>CM030358.1:110554791-111055472 GCA_017893485.1 Hemerocallis citrina | reverse complement strand
GAAATAGTAAGCGTGGATTCCATTCAATCCAAAAAAGAATCTCGGGGTTTCATGCTTCTCAGTGTGGCTTCTGTACTCCTGGAATGTGCATGTCTATATTCTCCGCCCTTGTAAATTCTGATAAGACGACCAGACCTGAGCCTCGTCCTGGGTTTTCAAAGCTCTCGGTGGTTGAAGCAGAGAAGTCCATTTCAGGTAACATCTGCCGATGCACGGGTTATCGTCCTATAGTAGATGCCAGTAGAAGCTTTGCTTCGGATGTTGATATGGAAGATTTGGGCCTTAATACCTTCTGGAGTAAAGGGGATAAGAATGCAAATGTAGACAAATTACCCATATACAGCCGTGATGTTATCTGTACATTTCCTGACTTCCTAAAAATAGAAAGTAAGTCTTCTTTAGATCCAATACTTTCCTTAGAGGCAGAAAGTGGTTGGCGACGCCCTAAGAGTGTCAATGAGCTTTTTGGCTTGCTGAATTCTGGTGAATTCAGTAATGGAAGTGATGTAAAGTTGGTTGTTGGAAACACTGGTTCAGGTGTTTACAAGGACCTAGACCTATATGAGAAATACGTTGATCTTAGTGGAATACCAGAACTATCAGTGATAACAAGGGATAATACAGGAATTGAAATTGGAGCAGCTGTGACAATTTCTAAGGCTATTGAAGTGTTGAAAGAAGAGAATGGAACAGTGGTTTTCACTAAAATTTCGGAACATATGAGAAAGGTGGCTTCACAATTTGTACGCAATACTGCCAGCTTAGGAGGTAATTTAATTATGGCACAGAGGAGTCGATTTCCTTCCGATATTGCCACTATTCTTCTAGCTGCTGGTTCATCTGTATGTATCCAAACAGTTTCCAAAAAATTGGTTTTGACTCTAGAAAAGTTCCTAGAAAGTGCTCCATGTGATCAAAGAACCTTACTCCTCAGTGTTAAAATTCCTAACTGGAAATCAGTGAGTGACTCATTCTCTGACGCTAATGATCATATTGGTGGTAGCAAATCCACCATCTTATTTGAAACCTACAGGGCCTCCCCGCGCCCACTTGGAAATGCAGTGGCTTATCTCAATTGTTCTTTCTTAGCTCAGATTTCATTTTCAAAGAGCTCAGGTGATCATATTTTGGATTGTTTGCAATTGGCTTTTGGTGCATATGGGACTGAGCATGCTATTAGGGCTAAAAAGGTTGAGAACTTTTTAGTCGGAAAGACAGTTACTCCAGATGTCCTACATGAAGCTATCAGTTTACTTAGAGAAACAATTGTACCAGAAGAAGGCACTCCTCATTCTAGTTATAGATCAAGTCTTGCTGTTGCCTTTCTATTTGAATTTCTGTATCCACTAGCTAAAGGGTTTGGTTCTGAATATTGTAATGGAAATATCAACGGTGGGGGTCCTGACCAACATAATCGTCATGATTTGTTTCTATCTTCAAAGCAGGTGGTAGGGTTAACGAACGAACATTACCCAGTGGGTGAACCAACTAAAAAAGCCGGGGCAGAGCTTCAAGCTTCTGGTATTATTATCTTATGTTAATCATTTTTCTTCACAAAGTTCTCAAATCCATATTATGGTAATTGTTATTTATTCTTTCAATTCTATAACTAATGTAGGTGAAGCGATTTTTGTTGATGACATTCCTTCTCCCAAAGACTGTCTTTATGGAGCCTTTATTTATAGCACAAAGCCAATGGCTCATGTAAAAAGTATTGGGTTTAAGTCTTCATTAGCATCACAAAAGGTCATAACTGTAATATCTGCAAAGGACATTCCAGATGGCCGTAATAACTTTGAAGTTGTGTTGTTAGGAAAAGATCGACTTTTTGCTGACTCCATTGCAGAATATGCTGGTCAGCCAGTTGGACTTGTGGTAAGCCTTTGTTTTTAAAACCAATATTCCAAATTTTAATGTGTTTTCTGATTTTGATTGTATGTACACTTAAATGGTGTGTTGGTTTCTAGATTGCAGAGAGTCAAAAATTTGCAAATTTGGCTGCTAAACAGGCAATTATTGAATATGGAACAGAAACACTTGAACCGCCTATCTTAACAGTAGAAGAAGCAACCAAAAGATCCAGCTTTTTTGTGATTCCCCCATTTGCTTGCCCCAAGAATGTTGGCGATTTCTCAAAAGGAATGGCAGAAGCAGATCACAAGATTCTCTCCGGCGAGGTGCTTATTCATCCTCTAGTATTTCTTAGTGATGCCTATTTATAATTTTGATTATTCGTGATAGTAAATTACTCAACTTGCCAATTGGTTTCTGTTTTGAAATTTATCCTTGAATTGTTGCAATCTCTCCAGTTGCCATATTTTAGTTCTCATTTTATTGAGGTGAAACTTGACTTTATGGAAAGTCACACGTGAATGTAGGTGATGTATAATGTAGCCTGGAGTATATGGAGTATATATACAGTTCATCTCTCTCCAAAATATATTTATCCCTTTATCATATAGTAAAGAGAGAATTTTGTGGTTTAAAGTGCACTAGAAGAAAATACCTTGTTAATCATACTACAATTAATCAGATGGATAATGGTGTGAACTCGTATTTGGGCTTTAAGAAGTTATCGTACAGCAGAGGAAATAGTAGATAAACAATAATATCACAAGAAGAAAAGCCATGGTCATGGTAACAATTCTCAGCTTCTGGGTGATGAAGCTAGGGTGATGCTTCCAGTGGAATCCTTAACCCTTGTTTTGATTAATATATGTGGTTACAAAGGGACACCATACAGAGATATGACATAGTAGTGCAAGATAAGATGATATACGATACATAGAAAAGAATGGCACACATATTAATGCTGCCACCTCTGTCTTTAGCATGTGTCAGGTCATCCAGTTTTATGTCTCGCATCTCAACTCATGCCCATGCATACGTTTTCTTTATTTCTTTGTATTTTAAATTGCCCGATAGCTATTTGAGCTCCCCCCAGAGTTGTTTCAGAACAACTACCATGATCAAGTTTTATCTCTTGAAGCTACAGACTTTTTGGATACTAGCTTCCTAGACAAAAGCGTGCGTCTTACTAAGTTATCGCATGCATTGCTCATGACTTCTTCATACAAATACACTGTAGATCTGCATTGAAATACCTTCAGAAATAATGACAACATGGGCATTTTAATTTTCTGTTAATTCTGTATTGTAGTGATTTCAAAATAGGACAATTCTGAGAAGTCTCACAATCTCACTCACATATGAAAACAAGTCCCAGTAATTTTAAGAAATATACTCAAAGTCCATTGCAGAATTTTGCTTCAAATATTCAAGCATTGCATTTTAGAGTAGCTTAAATATTAACTTACAAGTTTGACAATAAAGTAACAAGCCACTTTTCATATTAAAAAAAGACAGTAGATTCAGTTGAAGTATAACATATCTTCTCCATAAGTTACCAATTGCGCTTAATCACTTAAAACCATGAAACACATTCCAGTAATGTTTTTTTTTTTTTTGATCATAAAGGTTGGCCAAAGCCCCCCTGAGTTTCATTAATAAGATTTTAATAAAACAGATAAGACCATCGTGAGACAATGATATTCATGATACCCACATTCGAGCCATGATATTCATTGTCCCTCCAAAATAATATTCTACTACCTAGGTCGCTCCTGAGCTCAAGCAACCCACCAAAATACATAGAAGAAAAAAAAGACCTAAAATACAATGGCGTCTCAGTAGGATTTTCCATGAATAGTTATATTACTTTCCATAAATAGTTAGAAAAAAAAGACCCAAAACACATTCCAGTAATGTTACTTTCCATGAATAGTTATATTACTTAAATGTAAGGAATAAATACTGAAATCTAAGGCATTCATGCACATAGCTAGAGTGGGAATCCTGAATCTTAGAAATGCATATGCAGTCGAATTTTCAGAGAAAGATTGTAATTTACAGCATCAAAAATCATGGTGACTGGTCCATTTTAGTTAATCATGCACTTTCTTTTTCTACAGAAATAGTATGGAAAAAGTTTTCACATCTACATCTGCTATATGTTATTTTAATTTGGAGTGACACACAATACAGAACTTAGGCTTTGGTTGTAGAACTGAGAGCCATCAAACAGATGATTCAAAATGCAGATGAGAGAGGGCTGAAGATTAGTCTTAACTTTACCAAAATTTACTCATTCCTCCTAGAAAAAAGATATAGTTGTTAGAATATAAATATTAAAACCTTCACCCTTACCACAACTTCGGAGTTTTGGTCCAACTCAGGTTCGAATCCCACCGGCTGCGCAATTTAAATGTGGATTTAAAATATATATATATATATATATATACCGTTGCATATAGTCCAGGATTTGGGCCAAAAAAAGACGGCCCTCAACCTGCGGGGGCGTGTTAGAATATAAATATTAAAACCCTCACCCTTACCACAACTTCGGAGTTTGGTCCATCGGTAGGGTCATTAATAATAGTATGTGTATGGTCCTAATCCCATTGCTTTTGTCTTCTGTATGTACGAATGAGTGAAATAATATAAAGTTATGTATTTCTCTGGTGAAATACTTGCATCTAATCACTCTCAAAAACGTTCTATGTAAAATGGAAAAAAGGTAGATCTTTCCATTCTCTTGATAGGGCATTTGTTGGTTATCTTAATGCAAGATGTTATCAAATATTGATTAGTTGTTGTATCAGGTTAAACTTGGATCCCAGTATTACTTTTACATGGAAACACAAGCTGCTCTTGCTATGCCTGATGAAGATAATTGCATGGTCGTGTACAGTTCAAATCAAATTCCTGAAATAACTCAGACTGCCATTGCACAATCGCTTGGCATTCCACACAACAATGTTCGGGTAATTACAAGAAGAGTCGGAGGTGGTTTTGGTGGAAAAGCATCTAAATCTGTTATTGTGAGTGTCGGCTTGAACTTTCTAATCATAGTGTTATAATACATTTGAAAGGGATTAAAATCGATTCACTTTACATAAGTAATGTCACTATTATTTTTTCTAGCTGTTCTACTTGAAATCTGTATCTTTTACTATTGTTTATGGCTGTCCTAGTATAGAACTTGTTCTAAAATCTGTTGTATAGGTGCTTGATTTTCTCAATAGACTGACATTTAAGCGAGAGCCTCTAGGATGTAAGCCTCTTAGCTGGTGTTTAAGAGGTCGGATGTTCAAGTCCCGCTTGCACCCATCCCCTTATTATAGGAAGAGAGTGAGTGTGTGGTGTCTGTGTTTCACTATGACCTTGTTCCAAAAAACAAAATAATCTGACATTGAAAATCCATTAACCTTTTTGCTTCCTTCATTGTTATTGCAAATCTATGTTGCACTGACACTTCAATATGGCCCCCCTGTCCATGCAGTACATGTGTTTTATATTTAATCTGTCTGCTGCGTACCTGACATGCCATATCCATGTCCAAGCCTACTTGAAGTGGCTTGCCGGACCCTTGTCTAATGTCTTTGTTATCTATATCATGATGACAATGCTTCTACAAATGAGAGACATGAGGCGAGTGAGGAAGTGGCATCAGAGGATGTCTGTGAATGAGAGGTGAAACTAAAAGTTAGGCGGTTATGGTTATGTGGAGTGGGAGATGACTATTGGATATATATGCAAGTATGCAATATAGCTTATAAGATCTGGCTATAAGTAATTGCATTCAAATCCAACACTCGAAACTTACGTCAAATCTTTGATGGTGTGTACCGTTGGTAGCTTACTTTTGTAGAAAATAAATACAATCTTCCTATATATTTATGAGTATATGTTTAGTCACCTCTCTCTATCATCTTTCTTCGGGGAATTATCGTGTTGCTATGTTCGTGCATTGTCGTATCTAATCCAGTCCTCATGTTTGTGTCCTCTGCAACATAGCTGCCAAGGCAATGGGTTTTTTTTTTTATCATAAGCGGAGGGTCAAAAAGACCCCCCGTGTTTCATTAAAAAGCTTTTAACAAAACAAGCAATCAATGCAACAAGTAGTAATGTTCATGTATCCCCACATGTGGGGCATGATACTCAATCCTTGTCCAAAAAAGAGACCCCATCCCATACAAGATTGATCCCCGCCCAAAAGCAATGTAAATACATATAGTTACAACAGTGATCGGTGACCCGAAAACCTCCCAAAATGTTGATATCCCTCAATCTCTGCTCAAGATCAATCATCCGTCGCCTGCCAGTTACTCCTCCTCCGGTGGCTTTTCCCTTTCCTCTGCATCATGCCTTGCGGTGTTAACGTCTGTATAGACTTTCCTGATTTTCTTGGATGGTTCCTCACCTGCCGTTTGAGACCAGAATATGATATTAGCAATAATTTTGAATAACAGTTATTGATGCATGATGTACCTGTGTGTTATTCTGAAAATTCTATTGTTCCACTCTAACCATATTCCCCAGCAGATAGTTGCCGCCCCGATACCCCATATGTCAGTGTAACTTCTAGAAACTTGGTCATTTCTCCAATCTCCCCAAACGTCCTGCAACGTCTCCGGACAAGGTCCATATATACGGAGCCTGCGCAAAAGGTACACCCATAATGGCTTAGCAAAACTACAGATAACAAATAGGTGATCTACCGTTTCGCTATCCAGTCAATACATAACACAATTTGTCGGTCCTTGCCACATTCGTCTAAGGCAATGGGCTTTTGTATCATTGTAGAATGTGAAATACCCTTTTCCTTTTCCAAAACCTTAAGAAGTTCTTTGACGAGGAAAGAATTTAACCCACACTTGTGTGTGTGTGTGTTCTTTTCTCTCCCTTTTTTTTCCTACTTTAATTTCTTATCCAAAACATTATAATGGATACCCCAGGTGACAAAATAAAAAATAAATAATAAAATTGACGCATAACCTTATACCTGATCCTAGATATATAATTATTTTATTTCCAATAGTCACTTAGTAAATCAAGCTCTTGAACAACGACAAAAGCTACATCAAAGATTTTGAGGTCTTGCACCAAATCATTTTCCCATTTGCTTCCATGACGGTCCTCTCTGTTTGATACTTTGATTAACAATTTTCAACATTTCTTTCCTTCTTGCCTTAGTCACACAAGGGGTAGTTTTAAGAAGACTAGATCAGTAGCACGTGTAATGCACATGTCAAACTGAGAAGGAGGGTGGAGACTCTAGTAATGGGAGGATGTTTGAAAATTCTGAAGGAGTGCATAGGCAATTTTAGGCATGGAGAGGAGGGTGTGTTCAGGAATTTCAGAGGATAATGACATTTTGGGTATACAATAATTATAGCTACTTCTCCATGCTACACCAGTTCTAGTTATAATGGTAGTGATCATTGTTTCAAAACTCAATATCGTTATTAGGTATCAGCTACCATTTATCGGTATTATCCAACATATCGGGAGTATTGGTTGGCAAATTTGTGTTCAGGCCCAGCCAATGCATCTAGGTATATATATGATATCACGGTAGAGATAGGGGATGAGAAAAAGAGGATTAGAGAGGGGAAAGAAAGGAAGAGGGTAAACACTACCTGCCAAGAAGAACCATAGTATGTTGTTCATTATCAAATCAATTGTTTGTTTCATCAGGCAAATAGCCTTTAAATATATACTACGGGAGAATTTCAAAATTATCATGTCTGTTTCAGCCGGTACAAAACAAACAATTAATCAAAAGAAAAGGAAAAAAAATCCAGAACATAGCAGGAAATAAAACTCAGTAAACTCCTAAACATAACCTAACTTTAGTTAAAATAACCTAAAGTAATTTATAAATCTTATAGAATTTCCGTAACTAGGTTCCCATTAATGATCTACTGAATTTTGTTTCCTTTTTTCCCCCTTAATGGTCAGGTTGCTGCTGTATGTGCATTTGCTGCATCCAAGTTACAGCGTCCTGTAAGAATGTACCTTGACCGCAAAACTGACATGATAATTGCTGGTGGTCGCCATCCAATGAAAATAAACTACTCTGTAGGTTTCAAGTCTGACGGAAAAATTACTGCTTTGCATGTAGATCTCATAATTGATGCAGGTAATTCTGAAGATATGAGTCCAATGATTCCACATACCTTCACAAGTGCACTTAAAAAGTACAATTGGGGTGCGTTTACTGTTGATGCAAAAGTATGCAAGACAAACACTCCGTCCAGGTCAGCCATGCGGGGCCCAGGAGAGGTACAGGGATCTTACGTTGCTGAAGCCATTATTGAGCACGTAGCATCAACTCTTTCACTTGATGCCAACTCCATTAGGAAGAAAAATCTCCACACAACAGAGAGCCTCCAGCTGTACTATGAAGGAAGTACTGAAGAAGCTTCTGAGTATACATTACCCTCGATTTTTGATAACTTGACTTCATCTGAAAACTATCTACAACGTGTGCATTTGATTCGAGAATTCAACAGCCACAATAAGTGGAGAAAGAGAGGGATCTCTTGTGTTCCTATTGTCTACCAGTTGACGCTTAGACCAACACCGGGGAGAGTGAGTATTCTCAATGATGGCTCAATTGTTGTTGAAGTTGGAGGCGTTGAATTGGGGCAGGGGTTGTGGACGAAAGTGAAGCAGATGACAGCATTTGTTTTAGGACAATTAAGTATTGGTGGAAGCCGAGATCTTCTTGAGAAAGTACGAGTAATTCAGGCAGACACTTTGAGTCTGATTCAAGGAGGATATACTGCAGGGAGCACCACTTCAGAATCTAGTTGTGAAGCAGTTCGACTTGCTTGCAATATTTTGGTTGATAGGTTAAGACTTCTCAAGGATCGGTTAGTAGATCAATTGGGGTCGATTACATGGGATGCTTTAATTACTCAGGTAATGACCTTTGCAGTTTGGTATATATTTGTTTTTTGTTATTGACTGATCTATAACTAGTTGCTTCCCAATGTTGGGAGGAGTATATTTGAAGCAGTTGCTCTTCACGATATAGCTAACAAGTCTGTTTTTTTTTTTTCTTTTTTCTAAAGCTTTAGTTTCTTATATTGTCAAAAATACATCAACTTAAGGATCAAGTCATACATAGAAATCAGTTGAAGGACGTCCAAATGAAACAATACTATACCACTTGTCTATGAGAGTACTCGCTATTTATTCTTGTCGGAAGTTGGAACCATCACTGAGAATAAACAATTGGACATATTCAACCTAGTCTCTACATATTCAACCTAGAGTCTCAAGTTTCAATCTTCAAGAACTTTCAAAGAAACAAAAGAACGGTTTTAAAAAAATGATGGTGCTTATTCAATTTAAAAAAATATAATTATTGATCAATTGATAATCTGGAAGTATTTCTTCATTTTCCATCCTCTACCGGACGTTGTCATCCTTTGTGCTCCCTCATTTTCTTTTATCTCTTAAATCAAATGACGATCTATTCTGCTAACCTGAATGGAAAGCAGAGAAACGTCCGAACAATAAAATTCTGAGAAAATCTGTACTCTTTTGGAAATGTGTTCAGAGCTCCAAGTTCCACTTAATGCATCACATATAATTCATTTAATGTTTAATGGTTACCTCAGAATATTTAGGATACTTCCAGAATCTATCATCTTGTGGAGAGAATGGTTAACAAATTTATCCAACTAACTGAGATAATCGTGCCTCTTTTTTAATTTCGCAGGCAAGCCTCCAAGCAGTAAATCTATCTGCAAGCACATATTTTGTACCTGATTCTGGTTCTGTTAGTTATCTAAATTTTGGTGCTGGAACCAGTGAGGTAATACCACAGGCCTCCCTCCTAGTAGGCATTTATTTTTTCTACTCCCTAAATTTGTTGGGGTTATGTTAACAACAGGTTGAGATTGACCTTCTTACGGGGGCTACCACAATTTTAAGAACGGACATCACTTATGATTGTGGACAGAGCTTGAATCCTGCTGTGGATTTGGGTCAGGTGAGTTTTTGAAGTTCTCTTGTCTAGCAGTATATACACTGGTTTCTTTTTGGCATTGTTTTGTTTTGCAGTATTTACATGCACATGATTTATGTGTATTTCTTAAAGAAAACAACCATCGAGCAAATTTATTGTTATCTTTCATGAGAAAGCCAACAACAAATTAGTCAGGACTTGACTCTGATTGATCGTACGATACTATAAATCATACTGAACAAGGTAGAACAGATTGAATAGGGCACAATCTCTATATTTACACATAGTGGCACCTCCTTTCGGTATTCAACTTTCTATTTGATTCATGTATTGCGTTGAGTATATAAACATGAATAATTTCTTCTACTACCAATCTCCTGCTCCTTTCCATTACCCTGACTGCTCTCTGTTGTTAGTTGGCTCTAAATGTGTGTATAGCCTCTTTGCTCAAATTGTCGTGTTAGCTTGGACTTTGTATTCGATATATAATATTACCTGTTTTGACTTGTGGGGAAAAAAAATTGCAGATAGAAGGTTCATTCGTTCAAGGAATCGGGTTTTTTATGCAAGAGGAGTACTTGTCAAATTCAGATGGCTTGGTGACCTCTGATGGCACTTGGACTTACAAGGTTCCCACGGTCGATACCATTCCAAAGGAATTCAATGTTGAAATATTAAATAGTGGCCATCATCAAAAGCGTGTACTCTCTTCAAAAGGTAATTCTACCTTCTCATTCTTTTCCGAGTTCTTTTATATTGTTCCCTTTCTAGATTATATTAAAATGAGCTTTGTAATTATAGCTTTGGAAATTATGGTGTTCCATGTGGTAGAAATTATGTAGGAAGGCATTCAGAGAAACTGTTTGTCTGAAGAACCCAACTGTCGTGTACAATAGTTGTCTTACTGAAATCAATCACTTTAATATGTCCAAGATAAGAATAAGATGATACTTCTGATTTAATTATTATTAATCCTAAGGAGTGTACCTGCTCCCTCATGATTTTAAGACTGAAACTCAGTGGTGACTTTGGAGAGTATTGAAGCTCAGTATCGTGATTTACAGTAACTGAGGGATTCTAAGATTGTTTACTATAGTTCTGTTTTAGATTATATTTATGAATTGCTTTATCAGAATATATACTTTCTTAATTTCTTATTTAAATCTCGATTTTTTTTTAAAATTTTAGTTATTAGTTTTAATTCTTTTCTTTTACTTTAAAAATAAAGTTTGTGCTTTTGCCGCAAAACCTCTAAAAGCCCAAGTCTTGCCATCTTCCCTCCTTCCATTGGTCACAAAACTGACTTCGCCCTTTCAGATGCTACTTTTTTTTTCACTGGGAATTTGCATGTTCAACACATACATGCTTCAGAGTTTGCACTGATAAATTTATTATGTAACTTCAAAATTTTAATTTGATAATGCCTTGGTTTTTTTCTTTAGCACGAAGTCTTTCCTAATTACTTTCTCATGGCATCATCGTTTCAATCAAGTGCAGCTTCTGGAGAGCCGCCACTCCTGCTAGCAGCCTCAGTACATTGTGCAACAAGGGAGGCCATAAGAGCAGCAAGATCTGAGGTTTTATCATCTGAAAATGGTGCTTCCCCCTCCTGGTTTCAATTGGAAGTTCCAGCAACAATGCCCGTCGTTAAAGAGCTTTGCGGGTTGGACAATGTTGAGAAGTACCTCCAAGCTTCCATGGCCACAGTGTGTGAAGGAAATAATTGTTGAATCTCACAGAATACATGTTTTGTTAGAGTAATATACAAAATAAATTGTTGTATATATAAAAAATCTACAATATATATCGAAATACAAAATAAGTTGTTTAGCATTGATGTGATTATGAAGGAATGCATGCATATATTTTGGTGTAACTTTTAAGGAGATACAATTCAAATAAAGAAGGTGGTGCTTTTGTTAGAATAAACCGGTGGTAGTAGCGAACTTAATTTCCTAGCATTTTCACTACTGTGGTATATGTCAGTATTACTACTTTACATCTTTACTATTCCCATTGAAGTTACTAGTTAGTATCCTATCCTAAATATGGGAGATCAAGAGGGCATGTTTCCATCCATTCTTTTTTATTAACAATTGTCTCTCAAGTTTCTTTTTTAAAAAAAATTAAAAAAAAACACACAAAATTGTCTCTCAAGTGGCATGTGCTTCTAAGATGATTGTTGACGCGTTGCTGTGGAACTGTCTGCTTATGTGCATCGCTTGACATTGATTGCCTTTAAATCTCCTCATAAGGTATGCCCCCACTTAAAAATGTAATTATACTTGTAACACCCCAAGCCTGAATATTCAAACTCCAGTCTGGAAGCCATTTCTTTCTTCTTCAAAAGAAATGGCAATCCAGACTCGACAATTTCGACAAATTTCAGTAAACTTTTTGTCAGTTTTTTTGGCAGAGTTCATTTTTTTTTTTTTTTTTTGGATAAAAGATGACCCCGTCATCGTTTCATTAATGCAAAATTAAAGAAACAAAGTAGTACTACTTACAAAGATTTTGCCATACATGGTCTATCCCGTAGACAAATCAAAAGATACAGAACAACATCGACCAAACACGTAGAAAGACACTAACAGCATGCATACTAGGAAAGCGAAAGATACAAACTGACATCATACAAGAAGACACATAAATGAAACTTGGAGCCGATTAAGCTTTGCCCATAGGCCACCCCGAAGCGTATGCTCTGTTGACGCTACTGCAGCAGCAGGGCGTGGGTGAACCGCTATCCCATCACCACCTATTCCTCGTCTTCCATTCGCAGGCGTTTCACAGCACCCCTGTTACCTGTCCATTCGTGAGTTAAAGTCAGAATCTTGTGCATTAGAGCTGAAAGTGTACATTTGATATTTCGAAAGCATAAATCATTCCTAATCAACGAAATACTCCACAGAGTTGCTGACGTTACTATCCCCCACTCATCTCTATCATTATTACTCCCTAATTCTACCCAGCAACGACCCCAGACTTTAGCGTTGTTTCTAGGACTCTGTAGTAAACCAAACCGTGGACAGATAGTTTCCCACGCTAGTTTTGACTTATAACACTCAAAAAACAGATGAATGATATCCTCATCGTCGCCCTGACAGTCTCCACATATTGCCTCGATACACACTTTCCTTTTCTGGAGGTTGGTCTTTGTTAGGAGCGCGTTATGTCTAACCAGCCAAGCAAAGATCTTAACCTTCAGCGGAATAAGCAGCTTTCGATACAACGCAGACCTCCGTCGTTAATACGCTTATACATCGATGATACAGTGAAAACCCCCGTCGAACCCAATATCCACTCTCTGGTATCATCGATTTCATTGTTGTGTCGTCCCTCCTCCATCATGAACTTGTTAAGATTATTGAAATCCACCATTTCACTATGTGAGACATTACCTCTAATTTCCAATGTCAATCTCTTGTTGCGACACACATCCGCCACTAGTGTTTCGGTATTAATCGTTGCCTCTGCAGCCTCTGGGAAAAGGCTACACAGACTTGCGTCCCCACACCACTTGTCACGCCAAAATCTTGTATCATTCCCCTTCCCGACCCTGCATCTAGTATGCGCGTGAAACATCAAGCCTACCTTAGCAACTCCTTTCCATAACGCAGAATACTTCCTGAACGCACTTTTCCCTCCGAAGCGGGACGTCTTCCTCCCTCTATATCGTTCAAAGGATTTGCACCACCAAGCGTTGCGTTTCCTCCTCATCTTCCACCACCACTTGCATAGCAGCGCTTTGTTCATATCCCTCAGGTTAAGAATCCCTAACCCGCCGAATTCTTTTCTTTTGCATACTCTGCCCCATTTTACTAGCGGCATACCTTTGCTCGATTCGTCTGCTCCTTTCCATAAAAACCTTCTTCTACTTTTGTCTATCCTCTTGATAACCCACTGCGGTATCTCATAAATCGACATAAGATACGTAGGGAGACTACTCAGAACCGAGTTAAGCAGCGTGATTCTTCCTCCTAACGTGAGAAAACGACCCTTCCACCCTGCTAGCTTTTTTTCTATCTTTTCGATCAGAGGCAACCAGTCTTCTCTTTGGAGAGCTCCCGTTCTAATGGGTACCCCTAAGTAAACCAATGGGAAGTTACCCAAATCGCACCCAAAAAAACTCTTGATCTGATCCACCAGAATGGCTAGTTGTTCACTAAGCGGGATAATAGAGGACTTTCCAAGATTCACCTTCAGCCCTGACCATGCCCCAAAACAATGCAACGCCAGCTTGATAGCACACATCTCCTCCTCCTTGGCTGCTCCAAACAGCAGGGTGTCGTCTGCGTATTGGAGAATAGAGATTGGTTGTGTAACTCTCCTGAACTTAATCCCCTTTATGATATCTCGATCCCTACCCCTACTGATCATTTCTGCCAGTCCGTCAGCTACAATGGCGAAAAGCATCGAGGACAAAGGGTCGCCCTGCCTGAGACCTCTCTTGCATCTAATTTCCTTTCCCAGTTGTCGATTAACTTGAATGAAGGACTTCCCTCCATATACACACTTCATAATCCACGTAATCCACTTGGACCCGAATCCTTTAAGCGTCAGTGCTTCCTCCACGCAGTCCCAGTTTAGCGAGTCGTACACCTTTTCGAAATCTATTTTCAATAGAAATTCGTCCACCTTGTCCCTGTTCCCTCTAAACACCGTTTCATGTGCCGATGCCACACTGTCCATGATATCCCTCCCTTTGATAAATCCACTTTGCGCTTCTCCCACCACGTCGATCAAGTGTGGTGACAGCCTGAGTGCCAGGACTTTAGTGATTATCTTGAAAGAGCCATTAAGTAAACTAATGGGCCTGTAGTCACTTTGTTGGCCTCTTTCTTTTTCGGGATCAATATGACATTAGCATAATTTAGCCTATCCAGCTCCAAATTTCCGTTGTGAAACTCGTAGAAGATGCTCATCAAGTCTTCCTTAATAATCCCCCAGTACAAATTGTAAAAGAAGATTGGAAATCCGTCTGGCCCTGGTGCTTTTTCCTGTCCCAGTGCTTTAATCGCGAAAAGTACCTCATCCTCTGAGAAGAGACCTTCTAAGCCCTCGCTCCCCAAAATCCTTGAATTGTCCCACATGTCCTGCGCTAGATGGCACCTTCCAGCGTTACTAATCCCGAATAGCTTCTTGAAACTTTTGTCGAATTCATTCCTGATAACTCCCTCGTTATCAGTCCAAGCCGTCGATGAGCAGACCAGCTATACGATTTTGTCTCCTCCTACCGTTAGCGACTTTGTGAAAAAAATTTGTATTAGCATCTCCCTCTCTTAACCATTGCACTCTAGCTCTTTGTTTCCAATATTGCTCCTCCATATCACCAATCATCTTAATCTGCTCGCTATAACTGAGGGGTTCATAGAACTCCTCCTCCGTTAAATCCCTCTCTTCTTGGTGAGTTTCAAGCTCTGCAATCTTAACTCCTAACTCATGCAATCTATCGTTGTTACCCCCAAATTCGCTCCTAGCCCATTCTTTCAACCGTTTTCGCAGCCTCCTGGTTTTTTCGATCCAGATCCCAATCGCAGATGTCTCCCTTGTATTAGCCTCCCATGACTGCTGAATAGTTTGGCGCAACTTTGGTGATAGAGTCCAAGCTTTCTCAAAACGAAAATGAGCCTTTCTCTTAATGTACCCCGTCCCACAGTCCATAAGAAGAGGCAAGTGGTCAGAAGTGAATCTGATAATCGTCCTCACACTTGCTAACGGGAAGACATCCTCCCAATCTGTGGAGACCAGAATCCTGTCTAGCTTGGCTAGAATAGGTGTAGCCTGCATGTTAGACCACGTGAACTTTCTGTGTAACTGTTCCATCTCCATTAACTCTAACTCGCCTATGGTAGAGTTGAAACAGTCTTGATCCGCTCTGGGCCTCTGCCTCCATGCTCGTAGCTGAACCTGGTAATGTTAAAGTCTCCCCCCAAAACCCACGGATCTCCCCACTCGTGCTTGATTTCTCTAATCTCATTCCAAAAACGGAGTCTCCTCCTAGAATCGTAGGGGCCATAAACTGTGGAAACGACGTGAATCCAGTCATCACTTCTCCTTCTCACTCTAATAGTCACCGTGAATTCTCCTATTTTGTGACCCAAGATTTCGAATTTCGTAACGTCCACCCCTAAAGCAATCCCCCCCGAATACCCGATTGCAGGTTTGAACCTCCAATCGAAGTCCCTAGCCCACGACAGTTGTTGGAACTCTTCCAAAGAAGGATTCTCAATCCTAGTATCTTGCAGACCACAGAAGGTTGGCCTGAATCTACCTATGGTATTGCTGATGAGATTCTTTTTACCCTTTTGACGCATTCCTCTCACATTCCAAAAAATGTACGACATAAAATTTTTATTTATACATCTATCTAACTAGCACCAAGACACCCCCCAGGTCCCTAAGGCTTCATCCACTTAATGTCCTCTCTAATCCTAACAGCAAATTGTGACTGGTCTACCCTGCTCACCCCCATATCTAACCCATACAGACTAGCAAAGTAGATGAGAGAATCATCATTGAGTAAGTTAAGAACTGAGAAATTAGACGCAATATTACCTCCACAGGCTGACGCTGGTTGCTTTCCCTTTGCCGCCACCCTGATCAGATCCTCTTCACTGGGACCCTGCATACCCCATTTGTCTAGTTGCCTCTTGCTTTTCCTTTGGTACTCAGTAACCTTTTTCCCGGTACTGCCCAGCTCGGCTGTCACTCCTATAATATCCCCCACCTCCGCCTCAGTAACTGAGATGATATTGTCTTCTCTTATCCCTTGCAGCGCGTCTATCATAACGTCTTCTTCCTCTGTCACGACTATCAGAGTCCTATCAGTTAGTAACTCGCTCTTCTAGTAACACATTTTCACCTTCCTCCGAAAATTGATGAGTGCTATCTCCTGTAACCCTGCCCGCACGACTTGGATTGAGAAGGAGGTTTTGTTTCGGTGGGCTGGATAGAGCCGTTGGCCCATCTGGATTGGAAGGCCCGTCCCACTCCAAGCCCGAACACCCTTTTTTGTTAATCAAGCCCATTCCAGCAGACCCAGATTTCCTGTGGGACAGTAGAGCTTTCAATGCCAACCTGATGGAGACAGCGACATCCTCCTTCGAAAAAGTAATCGCCGTATTGAAGTCACAATCGCCAGCCTGTCCCTCAAATCCGGAATCATCTTTCTGTCGTTTTAGTATACCGCGATTTAGGGAAGTCCCTTCTCCAATCTTTTCGCCGCTTACACCCATAGTACCTTTCCCATTATCTCGGCTTCGTGGCCCCTCTTCCACCCTATCAACCATGGCAGTGCCTTTCGGACCCACCTCCTTAAACTCCGTAGCGGATGAGCGGCCCAGATCAAATTGTGATCGCTCCGTAGATGGAGGGACTCCTGTACGCCTCATTAGACCTGGATGGGTAGGATCTGCAGCACCCCAATCCAACGGCCTTCCTTTGTCTTCTACCTCCAACTCATCTCCAGTAGCGACGACAGGTCGGCGTTCCCCTCTAAAAGAAATGCTTTTCTTAATCTCAGTAATAACCTTCACCTCGAAGCGTTCCTCTTCGAAATCGACGCTTATGATAGACGGAATGTCGTGCTTATTAACGACTCCAACTTTAATCCTCGCGAATTGAATGTTAGAGTGGACGTGCTCTTTGCCACGGTTGGAGCTTCTTCTCAGATTCTCGATTCACTGATTCCTCTTCGTCCGATCATTGAAATCTCATCAATCTGGCTTAGGCAGCAAGGGCAGGGCATCGTCGATATCGACAACCATTCCAAAACTCCTCACGGCATCTTGAAACCCCGATCGAACCCAACATTGTAACGGAAGATTAAACAACCGAATCCACACTGAGAACAGGGACTGCACTTTCAGCGCACCCTCCACACGAGACCATCGCCTGAATGTAACATAGAACTCCAAGCCGTCACAACCTCTACCCTCCATACCCTTCATAAGCAGCAGTTCCGCCATGCCATCGTCATCTTTGCATTGGAGGAGAAACACGTTCTCCGAGCTCTACTTTGCACCCCACGTCCATCCTGGAATCTTCACCGTGATAGCACTGATGAGATCGTTGATGTCAGAAGTCGTTGGGTGGCCGGTGTGAGCTTTAACCACAATACATTGGTTATATCTCCTTTCGAAGTTGGCCATAATCAGAGTCGGCATGATCTTACCAGTCGCCATTTTCCTCCTCCCGGCTACACTCTCTTCTGTGATGCTGTTTTGGGACTTCACTGACGCCGGAGCTGGGGACGGCACTTTGTCGGAGCGACTTGAGTTCTTTCCATGAGGGCCCGCAGTAGAGATATGTCCAGATTGCTTGCAGCTGAAGCAGAACCAATCATTCCTACAGTTGTTGATCGTGTGCCCTCTTTGGGCACACTTATGGCACAATGGCTTCCCACCGAACCCATGCCCCCCTGAGGAATCACCACTTCTAGAGCTTTCCACTCCTAGGACTCTTCCCTTACTCTTCTTGGCTTTGACAAGTATCCATTCCCCTACTTCATCCTCCTTCTTCTTGGGCTCTGGCGACTCGGGCGAGATGAGCTGACGTGGAACTCTTGCAGCTCTATGCTCGACCCCCCTACGACCCTCCCCCCTTGCGACCTCCGCATAAGATCTATCCCTTCCTTCATCTACTACTCGGGGGACGTTTCTCTCAAAGTGGGTTCTCCTCTGCTCACGTGATCGATCTCTATGATCGACACGCTGGGACCTTGCTCTTGAAGCAGACCTACCTCTCTCTCTCTCTCTCTCTCTCTCTGCGTCGACCACATAGTGCGAGCAACGTTTGTCAGATCTTACCTCCCTCTCCATCTCCCTACCCCTCTTTGACATCTCCAAGTTAGGTTGGGGGAGATGCGATACTATTTGGTGATGGCGTGGAGAGGAAGCTCTCGGATGTGCTCTCATTTTTTTTGCTTCTTTGTTATATTGATTGGCAGAGTTCGTTTTCGTACATATATACCCTATGCTCTTTTCATGTGTACATTTATTTTTGTTGCTGCTTATTTCTGTATGGAAATAAATAGATACGTGAATTCTTTAAATAAAAATAGTAATGATATGGGATAAGTGACGTGGCCCCATCTGGACCACCAGATCTCCTCAGACTTCACTCCCCTATGATCATCTAGTCAAACGAATCAAATGGGCTTCAGCCCATTCAGGCCCACAGGCGAACGGGTCCAACCCGGTCCGTTAGGGCCTCAGACCCGTTTACCCATGCCTATAAATACCAGACCCCCTCCTCATTTCTGAAGGTAATAAACTTTTCCCCACCTGAACCCTAGCTACTGTTGCTTTCTCGGTGACTGACTAGATCGTCGGAGGGCCTGTCGCCGTGACTTCTCCCGGTGTTTCTAGGCAATGTGCAGGTACAAAGATCCGAGCCGAGCACCAGACCTCTATCTGTCTGCTGCTACTCCCGAGCCGGTCCTACTCCCCAGGATCGAACTGTCGCCAGTACCACAGTTTCCTCTTCACAAATTACAAGAACTCACACCAGCTACCCCCACACCCCAAAAACAAACAGCATCAAGTAAAGATCGAACATTCTCTATCTGTCGATGTTGCCCTCCAAAAACTACACTTGACTCCGAGATATGATCGTCTGGAACGACTGATATCGCTCTCATGCAAACAGGTCTGAAATCCCGGACGGGGCCCCGACACAGACCATCTGACGCCCGAGTCAGAAACTCGAAGATATGGTGGGTTTTGAGAGTGAAGTTTGCAATTACTTGATTTTTTAGGAGGTCTCGAGGTATATATAGTTGCTTGGGGGGGAGGGGGGTGCAGTTTTAAGATATTCATCTATCTCTACTTTTCGGTGTTTGGATAGAGCCGGTTATCCCTTCCACATGAAGAGATCGAGCATGGGCTAACTCTCTCTTATGCGTTGAGGGATATAATCGGTTACCCCTAAAAATAGGGGGTTTAAACTGGGTTCGATGAATCTGGACTCCTATGTGGTAAGGCTATTTGTAGCAATCCCTATTACAGACTGGATTGGGTCGATGGGCCTGAAAACAGCCCAACTCATCTCATCGGTGCCTATACCTGCTGAAATTATCGGTTTACCCCTGACAGCTTTAAAATTCGTGCCCGATTTGAACGGTCCCTATTTTGTTATGTTTTTACTCATATCAATTTTCAAAACAGAATCATACATATTTGGATTGACATAATTTAACAAGTAAACTTCAATTATACAATTTAAGACTCCCAATCTCAGGAGACGCAATTTTTTTAGGAAGATCCGAAGGCACTAAAATGCCTTCCAACAGAAAACATAGAAAATCAAATGGCGGTTCGTGCATAATAAATTAAAGTAAAGTAAATAATAATAATAATAATAATAATAATAATAATAATTGATGCGGTTTGTTTTTGGGGTGTGGATGCAACAGGTGTGAGTTCTATTTGTTTGTTTAGTGGAAGGATACGGTACTGGCTATACGCTGGACCTTCGGATGGGAGGTCAGCTTGGGAGTAGCAGGAGAGAGGCAGGAGACGGTGGTTTGGCTCGGATCCAGTGGCTCGGCTCGTGTACCTGCACAATGCCTAGGAACACCGGGGTTGGTCCCGGTGGCAGGCCCTCCGACAATCTAGTTAGTTACTGAAGAGTAATAGTAAAGCTAGGGTTTTAGAGGGAAAGATTGATTACCTTTTAAGTGAGGGAGGGGGTGAGGTATTTATAGGCAGTGGTAAACGGGTCTGAGGCCTAACGGGTTGGGTCAGACCCGTTTGCCTGTGGGCATGAGCTGGCAGAGGCCCAGTTGACTATTGTTGACTTGATTATCCTGGGTGAGTGCCTTTTGAGGAGATCCGGTGGCCTAGGATGGGCCACACCATTTTACCCTATGTCACAAGCCCCCCACTCCTGTAGGGGTGTGCGAGCTAGCCGTGGAGGAGTAGTCTTGGTAGTGAAAGAAGAGCGGGGGGAGTTTCCTGAAGGCATTCATGGTCATCATCAAGGCTGGGATTGGCTCGGAGAACGAAGGTCTGCCTTCCGGCCGTAGGCCTCTTGGCGAAGCGCATGGGTATCTACTAGCCGGGTGGAGTCGTGGAACGCTGAGGCGAATTGTCCGAACCATCGAGGTGGAGGTGAGCGAACTCAGCCAGGGGGGCTATCCTGGTGCTCGACCTGACCTCGGAGCATCGAGGGTTTAGGGGTCGGCAAGGGGTGGCAAGCCTGTGGGCTTTCTAGTGAGAAAACTACCCTGGTGCTCGACCGAATCTCGGAGCGTCGATGGTTTAAGGGTCGACAAGGGGTGCGGCGAGCCTGTGGGCTTTCCAGTGAGAAAACTACCCTGGTGCTCGACCGGACCTCGGAGCGTCGAGGGTTTAGGGGTCGGCAAGGGGTGCAGCGAGCCTGTGGGCTTTCTAGTGAGAAAGCTACCCTGGTGCTCGACCGGACCTCGGAGCGTCAAGGATTTAGGGGTCGGCAAGGGGTGCGGCGAGCATGTGGGCTTTCTAGTGAGAACGCTACCCCGGTGCTCGACTTGACCTCGGAGTGTCGAGGGTTTAAGGGTCGGCAAGGGGTGCGGCGATCCTGTAGGCTTTTTAGTGAGAAAGCTACCCTGGTGCTCGACCGGACCTCGAAGCATCGAGGGTTTAGGGGTCAGCAAAGGGTGCGGTGAGGCTGTGGGCTTTCTAGTAAGAAAGCTATCCTGTGCTCAACCGGACCTCAGAGCGTCGAGGTTTTAGGGGTCGGCAAGAGGTGCGGCGAGCCTGTGGACTTTCTAGTGAGAAAGCTACCCTGATGCTCGACTGCACCTCTGAGCGTCGAGGGTTTAGGGGTCGGCTAGGGGTGCGGCAAGTCTGTGGGCTTTCTAGTAGAAAGCTACCCTAGTGCTCGACCTGACCTCGGAGTGTCGAGGGTTTAGGGGTCGACAAGGGGTGCGGCGAGTCGTTATGCCTTGCAGATTGGTTCTTAACTGCGGACTTTTCGCCTTCCGATGAAGAATTAATGTGCGGCGCTCCAACCCCCAAGGAGAATTGATTGCGCGACGCTTTACCTCCCATCGTTTGGTCTCCCTGAGGTCATAAATGCAGCTTGAGGGGCTATATGTACCCCATTCCTCCGTTGTTCTCAGAAAGGAAAATGTTGGTGGCCCATGTGCTATCAGGGGTGTCTGCCACAGGCGGACGCCCAAGAATTGGATTTTCAGGCAGAGAGTCCCGGATAGGTGGCTCCCCTGCCATCTCTATCTTCCTTTGGGTAGACGGTTCTGAGGGCCGTGCCCAAGGAGACAACGGATGGGAGGCATGCCGATCAAGGTCCAGGGTTCGGGGCACATGCCTACGGCGAGTGCCCTAAATCTTTAAAGTAAACTGTTAGGGGTTGAGTAGCTGGGGGTCGTCGCCGAGGGTAGTAGGTCGCATGGCCTGAAAAGGCCAGGGCCCTGCCCGAGGTCGAGGCCGAGCATCTGAACCTTTGTCTGGGAGAGCAATCCTTGTGCTCGAACTAGCCTCGGATCGTCAAGCACCGTGTAAAAACTGAAGGGTCGCCTAGCACGTGTCTTGATGACATCACTTTTGCGAGTTTCTAGGAGCCATTATTGCGAAATTCTAGGAGCCGTTTTGCAAAAATCGAGGAGTTTCGTGTCTTTCTATATATATTCCCCCTCCCCCCTTTCATTCTTCACTTTCACTCTCTCTCTCTAGAGCTTTCTGTCTTCCATTCGTCCTTCGTCGAAACCGAGCAGGTTAGTTCTTTTTCTTTAGTATGTCTAGGGCTCAGTCTGGCTCTTCAGCCTCGACTTCGAGGGAGGAAGACGACCCACGCACGGGCCTCTCCGATTCAACATCTTGGGAGGACGTCATGGTGTACGATGCGAAACCACTCCGCGCTAGGAAGCCGTTTGTCGTGGAGAGTAGTGACTCGGAGGAGGGGGATAGCGACGGGTCGGAGGAAGTAGAGGTGTTGGACTCGGAGGAGGGTTCGGACTCCGAGCGTGACGATAGTGAGGAAGAAGAAGTGGAGCCAGGTCGGAGGAAGGGCAAGGGGATCGGTTCCTCCTTCGGCGGTGACCGTCCTTGAGCCACTGGCCACACCTTCACCTGAAAGGCCAAGAAGAAGAGGCAGAAGAGGAGGAAGTGGACGATGCCCAGTAGCCCTGACAGGTCGATCCCCGTTCAAGAGCTAGGGACAGGCTTCTTGTCGCAGCCAATGTCGATCAGGCATTACCCAGACGACCTCGCAAATAAAGTCTTATATGGGATTCAGCCCTCTTCGCCGAGTCGTCAAAAGATAAGGATGGACGCTACGCAGTCAATCCTGAAGGCGGAGGACTTGCCCATTATCCGCTTGGCCTTTCACATCGGGAAGGGGTTTAAGTTGATGTTGCCGAGCCCAAAGCTCTGGCCAACCGATCCTCTGTCCGAGTGGTATTGCAGTTTTCCGGCCGATGCGTTTAGCTCCGGCCTACGGTTGCCAATCCACCCATTCATCCGACAAGTGCTGAATTGGGTGTCAGTGTCTCCGATGGAGTATGGGCCGAACTCATAGAAGTAGATGGTGTGTTTCGTGTTACTGTGTATGGAGAGGAAGGTGCTGTTAAGGTTGAATGCCTTCCGAGCGATGTTAGGGATTAGCTCATCCGGGGAGTTCGAGGGTATCTACTATGTCTCCCCTCGGAGCAGGGGGAAAGTAGTCCATGGTCATCCGGATTCGATAAAAGAGTGGAAGAAGAAGTACTTTGTCATCCGGAGTAAGAAGCCTTGGGATATTCCTACTCGATGGAATTTTTACATGTCGAACTTCAAGGGGCTGAAGTCTAAGGATCTGTCTGCCGAAGAGTGGGGATACGTCGAACGCCTTCGGAAGGGCAATAGTATAAGCTGGCCGAAGGTGACGGAAAGTCACATGGCCCGCGTCGGACTGAGCCCGTCTACATCTAGTATGTTGTTTGTTCCATTTTCCTCATTTTAGTATTCTTTTGCGCTCATTGTTCTTAATGGGTCTTTTTGCAGGTATGGACCACGATCCCAAATCGATCAAGGCAAGGAGGATCACCCAGAAGAAGCAGAAGGCCGAGCAGGCCGAGCAGGGGAAGAGGGCGAGGGGGCCTTCGCAGGAAGCCTTCGACGCGCCGAAGGAGCCGAGGGCGAAGAAAGTGCGCCCTGAAGCGAGTAAGGAAGTGCTCGTCCCGCCGAGCCCCAGTGCGATGAAGGTGACTGAGTATGTGAAGGGGAATGTTCCTCCGCTCCGAGCCGATGCTGCTGAGATTGTGGGCGACGAGATGTTGCAGCCATGGGCCCCGGACCGGTCGATAAAGAAAGGCAACAGCTTGACCGAGGGTGCCATGGCCATCGAGGTCGCCGATAAGCTGGCAACTCCCCGCGATCGGCAGAGTATGAGCAACGACACCCTGGAGGTGGCATATATGCGGTTTGGCATAGGCGAACGTGCTGGTAAGAACTACTAGCCCATTTTTACCAATTCTTATACGATCCGACCCCCTTTTCCGATCCCTTCGTCCTTGTGTTGTAGGCTTGTCTAGAAGAGGCCCAGGTGATGAAGCTTCATGAAAAGGCCCTGGTGCACGAGAGGGAGCGAGCCAACATTTACCAGCGGGAGATGAAGGAGATGAAGATTGAGCTCGAGGTTTCGCACAAGAGGGAGCAGGAGATGAAGGCCGAGCTCGCTTCTATGGAGAGCGAGTGTGTTCGGAAGGTGGGCTCATTGAAGAAGGGGTTCGCTGCGGAGAAGAAGATGCTCACCACGAAGGCCCAGGACTTGATCATCAAGGCCCAGAACGAGGTCTATGAGAAGGCCCTGAGTCATGTGAGGCACTTCTACCCGACCATCGATCTGACCGACTTCGACATCGACATCGACATGGTGATCGAGCCGCCGCCCAAAACCCCGGAAGGGGGCGAGCCGATCGAGCCGCCTACCGACCCAGCTGTGGATCCTCCCCTCGACTAGACCGATCCAGAGGTGGGGAATTAAGCAGTTTGCCTCTTTGTTGTTTTTGCTTCCTCTTCTTTTTTGTTTTATCCATGTATTTGCCGACCGCGGACTGGTCACCGCACTTTTTGTACGACAAATTTGATTTATGGGGAAAAAGATTTTTGTTTGGCCAAGTGTTTTGACTTCGAATATTTTCTTTTTGGGGAAGTGTAGCTTCGCCGACCGAACCTTCTGACTTATTTTGAGATTTTCACGCTGAGATCGGTAGGCATCAAAATGATGGTTGTTTTTCCCTTGTTAGGTGCCAGCCCCCTTTTCCGAGGCGGACCCTCGTCGATCTGATGTGACGTGGCTCCGGAGTAAGATCAAGGTCCTCGAGTTCACTTTAGTCCGGTATCGGAAGAAAGCTCGCAATCAGGACGCTGTTTTTCACTATTATCGAAATAAGTTCGAGGCGCTAAGTGCGGAGGCATCCAAGCTGAAGAGAGCAATGGTAGATCGCGACCTAGGTAGCACCGATCTTGGGCAAACCATGTCGAGTGCATCGGTACAGCGACCCTCATCTGAGAGGCTCCTTCGCGACGTTATAGTGGAAAAGGAGATGGAAATACATCGTTACAAGACGATGCTGGGCATGTCCGAGGCGAGGACGGGCTAATCTTCGGGTGGTCGCCGAATGGAGGGTGCTCCCGCGCCAATTATGCTTCTGGAGTATGCCCGGCCGGTCGATACCCAAAGCTCCGTGGCTGGTGTGTCGACTTTGGCCGACTCCAAGGGTCATTGTGACGAGCCAGGAGGTCCCAGCCATTCGGCCGGATTCGGGCTATCTTGCGTCGGCCCCGAGGGCCGCTAAGAAGTTTTTTAGCTGAGTGGAGTGGTTTGTAATGTTCTTGTTCTTCCGACGGTGCTTAATCAATAAAAGAATATGAATAAAAAGTTTAATCTTTCCTCTTTTTTATTGCAATCTGTTTTGGGAAAGCTGCCGAGGAAGGGTGGGTCGGTGCCAAGCATCCTAGCTTGGGTGCCCTAGCTTGAGAGAGCTACCCACGTGCTCGGAATGGACACGGAGTCGTCGAAGAGGTGTGGGTCGGCGCCCAGTGTTCTGACTTGGGCACCATAGCTTGAGAAAGCTACCCATGTGCTCGACATTGGTACGGAACTGTCGAAGAGATGTAGGTCGGTGCCAAGTGTTCTGACTTGGGTGCCATAGCTTGGGAAAGCTACCCACGTGCTCGATATTGGTATGGAACTACCGAAGAGATGTGGGCTGGTGCCAAGTGTTCTGACTTGGGCGCTATAGCTTGAGAAAGCTATCCAGGTGCCCGACATTGGTACGGAACTACCGAGGAGGTGTGGGTCGGTGCCAAGTGTTCTGACTTGTGCGCCATAGCTTGCGAAAGCTACCCACATGCTCGATATTGGTACGGAACTGCCGAAGAGATGTAGGTTGGTGCCAAGTGTTCTGACTTGGGGGCCATAGCTTGGGAAAGCTACCTACATGCTCGACATTGGTACGGAACTGCCGAAGAGATGTGGGTCGGTGTTAAGTGTTCTGACTTGGGCGCCATAGCTTGAGAAAGCTATCCAGGTACTCGACATTGGTATGGAACTGCCGAGGAGGTGTGGGCCAGTGCCAAGTGTTCTGACTTGTGCGCCATAGCTTGCGAAAGCTACCCACGTGCCCGACATTGGTACAGAACTGCCGAGGAGGTGTGGGTCGGCGCTAAGTGTTCTGACTTGTGCCCCATAACTTGCGAAAGCTACCCACATGCTCGATATTGGCACGGAACTGCCGAGAAGGTGTGGGTCGGCGTCAAGTGTTCTGACTTGGGTGCCATAGCTTGCGAAAGCTACCCACGTGCTCGACATTGGTACGGAACTGCCGAGGAGATGTGGGTTGGAGAGATAAGGTTTACAGAAGAGAAATGTTGCTTGAATCGTTTTATACATGAAGATAGGCACGAACGGCCTATTACACAGGATAGGTTACAAAAGTGTTATTTACATAGAGTAAACTAAAACCTTACTTCTGCCCTTCCAGAAACTTGATAAGATGCTCGGCATTCCAGGGTCATCTGACTGCTCGGCCCTCAATGTCCACGAATCAATACGTGCCTGGTCGTATCGCCTTGGCTACCTTGTACGGGCCTTCCCAGTTGGTGGCCAGTTTTCTCTTTCTCATGGGGTCAGAGATGGACAGCTTACGGAGCACGAGGTCGCTAGCCTTGATGTTAGTGGGGCGGACTTTCTTGTTGTAAAACCTTTCGACTCGCTGTTGGTAGATGCTCCTTCACACGGCAGACTTCTCCCTGACCTTGGCAACGAGGTCCAGGTTGGCCCTGAGGCCTGACGAGTTGTTGGCTTCGTCGAAGGCCATGATGAGCAGAGAAGGGAGACTGACCTCCACGGGGATAACTGCCTCCGTCCCATAGGTTAAGTTGAACGGTGTTTCACCCGTAGGAATTCTCTTTGTGGTTCTGTGCGCCCATAGCACACTTGGCAGTTCTTCTACCCACTGCCCCCTGGAGGAACTGTCGAGGTGCTTCTTCAGGCCGTCGAGTATCTGACGGTTTGCGTTCTCCACTTGGCCGTTTGACTGGGGATGGCATATGGCGGAGAAGCATTGTTGGACGCCGATGTCTTCGCAGAACCTGCGAAAGTTCTGGCCCGCAAATTAGGTTTCGTTGTTTGTGATAAGGACCTACAGAATTCCGAACCGACAAATGATATTCTTCCAGAAGAACTGTTGGGTTTGGCGCTCGGTAATTGTTGACAGGGGCTCAGCCTCGATCCATTTTGTGAAATAATCGATGGCAACTATTAGGAATTTCCTCTGTCCGGTCGCCATGGGAAAGGGGCCGACCAAGTCCATCCCCCACATGGCGAAGGGTGTCGGGCTGGCCAGCGATCGAAGGTTGACCTGTGGAAGTCTCCTGATCGGGGAAAATCTTTGGCACGGACCGCACCTCTTGACTAGATCCTGAGAGTCTTGCAACATTGTTGGCCAATAGTACCCGTGGTTCAGAGCCTTTCAGGCGAGCAATCTGCTTCCTATGTGACATCCGCCGATCCCCTCATGAAGTTCTTTAAGCACGTAGCTAGCCTCCTCCTCGGCGAGGCAGCGGAGGTAGGGTTTTCCGTCCGCCAGGGTGTACGAGCATTTGAAGAAGATGTCGTTGATCATGAAGAACCTTTCAGATCGAACCCTAATCCTTCTCGCCTCGGCCCGATCCTCAGGGAGCTCGCCCTTCAGCAGGAACCTTCGGATGAGGGTGGTCCAGTCGTCCGGGCGAGCTTCATCGTTTACACACATTGTCTCAGGGAGGTCGATGCTTGGCTTTAGGAGAACTTCGATGAGTACTGTTCGATCGAGACCCTCGAAGGATGAAGAGGCAAGTTTTGACAAGGTGTCTGCCTTGGCATTCTGCTCTCTCAGAACCCTAAGGACTGTGGAACAGTCGAAGGATGTCAAGAGCCGCCGGACCACAGCCAGGTATCAGATCATTCGATCATCACAGGCATCGTACTCTCCGGTGATCTGATTGACCATGAGCTGAGAGTCGCTGAAGGCCCTAATTTGCTTTGCGCTGGCCTGGTGTGCTAAGGTCAGTCCAGCAATCATAGCCTCATATTCTGCCTCATTGTTGGAGGCCGGGAAATTGAGGCGGAGAGAGTACTGGAGGAGGAAGTTGTCGGGGCCTCGCAGGATGATTCCAGTACCACTCCCTAACTTGCAGGAGGATCCATCGACATCGACTTCCCAGGTCCGATCCGAATCTTCAATGTTGGGCTGTTCAGAGATGGTGCATTCGGTGATGAACTCGGCGATGGCTTGCCCCTTGATTGCCATCCTCAGCTGGTAGCTGATGTCATACTGGCTCAGTTCGATCGACCACTTGACAAAGCAGTCGGAGTTATTTGGATTATGAAGGATGACCTTGAGGGGTAGATCGGTCAGCACTTGAATGGAGTGCACCTGGAAGTAAGGGTGGAGCTTTCGGGCGGCCATGATCAGGGCATACGCCACTTTCTCTATCCTTGCGTACCTCGTCTCGACCGGGAGCAGGACCTTACTCACATAGTATAGTGGTTTCTGAACTCCGTCATCTCCCCGGACGAGGACTGCGCTGAGGGCATTTTTCGAGGCTGACAGGTACAGCCAGAGTGGCTCGCCCAGTTTGGGTTTGCTAAGGAGAGGAGGGTTGGCTAAATACTCCTTCAGGTGTTCGAATGCCTCTTGTTGAGGGGCACCCCATTCGAAGTCCCCCATTCCGCGCAGAGCCTTGAAGAAGGGGAGAGACTTCTCTCCAGATTTGGAGAGAAAACGGCCGATGGCTGCCAATCTTCCCGTAAGCTTCTGGACTTCCTTGACGTTCCGGGGGGGAGCCATGTCTATTATGGCATAGATCTTCTCAGGGTTCGCCTCGATGCCGTGCTGGCTGACGACGAACCCGAGGAATTTTTCGGAGGAGATGCCGAAGGTGCATTTGGCGGGGTTGAGCCTCATATTATGTGTCCAGAGTATGCCGAAGGCTTCTTCAAGGTCGGCGACGTGGTTCTGCCCCAGCCGGCTTTTGACGAGCATGTTGTCGACGTAAACCTCCATGTTGCGACCGATCAGGTCCTTGAAGATTTGGTTAACAAGCCGCTGGTAAGTGGCTCCGGTGTTCTTCAGCCCGAAGAGCATAACGCGGTAGCAGAAAAGACCTTGGTCAGTGACGAATGATGTTTTTTCTATGTCCGGCAGGAACATTCAGATCTGATTGTAGCCTGAAAAAGCATCCATGAAGGATAGGAGCTCGTGACCCGACATCGCGTCGATCAGGGCATCAATGCTGGGAAGAGGGAAGGGGTCTTTGGGGCATGCTTTGTTCAGATCCGTAAAGTCTATACAGATCCTCCAGCTTCCGCTTGCCTTCTTCACCATGACGACGTTCGCCAGCCATTCGGGGTAGCTGACCTCTTGGATAAATCGGGCGGACAAGAGTTTGTCCACCTCCGTCTTCACCGCTTGCTGCCTCTCTGGGGCAAATTTGTGCCTTTTCTGGATGACCAGCTTCGAGCCCGGAATCATGCTCAGCTTATGCATGATCAGGTCTTCGGATATCCCGGGCATATCAGACGGCATCCAGGCAAAGAGGTCGATGTTGCGGCAGATGCAGTTGATTAGGTTTGACTTTAGATCGCTGGCAAGGGAGCAGCTCACTCGGAACCACTTCGACTCGTCCTCTGCCTCGAACGAGACTTCTTCCAGTTCGTCTGCTGGTTCAAGATCTGGTTGGCTTCTTTCTGGCTGAAGCTCGACGGCATCGAGGGGAAACACACCCCCTCCGACCGCTGTCATGTAGCAGGACCGTGCCGCCTCCTGGTTGCTTCGGACGACACCGACGCCCTGCTTCGCAGGAAATTTCAGCTTCAAGTGGTAGGCTGATGGCACAGCCTGAAGGGAGCAAAGACCGGGTCGGCCGAGAATAACATTGTACGCCGCCTTGATGTTTACCACCATGAAATCCATTGATTCGGTTTGCCTGAGGGGAGTCGTACCCACGGTGACATCTAGGGTTACGATTCCTTCTATCATAACTGGAACGTCGGAGAACTCATGCAAGGTGTATCTGGCCAGTTTGAGCTTGTCCTGGGGTAGTTTCAGGTTCTCGAATACTTCCAGGAAGAGGATGTTCACCAAACTTCCATTGTCCACGAGGATCCGATGAACCTCGAAGTTCGCCATGCCGAGGATAATGACGAGGGCGTCACAGTAGGGAAGACGGACGCCCTCTAGGTCCTCCCCTAGAAGGAGACGGGGAGTTGCTGAATTTGGGGAGACGGGAGGTCTCGAACGACATTCACCTCTCGGACGAACGCTTTGCGGGAAGTATTAGATTCCCCTCCCATGGGCCCCCATGGACGCAATGTAGAATGGTCTGCCCTTCGGTCTCCTCGTGTTCGGGCTCTTGCTGGGGATGACTGTTAGGAATGTGAGTAGGAGGCGAAGGCCTCCGGTTCCTCGTATCCTTTCGGTCCCTCGGGCTTTCCCTGGTGAACTCTCGGAGGTATCCTCGTAGGATGAGGGCCTCGATTTTGTCTTTCAGGGCCCGCCACTGGTCGGTTTCGTGCCCATGATCTCGGTGAAAGCGACAGTAGAATCGCTGGTCTCGCTTTTTGTTGCTGCTCGATCGAAGGGGTAGTCGGACGAGGCCCTTGTCCTCTATTTCTAAGAGTAATGCGGACACGTTCTGTGTCAAGGGCGTGTTTCTCTCGAAGTGGGGGACCGGGGGGACCCACTTCATGCGACCCCCTCTTTTGCTACTTTCTTGGCGGGATCGGTCTCATCGACCTTGTGCTTTCCCTTCCCTGTGGCTTCTTTCGCGCCTTCCGGATTTAGGGCCTCTTCCGCCCGTATGTACTTCTCGACCCAGTTGAGCAGGTCGGGAAAGTCCATGGGCAGCTTCTTGGCGAAGGAAACCTTTAGCTGGCTATGTCGGACATTGTGCCGGAAGGCAGCTGAGGTGACCCCGACGTCGAGGGAGGAGACAAATCTCGCCTCGGCGGTGAACCTCCGGACAAAGTCACAGAGCGACTCTCCTTCCCTCTGTCGGAGATCTAGTAAGGATGCGCTTGTCTTCTCGGCCTTCCTGCTGGTTACGAAGTGGGCCAGGAAGTTGGCCTCCAGTTGGTCGAACAAGAAGATCGAGCCGGGGGCAAGCTTTGAGAACCATTCCCGAGCCGGACCCCGAAGGGTGGCAGGGAATGCGCGGCATAGCAGAGGATCCAAAGCGCTGTGAATCATCATGAGGGTCTTGAAACCCTCCATGTGATCAGCCGGATCACCTTTGCCATTATAGGTCTCAAACTGGGGAGGCCGGAAGTTCATGGGGATTTCCGCTTCCTGGATGGGAGCCGAGAAAGGTGGTCGGGTCGGCCTGCGGCCCAGAGCCGGGTTCGGAACGCCGTCGCCGAGGTGGTCGAGGCGATTTTCCATTTCCAGCAGGCGTCGGAGCACCGAGTCTTCGCGCTCTGGGGGATAGGTTGGGTTGCAAGTGTGGTTGCCCCCATCGTCCGGTCGCGAGTGCGATTGGTTGACTGTCTCGGCTCTGGGTGCTCCGTGGATAGCCTCCATGATTTCATCCCGGAAGTTTCGGAACTCGGCCCTTGTGACGGGACCCTGCTCGATCGGATCGTGCTGGGGCAGTGGTCTTCATGCGTTACAGCTTAGCGCGGGCTCTTGCTCTCGGGACCTCTGCCGGCGTTGGTTTGGGACCGAGTTGGAAGCGGCCCCTCCCTTACTCGGCTAGCCTATCGATTTTCGATGACGCGGCGTAGGTCGGTCCGGACCGAGCAAGAGGCGCCGGATCCAGCTCTGTGTGGGCCATTGGTCCTCGGGTCATTGGACCCTTGCGCGTCGGCGCGACTGTTGACGGGGTGATCTTCTGGACGATGCCCAGAGGCGGTGGCTCTTCCTGCATGTGAAGCCATGTAAGAGCCCGAATTCTGAGGTGACGTCCCTGGTCGGGATCGGGTTGTGGTCGGTACCGACGGGTTCCCACAGACGGTGCCAACCCGATGCGGTTTGTTTTTGGGGTGTGGATGCAACATGTGTGAGTTCTATTTGTATGTTTAGTGGAAGGATATGGTACTGGCTATACGCCCGACCCTCGGATGGGGCGTCAGCTCGGGAGTAGCAGGAGAGAGGCAGGAGACGGTGGTTTGGCTCGGCTCGTGTACTGTACAATGCCTAGGAACACCGGGGTTGGTCCCGGTGGCAGGCCCTCCGACGATCTAGTTAGTTACTGAAGAGTAACAGTAAAGCTAGGGTTTTAGAGGGAAAGATTGATTACCTTTTAAGTGATGGAGGGGGTGAGGTATTTTTAGGCAGTGGTAAACGGGTCTGAAGCTTAACGGGTCGGGTCAGACCCGTTTGTCAATGGGCTTGAGCTGGCAGAAATCCAGTTGACTATTGTTGACTTGATTATTCTGGGTGAGCGCACCTTTTAAGGAGATCCGGTGGTCTAGGATAGACCACACCATTTTACCCTCTGTCAATAATAATAATTTCTACTGCTCCATAAGGTCAACTTTTAATTTGGGATTGCCATAGATCATGGATCTTGTCCATGCATTAATTGATTTGTATGGTCAACCCATAAAAACTTTAATCTCAGCCCGCATGATTGAACCATTTCTATTACTTCAATCTCAGCACGTTTTCATTTACTTCATCATTTACTTTCGGTTATTTGAAGGTAGTTTTTTGTGTATTGGTGTGTGTTTTTATTTTTTATTTTTTTAGCAATGCCTTCATCTAGTTGTAAGATCATTTCCGACCACTTTAATTATCTCTTATTTTTAGCTAAAATAGTTTTAGCTAAAATAGCAAATTTAGAGAAAAAATATATTCCAACGGAACATGCCAAAATAGATATTTAATCGCCAGATCTGGCAAAGTTGTATCACTTGCCAAACTTCTCTTTCGTTCTTTCCGTCTCTGGCGAAACAAATCAAACTTTAAAAAAATTGAGAAATCACGAGTTCAAGATCGAGAACAAAATAAAAATTTGAAAAATCGCTAACATGGTTGGAGTTGAGACTTTTTTGGCTTGCCAAATTATCCAATTATTCTCTATTTTGCATATTTTAGCGAGTCAAAATGATTAGCATGGTTAGAGATGATCTAAAATGTGGGGGGAGAAAAACCTTAGCACAGTTTACAAGCCAAATGCAGCAGTTGCACTAGTAGGCCGGCACATATCTCAAAGCATATCCTTATAGCGAATGGTGCAAATCATATAAGAAAAAATGATATAACGATCAAATTGTTAGGATTGTGTCTTGAATACTCGTTGTTCAGATTAAAAGAAGGTAATATGAAGCACGAAGGTCGAAGCGTCGAAGTGAGTAGAAGGAGAAACAGCAACAGTATGGTCAAGCTAGTTGCGGTCGACCGGTCTTGGTGACAGTCGACCGCACCCCCCGACCGCTCGTTGTACATGGATTGTCCGAGAGAGGTACGGTCGACCGGTCTTGTTGGATGGTCGACCGTCCGCGACGCAGAATCTGTTTTGGGCCCCGATTTGTTAAGTCGTTTCAGCCCAATCTTCAACTTCAAGTTAGATCGTGTGGCTCCTATTCAGTTACTTCTTTTCCAGGTTATATCGGACAACTGAGAATCAAGATTAGACCTAGGTTTCTCTCTATTCTTCTATATATATTGTAAACTCCTCCAATATGAGTAGGACTACTTCATAGATTCTATTCTCCATTGCAAAGAGAGGCTCGAGCGAGAGATAGTTCTTGGTGGGTGAGTTTAATTTTTTGTATCAAGTGAATTTGTAACCCCTGTTTCCCCAAATATGAATCTTCCGTGTATTTTCTGTATTTAAAATTTTGTAAATTATTTTTACCGCTTTCAATTTCTTTTGTCAAATTGTATTATTGGATCTCCTATTAAAATTTGTTTTCGATCAATAATTTTATTTGTAAATATTTTCTATGATTTTTATATTGTACTACAATTCATATTTTGTTATTATTGTTGTTTTTGAATGTTTACTAAAAAAAATCCATTTTTATCTATTAATTATATTTGTGCTTATTTCAAATAAATTCGATACTTTTAATGCAAATTATATTTTGTTATCTTGTCCCCTATTGGATTTTTAAACTCATTTCTATTTGTTAATCGCAATTGTAGTCATTCCAAAATAAATTCTATGTTATAATGCACATTACATTTTATTATAATTTATATTTTATATTAGTTATTCTATTTTTTTATTGGATTTTCTACCTAGATACCCAAAACCCTATACTATATAACCTAATTAACCTAAATTAACCCTAAACCCTATCACTGTTTTAACCTAACAGTCGCCAACCCCCCAATTCCTACTGTTCATCCATCCCCTACCTCTGCCCTGTTATCCTCTCTCTCTCCCGTCTGTGCACCTCGACGTCGCGGCAGACCTGACGCCCCCTCGACAGCTAGTCAGCCACTGCCGTTCACCCCATAATCTTCCTCTCTCCCTCACCTCGACAACAGACGACACCCCAACGCTCCCCTGGTTGCACCGCCCCAGTGCTGTGTCCCTTCGTCGACACGCGGCAACCAGTCGCCTGCAGCACCAGCAACCCCGACGCTGCGACTAGATGTGCTCCTCTCCGACGACAGCAGCAGTGCTCTGCCAGTGCAGACCCCAGCCTTGCGCTGCCCTCCTAATCCGATGCAGCAACAGCAGCCTACAACACCGTCGGTCCCGCTGGCGGCCGCCCCGAACCACCCTGCCATCCGCCGCCGAGAGCCGAAGCACCATGGGTTACTGACTAGATCAACTGCTTCTTGATCATGGTGGATCCTCAGCCGTCCGATCCTAATCATCATGATCTTGATCTCCTTTGATTGGTGATTGTCCGATCGCCATCGTGATCGCGATCATGATCTTCATCATCAAATCTCCTTTTAATCACAGTCGTCCGTTGATCTAGTCTTGATCACCTTGATCTTGGCCGTCCGATCGTCGATTGCGATCATCATCATCAAGCTCTTGCATCCAGCCATCCGATTCTCTGATCATCTTGATCAGATCAGATCTGAGCCGTTGATCTTCATCTATCTTGATCGTCATCAAGATCCGTGCCGGGATCTGTTCCCGTTATTCCTCCATCGGATTCATCGTCTACACCCCAAGGCAAGTATCTTCTTGTACATTTCGTTTTCCAGTACAAACTTTTTCTTGAAAATACTGCAAGTAGATTGTGAATGTGACTCCTCTTGTTTATCGTTGATGATCTCATGTTTTGCCTTATCTATCACATGATCTAAGAGTCACAACCCTTCATTGATACACTTATTCACAACTAGTATAATTTTGGTACATTTCATGCAAAAGTGTCTTATTTGGTTTCTGTCCTGTCTTGGCTTGCTGTTTCGACCCCGATAAAACCAGAATCTGAACTTGAGTCCTGAATATGAAATGTATCCCCAAGTGTCTAGTTGCCAATAACATCCAGAATTTTTGAATTTTGAATTACGGTTTAGGAGATATCGCAGTTTTACTGCCGCTGTGTCTGTAATCGCAGATTCATAAAAACTGTTGCATCACTTTGGTTTACAATTATTTTAACTATGCTACCAGTAAGTAGATGACTTGAAATTTTGCATGCTGATACTGGACACCCTATAGAACATTCCATAATTTTTTTTTAGAATTAATTAATGAAGTTTCAACCCTGTTTCATATGTCTAAACTCAGTTTTACAAATTCTGGCTGAACACAAATGCTCTATAGTTTGCTGTTTTGACATCAATTGCCACAACCTTTATGTATCTTAATTATATGCATTGGAACCGAGAAGGAGTCTAGTTTCTAGGCCTTTTGACGGATCCAAATTTGCTATCTTGTAGCAACGGGAATCGCAGTTTTGGTGCAGCAACGTCATGCTGTCCAGAACTGAAATTCTCATAGTTCTTGATAATCATAATTTGTGTTAACCCTCGAATATACTTTATAATTACCTTAAACTTGTTCAATGTTCTTGATCATGTTTACTTGACCTGTTTTGCACACTTTAATGCTTGTTTGATGATAATAATAAACAATAAGTCGGGGTTTAAGGGAAAGACCATAGTAGTGAACAATATAGGTAAATGTACTCAAAAGGGGGCCCGTGTTTCCCACTTGATACATGCTTCGATTCATGAACTAGTATGTTATTTGATTCATGAACTAGTATATCATTATTCGATTCATGAACTAGTATATTATTTCGATTCATGAACTAGTATATTATTTGATTCATAAACTAGTATATTGATTCATGACTTGTTTTGTTATGACTTGACACATGAACTAGTTATATGATTACTCGATTCATGAACATGGCTTGCTTGATACTTGATGTAGAACCCTGTATTTTCAAATATTATTTTAATTATTTGAAAATGAATTTAAATAATTTTCTGAGAATTTAATTGATATTTTCTAAAAGATTTATCTTTTGTACACGTGCAAAACACGTGCAAATGACTTTTGAGATGTTTGAAAAATTAAGATTTCTTTATGAAAAATCATTATTTATTATTTTGGAATTATGTAGTATTTTTCCGGATTTTTCTGAATTTAATTAGTACTATTTGCAAATTTTAAGAAAAGAAGGACCTTTTTGTAAAATTGACATTTTTAAGGGCTAAAATGCAAAATTGGCATTCTGGACGTTTTAAACAGTATTGGTTAAGATTTATAAGTATATTTTCTATTAAATCCTAATTTAAATGAATTTTAGATGAATTTCCAAGAGTAGATATATATATATATGTATAATTGCATTTTGAAGGGATTATTTTGTAAATATATTCCTAAACCCTAATACTTGATCCCGGCCTATATAAGAGAGTTGCAGCCGTCATTCGCTGCATAACTCAGATTTCATTATATTATTTTCTTGGTGATTGGAGAAGGAGTTTGGATCTAGCAAAGGAAGGCTTTTGTGGATTCTTCTTGCTTCTAAAGGTGAGTGATATGAACTTAGTTTTGTTAGTGTGTATGATGGTGTGCTGTTTTGTTTGATGTATCCGTATCTTGTATGTGATCGATGCAATAGTCGTTATTCGTTTTATGCATGAGAAATCCACGAATGTTTAGTAGATCTTGTTTAACAAATTCTTTATTGATCGAAACATGTTAAGATTCAAGTATGGTTTGATCGGATGTATGAACATCTGGATCTTGTGTATATAAACAGATCTTGGTTATTAATGGTGAAAGAATCGAGTATTGAGAAACCCTATTGGGAGATTCAAGAATTGAGAACATGAGATTTTAGTATTGTAACTATGATGCAGATCATCTTGAGATTGTCACTTTTAACTAAATATAAGTTAATTTCCAAAGCAATGAATCTTTAGAGAACATCAGACTTGTTTTTCGTATTCAGACCTAATTTATGAAAACTGTAGGCCGACAGTCGACTGGTCTACTATTCAGTCGACTGGTACGACCCAGCTGCTGTATCTTTAGTTTTTCTCGAAAATCCGTTCTGGACAGTCGACTTAGACCCTTCTCAGTCGACTGGTACACTTAGAATTTATTTTTCAAAGTTATCGTAGAATTTCTCTCGGGTAAGTCGACTTATGTTTTTATAAGTCGACTTATGTTCTTATAAGTCGACTTATGTCCCCTTTTAAGTCGACTTATATTTTGATAAGTCTACTTATGATCTTTATAAGTCATCTTATACTTTTGATAAGTCTACTTATGATCTTTATAAGTCATCTTATGTTTTGATAAGTCTACTTATGATTTTTATAAGTCATCTTATACTTTTGATAAGTCTACTTATGATCTTTATAAGTCATCTTATATTGTTGATAAGTCTACTTATGATTTTTATAAGTCATCTTATACTTTTGATAAGTCTACTTATGATCTTTATAAGTCATCTTATATTGTTGATAAGTCAACTTATGTTTTTATAAGTCATCTTATACTGTTAGCACTTGGATTGTTCTTGAGAAATTATCGGTAATTGTTTAGGGTAAGTCGACTGATGGTTGATGAAGTCGACTTACTGCACTTGTTATAATCTTGGATATTGGTTCTCGGCAGTCGACTTACTATAGAATAAGTCGACCGGTGCTGATGAGTTTCATGATCTTGAGGGTTCTTGTTATCTTTAGTTTGTTTGTATATGGATATGTTCGTCGGTGTCTTGGCATACCGGGTTCGTATTTGATCTATACCTTCTTAGTTTGTTTGTAGATGGATATGTTCGTCGGTGTCTTGGCATACCGGGTTCGTATTCGATCTATATTATCTTTAGTTTTGTAGATGGATATATTGTTATCCGATCTATGGCATTATTGGTGATCGATTGTTGGACATACATTGTGGTACTGAGAATTGTTGACAGTTGGACATATTCTGAGTTGTGAGGATTACTGTTTGTTCAGAACAGTCGACTGGTTCATAAGACAGTCGACTGTACCGTACAGTTAAGCTGTACATATTCTGAGAGAGATTGATTGATTGATACTTGATCGTTGGTATTGTTTCTTGACTCGGCTTCACTCATGTACTGGCCTATCGTTCTTGTTTCAGATTACATGTTCAGTTTATGTATTTTTGTTCAGTACATGTTGCTTATGTTTAGTTGTTTTGTTTATGTTTGTTGTTTATATCACTCACACCATTTATGGCTGACCCCGTAGTTTTGGGGGTTAGGGTTCAACTCTAGCCTCACAAGTTGCAGGTTGCTTAGAATTGGAGGCTTGGATGCTTGGGTTAGCTATAGAGATTATGAGTATTATAATAGAGCCTTGTGTAAATTGTTGTAAGAAGAATTTTGTAAAAGGAATTGTTGTAATTTAAGGTGTTTGTATTTCCGCTGCAATGTTAAAGATTATTGTAATAAAGATTTGGAATAAAATGATTTGAGTTTTTTTCTATGTATGTTGTTACATTGAAGTGGATCGCTGGGAAAGTGCCGTGTATTTTCTAAAGTTTCGTATTTAGAAATTCGGGGCACTACACTTGATACCCGAGTACACCGCCCTATAAACTCCACCACTAGGCCTAAACATAACTGATTGTATGTAGCAACCATATAGTAAAAGTATGGATGCATGAAGTGCTACCTAGATAGAATTAAATATTAGACTTAAGATTAACTTGTCACTTGTACACACTTGATACCCTACTTGATGCTCGTTACTTGAAACTTGTTACTTGAGACTTGTTACTTGAGACTTGTTACTTGTTACTTGACACTTGTACGTGATACTTGTTACTTGATACTTGATACCATTACATGTTTACTTGCCACTTATTCTACTATTAGTACTTGTTACCCAATCTTGCCACTTGAGTTGTCTTTCTTGCTAGCTAGTTTCTTAAATCCTACTACTTGTTACATCCCTATTATATTATGTTATACATTTTTTATTCCAAATCTTGTTCCATATTTCTTGCACTTGTTTTCATACCATTGCTTGTCCTATTTGCGGCCCTAACTTGCACTACGGGCGTTTATCTCATTTTCTCTATTTGTTTTTCCTTATATATATATATATATATATATATATATATATATATATATATATATAGACTTTGGAGACGAATGGCCTGCTGGAATTGGTGAGCAGACTATCTAGGCTTCGCTGGGAGAAAAGACTTGCTTTAAATATTTTGTTTTTGAGTTATTTATTTCTTTTGCTATTTGAATCTTGTAACGGGCTTATAGTCCCGAGTTTTATCTTTTGATTCATATTCGAAAACTATTTGGGATATTATTATTTTGTTTCAATTGTTTCTGTTGATTAATAAATTATTCATGCATGCGTGATTGTGTATATCTTGTTATATTTCTTGTTATGATACTGAGTCGATCCTACAGCCTATGAATGATGAAAATTATTCGCTGGGCCAATGTTACGCGCTGTATTCCGTATTTTTGGAAATCGGGGTGTGACAGAATCAGTAACTCCTTGTAATCTCTTCTAGTTGAATATCAGATCTCCCTATATTTCCCCTCTGATTAAGCAAAAGCTAACCGGGATAAGTCATCGTTGTTGTGTTTGTGTTAGTTTGGTGGATCTACTTGCTTGTTCAATTTATTCTCCTCGTCTACTTCGACTTCCCCATTGCTCTAATTAGTTCCACTGCGACCAGAGGGCGTTTGTTGACGCCCCAATCCTAACAACTGGTATCAGAGCTTCAGGTTGCCGAGTTCCTTGGTTAAGATGGTAGGCCACAATATTTTGAAGATCAAGCAGTTCGATGGAAAGATCAATTTCAATCTTTGGAAGACTGACATGTATGATGTTCTTGTTCAAGAACGGTTGCAGTTAGCAGTCAAGAAGAAAGAAAAGCCAGCTGATATGAAGGATGACGTTTGGGAAGATATTCGTGAAAGATCCATAAGTCTAATCCGACTATCCTTGGCGGACGAGGTCAAGTGCAGATTTCTTGTAGAAACTGATGCGGCGAGTTTGAGGGAAAAACTCATAACTAACTACTCTGATTCGTCATTATTAGATCAGATGCATTTGAAGAGGAAGTTGTTCCGTTTATCTATGAAGGAAGGTACCGATCTCCAAGACCACATTACAGAGTTCAATAAGGTATTATCTGAACTTAAGGCAATCAACGCAGATGTGTGTGAGGAAAATAAAGCTTTCAACCTGATATATTCACTGTCGGTTCGTATGAGCCTTTGATCACGACCATGCTACACGGTAGATCTGGCAAGGAGAGTATTTCGGTAGATGGTGTAATCAAAAGCATTGAAAGAAAATCAACTTAGGAAGGAGACCCATAAATCTTCATCATCTATTCCTACAAGTTGTCGAGCAGTGGATGGTCCTTCAGGGGGAAGACAAAGTGCTTTACAAAAGGATTCAATCCGTTTCGATATTGCAAGAGGCCAGGGCATATCAAGAAAGACTGTTGGAAATTGCAGAATCAGGAGAGCGCAAAGAACGAGAGTTCAGCTGCTAATGTGGTTAGTGCCTTTGATTCAAGTGGTTCGTGTCTTCTTGTTTCAAATTCTTTAGAAGTGGATTCTAGTTGGTTTCTTGACTTAGAGAGTTCTTCTCATATTTGCTCTGAGAGAGAGTTGTTTTCTACTTATAAGTCTACTACGGGGCGTTGTGTGATAACGAGAACTAGGGAGATTTGTGAAGTAGTGGGTGAGGGGTCAGTTGAGTTGAAGATGCCAGGTCTAAACATGTTCACTTTAAGGAATGTTTTGCATATTCCTCTGCTGAAACGGAATCTGATTTTCCTTGGAAACTCTTGATGCATGGGGCTGCAGTTACATAGCTCAAAGTGGAATTCTATCTATTTTTTAAGGTCGTCGTAAGGTGATTAGAGGTATGAGAGTGGTTGGACCAAGCCAACACAATCTCTACAAGCTTTGGGGAATTTGAAATACTTGCGCAAGTGTTTCTCCTTTTCCCGTTATTCCCGCAAGCTCAGCTAGTTTGCCGCAACTAGATTCATCGAGATGAGACCACGATGTTCGAATATCATCGAGAGGTGGAGAAAGCCTACAAGTAGGTGGAGTTCGTGCGGAGTTTGGCAACTTCGTGAGTACATCAATGGAGGTGTGCCTTTGAAGGGGCATACTGGATTTGGTGAGATTGGGTAGAGATCAGTTCAGCTGGAAGAAGAATTAAGCTATTGTTCCAAGTTATCTTTGCAAGTGGAATTTGTTAGAGTTTGGAGATGAGTAACACATCATATGATAGCACTCGTATGCAACCCAAAGTGGAGTTTGTTAGGATTGTGTCTTGAATACTCGTTGTTCATATTAAAAGAAGGTAATATGAAACACGGATGTCAAAGCGTCGAAGTGAGTAGAAGGAGAAACAACAACAGTGGGGTCAGGCTAGTTGCGGTCGATCGGTCTTGGTGACAATCGACCACACCCCCTGACCGCTCGTTGTACATGGATTATCCGAGAGAGGTACGGTCGACCGGTCTTATTAGATAATCGACTGACATCGGCGCTGAATCTGTTTTGGATCCCGATTTGTTAGGTCGTTTCAGCCCAATCTTCAACTCCAAGTTAAATCGTGCGACTCCTATTCAGTTACTTCTTTTCCATGTTATATCGGACGACTGAGAATCAAGATTAGACCTAGGTTTCTCTCTATTCTTCTATATATATTGTAAACTCCTCCAATATGAGTAGGAGTACTTCATAGATTCTTTTCTCCATTGCAAGAGAGAGCTCGAGAGAGAGATAGTTCTTGGTGGGTGGGTTTAATTCCTTGTATCAAGTGAATCAGTAACTCCTTGTAATCTCTTCTAGTTGAATATCAGATCTCCCTATATTTCCCCCCGGATTAAGCAAAAGCTAACCGGGATAAGTCATCGTTGTTGTGTTTGTGTTAGTTTGGTGGATCTACTTGCTTGCTCAATTTATTCGCCTTGTCTACTTCGACTTCCTCATTGCTCTAATTAGTTCCGCTGCGACCAGAGGGCGTTTGTTGACGCCCCAATCCCAACACAAATTTGGTAACAAGCAGATCTAAGCAAATGATAATAGATAAAGTAAACGAATTATCTATATTCTATATCTATCGATATATCTATCTATCTCTTCTCTATATATAATGGGAGAGTTGGGATTGTAATTTGTCAACATATAAACCCGTACGTACAACTCAAACTCTTCCATTAATTACAACAAAAACTAACAAAAAACAAAATTTAACCTATTTAAAACGTGCAAAATAAAATTTCAATATTTTTTAACACCAAACATACACATATGTTGCACGTACAACTCAAATTCTACTTATAAACACGTGCATTGCACGAACAAATCGTAGATTTTTCTTCAAAATATTTTTTTCAACTACGTGCAATGCACATCCAACTCTAAAACTATTTCTTAACACATTTATCGCATGTGAAAATCCTCTAACTCTTATCCAAACGTGCATCGCACATGGAAAAATACTAGTAATATATATTTATTTTTTTTGAGAATAAGGTGACCTCGTCACCGATTCATTAATAAAATGTTAATGAAAATAACTACAAAAGATACCCCTATACATCAGAGTCCATACATCAAGATCCACAAAGGTGGATGATTTATACTACAAATGCATCGAGAACAACTGCAAAATCATGCGATGGCAATAAAACTCAAAACCAGTCACTAAGAAGCGTCCCCGCCCTATCCTGACTGTTGCACATTCACCGCGTCCTACTCCTCTTCCATTTGCAATCTCTTCTTCGTCCCTGCTAAAGTAAGCCAAGCTTTAATAAAGGCAAAAATTTTATACAACATTATCGATATTTTAGAATTAGGAGAGAAGTCGAAATCATCACGGTCTAAAATATTAGTAATAATATTATAATAAAAAAGTTGGAGTCGTCATATGTAAATATAGTAATTTATATAAATTATCCGTACATAGTTAATATAAAAAATGTTTAATATGGAAGATCAGAATATGTTGAAATTTGTAGCACTAGTACAGAAATGATACCGCGACCCGCGGATCCAAGTGAAGTAAATCTAGTCACCTCTTTTTCCTCCACTCAGAATCTCACAACACAACATGTGAGCAGAAAAGGACAAAAACGATGTACCTAAGCTCTTTGACTATTCAGAGATGAAAGAGGGTATTTTCACCGGAATAAGAAATAACTTTTTTTTATTTTTGAAGTAGGAAAAAGAAATAACCTGGCATTGGTTGGTAGCTTTAAATTTGAAATGCCCATCTCCTTCATCATTCACTTCTTTCTCACTGCTGCGAACCAATGCTAACCTAATAACCCAAGTGAGTTCTCCCCTTTATTGTCCTTTCTTTAAGTTGTCTGATTTTTTTTTTTTTTTTTTGTTATTGTTGTTGTTGACATTTTGCTATGTTAGTAGGGTTATTCTATTTTGGGTTTTCCATTCTAAAATAGACAATGTGGGATTAATTTGTTTTGTTTTCTACCCATTTTGTCTGCTAGTTTCTGAGTTGGATAATCAATCAGGGCTATTTCTTGGTGATTTGTTGTGTGGTTTTGCTGCAGATCTGAGTTACTTAGGCCATCTCCAACCCACAACACTATTTTGGTGTAACTTTTACACCAAAATGATGTACAAATCATATTAAACACTAACTTCATCTCCAACCCTTAACACCATTTCTAACACCAAAAAAAATATTCTCTAAATATTCTTTTCTACCAACTTTTTATATAACTTTTACTATAGGGTAATGCTACATGCATCTACTATCAAATCTACTATATTTTTCTTTACTACCTTAGGTGGCACACTATTAGTGAAGGTTATCCACAGATCCACTAATAGTGTGTTACCTAAGGTAGTAAAGAAAAATGTAGTAGATTTGGTAGTAGGTGTAGTATTACCCTTTACTATAATCCTTATTCCTTAATTATTTTATCAACTCGCCACGTACAAATTTTTATTACGTATTGATTATATGATAAGTTTCTTAATTATTTCAAAATTTTAAACAAAATATCATGAGTAAATTATATTTTATTATATAAAATAAAAAATTAATATATTATTAGAAAACAAATGATCTAAAATGACAAATCTAAAACTATTAGACCAACGTAAAATATAGAACACTTTCAAAATAACTTACAAATTGTTAAAATAGTAAAATTCGTAAAAACCACAAACCGATAACTATGACAATTGTGACCAAAACATACAATTATCTAAAACTATGAGACTTTTCACAAAATGTACAATTAAAAATAAAAAAAATTGACGTTGATTAACAGTGCCATACCAGAATTGGCGCAACACTGTTCACCAGTACAAAAAACGCAATTTTTGGCGCTAGAAATGGCGCTCGGTTGGAGCTCCATCCAGCGCCAAAAATGGCATTTTGCACCAAAATGGGCTGGGTTGGAGTTGGTCTTAGAGCTGTAAATATTGGTTTAAATGTAGTAATAACCCAAAAATAGGTGAATGTAGCACACTCTTTTCAGTTTAACTGGTTTTAGTTGAGCAAGTGTCATTGGGATCTAGCGGTCAGTTAGAATCCCACTTGCATCATTACTCTTTAATCTTTATGGGAAAAAAGTAAGAAAGCGCCACTCTCAGTATATTTAAATAATGTTGTTAGAGGGGAATGCTGATTGTTCTCTTTGGTTGACTTCTGTTTATAGTGGCTAATTTCTATTTTGAAATTTCCGTCACAGGATTTTTGAAATAACTTGGGAAGGTTAAATTGTTGTGAAAAGATGGACAACTTCAGAAATGTTATCTTTGTTCTTCTGTTCTTGAGTTGTTGGGTGGGAATTGACGCAGAGTATATGAAGTATAAAGACCTGAAACAACCGTTGAACGTTAGAGTGAAAGATCTATTAGGCAGGATGACTCTTGCTGAAAAGATCGGTCAAATGTCACAAATTGAACGGAAAAATGCTTCGGCTGATGTCATTGCTGACTACTTCATAGGTAAAATTTTACATGGAAAATGTATCCACCATTCTGCGAAATGCTAGTCAAATAGTCAGCTTTCGACCCTCCACTATAGGTATTGCCATATTGACCATATTGACCGTGTAAATAAATTATTTGCAGGTAGTGTGTTGAGTGGGGGAGGAAGTGTTCCTGCGTATCAGGCCTCTGCTAAGACTTGGGTCGATATGGTGAATGGGATGCAGAAGGCAGCAATGTCTACTCGTCTTGGAATTCCATTGATATACGGGATTGATGCAGTTCATGGACACAATACAGTCTATGGAGCTACTGTCTTTCCACATAATGTTGGACTTGGAGTGACACGGTATATCTTGTATATACTTTTAATGCGACTGTCATTTGTTTCTTCTCTAAAAAAACTGTAATTTACAAAGAATTTTTGAAATATATTTCCTTGTTAAGCTCATTACCATTTCATCTTTTGTAATATTATTGAGTTGACGACCTATCTAGGATGGTTTATGGTAGACACTACTCACATCACCCTTATTCTATAATTGTTGTATTTTGAATTTTAGAACTAAAGCATCATTCTCACCTTACATTTTCATTCCACCCAATTTTGGCATATATTGATCTAACCCAAAAAAAAAACGATTTATTTTAGCATTCCCTTTCCTATGGTGTATGATACACTGCATGTGTGCGTTCGGTTTTTTTTTACTTTTTAGTCATTTTTTTTTGTTATTGTACCTTAGTTTCATTCTCTTTCTAACCTCTTAAATATATGTTATCATCTATTAGGGATCCAGTACTTGCGAAGAAAATTGGTGCCGCAACTGCTCTTGAAGTTAGAGCAACAGGCATTCCCTACGTATTTGCTCCATGCATTGCTGTAAGATAATCACAAACACTAACATCAATTCTTGTACGGAAAAACTGATAGATTTATAACTCCTTGCCCTGATCTCTTCTATTTCGGAGCTGTTCAGGTCTGTAGAGATCCCAGGTGGGGACGCTGCTATGAGAGCTACAGCGAAGATCCAAAGATTGTTGAAGCCATGACCGAGATCATTTCTGGTCTACAAGGAGATATCCCTGCAAGCTCTCGCAAAGGGGTTCCTTTTGTTGGTGGCAAGTAAGACACTAATACTATTTCGGTTGATACAAAGAATTGAGTTCATCTATATTAGAATTCTATCTTCTTGGATACTATAAATTTCACAGGAGTTTATATGTGGATAACAAATTGAGGTGCTTCATCTTTACTATTCTTGTGAAGCCAGCGGTTTATTTGAATTTGAAATCCAACATTTTATACACTACTAAATTTGTAATATCTAATCTTTGCTTTGATTTCAGCCCAAATTACATACATCACCTATAGTTGCACAGTTTCTGACATATATCTCATCTGATACTTCCTTTTTATTTATAATATAATAAAATTTTCCATGTATTGATATGCTGTGTTAATTCCTATATGCATGTCCGTATTGGTGCTCTTTAGATAAGCACCATTGTAATTTCATCTACTTATATTCGATCAATCTTGTTATATATGAACAGGCAGAAAGTTGCTGCCTGTGCTAAGCATTATGTAGGTGATGGAGGAACACACAATGGCATCAATGAGAACAATACCATCATTAGCCCACACGGTCTCTTTCGGCATCCACATGCCTCCTTACTATCATGCAGTCATCAAAGGTGTCTCTACTGTCATGGTCTCTTTCTCCAGTTGGAATGGAGTTAAAATGCACTCCAACAAATTCTTAGTCACCGACTTCCTGAAGAACACGCTTCGTTTTAGGGTAAGTTCCTAGTCTCAAATGCATTGCTACATTGTAATTACTTGATATTTCATCGATTTTTATCACTATAATTCATTTTCCAAAACAAAACACACAAAAAAATCATTTTAGGGATTTGTGATCTCGGACTGGCAAGGGATTGACAGGATCACATCACCACCCAAAGAAAATTACACTTACTCGGTCCAGACTGGAATTCATGCTGGTATCGACATGGTTGGTGTCTACTTTTATCTCTCTCCTCTAAACTGGCATAAGCTTCACTATGGGTCTTGATACTAAGGTGATTGATGGTCACAAAGTATCAAGTCAATTTATGATATGTTCGCATCTCGTGCTTCTTGGACACTAAATGTATCTACTTTATCGTTCATGTTTCAGGTAATGATTCCTTTCGACTACCCTGGGTTTGTGGATGACCTGACCTACCTCATCAAGAATAATTTCATCCCCATGAGCCGAATCAACGATGCTGTGAGTAGGATTCTCCGTGTCAAGTTCACCATGGGCCTCTTTGAGAATCCCTATGCCGATCTCAGCTTAGCTGATAACATTGGGAAAAAGGTCTGCCCTTTCTTCTTTCTTATAAGAGTTTTGAGTTCCTGTATTTAGTATGATATTGCCATATTGGGTGTGTCTGAAAGTGTTGTATGTTAAATGCTCAACCACAGGAGCACAGGGAGTTGGCAAGGGAAGCTGTGAGGAGATCACTAGTGTTGCTGAAGAATGGAAAGAGCGGGCAAAAACCATTGTTGCCGCTCTCCAAGAAAGCGAAGAAGATCCTTATCGCTGGTACTCATGCTGATAATTTGGGTTACCAGTGCGGTGGATGGACGATAGAGTGGCAAGGGCTTGGAGGGAACAACCTCACAATTGGTAACTCGACTCAACTCTCTTAACCTTTGTATGTTTACTTAGAATTTAGGCACAACTAGGGCTGCAAACGAACCGAGCTATTCGCGAGCTACTTGGCTCGAGCTCGGCTCGTGTCGAGCTCAATACGTAAATGAGCCGAGCTCGAGCTTGAAGATACGTGGGTTTTAGGCAGAAGCTCGCGAGTATTCAGCTCGAACTCGGTCAAAGCTCGGCTCGTGGCGAGCTCGAGCCGAGCTTGAGCCCGAAAGTGAGCTTGATACATAAACGAGCCGAGCTCGAGCCTCAAGGTATTCGGCTTGACTCGGCTCGTTTGCAGCCCTAGGCACAACCGATGAATTCATTTCCTCCATTTATATCTTGTATTACATCCTATTTTGGTGTTGCTTAAATTTGGTATGGCAGTGTTCAAAATGATTAAATTTCTCCTTCCTTCCGACAGGAACCACACTCCTCGGCGCAGTGAAATCTGCTGTCTCCCCTTCCACTGAAGTAGTCTACTCCGAGAACCCAGACTCCAACTTTGTCAAGAATGAAGGCTTCTCATATGCAATTGTTGCAGTCGGAGAGTACCCTTATGCCGAGACATTTGGAGACAGCATGACCCTGAACATGGTGGAACCTGGGCCGAGCACGATCAAGAATGTTTGCAGTGAAATCAAGTGTGTGGTTGTCGTATTATCAGGCAGGCCCATTGTAATTGAGCCATATGTGAACACGATGGATGCTCTTGTGGCTGCTTGGCTTCCGGGCACTGAAGGCGAGGGGATGACAGATGCATTATTTGGTGATGTTGGATTTACGGGAAAGCTTGCAAGGACTTGGTTCCGGAGGGCCGATCAGCTGCCGATGAATGTGGGAGATCCGCATTATGATCCACTCTACCCGTTTGGGTTCGGACTAAGCACTGAACCCATCAAAGCAAACTAAACATGCCGACGTTCAGAATTCTGGAATTTTATAACTCGTAGTTTGTTTGATTTGGAAGAGCATTTGTAATTTAATGTGATATTGGTCTTAAGAGCTGTACCACGAATAAATTAAAATTTTGGGTTTTCCATCTCTGTTTGTATATCGTGTAAGTTTTTGTTTTGCCTCCTTTTACTCGTATGGAACCTTTATTCTCTTTATATATAAAAAAGATGAAGTATAGTCACCATGTTTTATAAATAAAGAATTAACAAAACAAATCCAAAAAACTTAGCCCAAAGTACAACCTACAAACAGAAAATAAAGCATAGAACATTTAGTTATACATGAAAGGATGAAACAATATAACAAATATAAAGCATCTCTCCAACAAAACCCTGGAGGGTAGGCCATCGATCCTATATACTTCGCTCATTTGAGAGATGGACTATCCCTGTACTCATCCACCAGTAGGGTATTGACACTACCAAAATACTATTACTCGTCCCACAAAATAAAGTTAATTCAGCCATGTCAAAAACCCAGGAATTGAATGTGGGTCAGGTAGAGGAGAGGACAATCCGAACCCCTTTGGGCCCAAAAGATAACCTCAAATCCGTACTGGACCCCATCCAGGCCCAATAGAATTTTTCCTCCAAAATTGAAAATTGTACTGAACCCCTTCTTGGGCCCAGTCTTGATGTTCGGCCCAATAGAACTTCCATGCGTTGCGCACGTGACACATCCTCCACCTGATGTGAATCATGCGGGAAATTCGGCACCCAAACTGTTTTGAAATTCGAAACACCCGCAGATATTGCAGGTGTCTCCTCTGATCCAACACTGCTACAGTGGCTCATCTCCCTTCTCGGCGACCAGGAGCGGCGATCACACCTCTTTCACGATGGCCATGAGTGGTCGTGTGGGTGGACCCCATCTTCGGGCCCCCTGAAGCTGCCGCACCGACCGCCATCATTCTGGCGGCCCAGCTAGGGCTGTAAGTCGGACCGAACAGGATCGGACAGCTATATGTTCAAGCTCAGACCGAAATTCTACTCGGACGGGCTTATGTCTGGCTCGGTCCAGGTCGGACAAAATTTTATAATCCGGACTCAGTTCGGTAAAGCATCGAAGCGCAATAATACTCGGACGGATTTATGTCTGGCTCGAGCTCGGTAAAACATCGGACTTAATAATTTGTTCAAGTTCGGTTCGTATAACATTTCGGATGGTTCACGGTAGGGCCATTTCTCGATGCGGACTCGAACGAACGATAGACCGTCCTATTTATTTTACACCCCTAAGCCCAGCCCGCACCCTCAAGGAGGGCTACCTCTCTTTTCTCTCCCCTCTCTCTCACTCAGATCCAAAACAACTCCAGTGAAAGGGTGGAGAGCAATACCTAAGCCTTGGCCATCGTGAGCCATCCCTGTCCTCGACCACCTCGACCTTGGCCTTCGACTCAGCTATCTCTAGAGCCACAACCAACCTCCTCCGATTCGGGTTGCCGTCGTCGTCCATCCCGATCACATCCGTCAACAACCCAAGTAGCAGTGATGGATTAGGCCTATCACTCACATCAACACGTGGAAGAGTTGCAGCCGCCCGGCGGCGGCGTGTCGGTCCACAGCGGCCATGACGGAGCCCCGACGACGTTCGGCAGTGATGGAACCTTTTGCTAAATGAAATTCCACAACCACCCAAGTGGTCGTTTGTTTTTGCATGTGTTCATTTCCGCACGTACATGTTCATCACAGTTATAATCATGCACCAAGCCATGTAAATGTAAGTCCAGTAACAAACACTCAAGTGCAGGATGTCCATACGCAGTTCTCGTCTGATCTGCAGCGGGTTTGATTGGGAATATGCGGGTGCTTGTAACCGAATGACTCACCCAATATATATATATATATATATATAGGGAGCCCTTCGGTTGAGAACTAATTTAGTGAGAACTCCGTGAGAACTCAAGGAGTATACCCCATGAAAAATCCGAACCGGTCATCTCATTCTACACGTCTTAGATAGCATAACATAAAGAAATCACGTAATTTGATGTTCGTTTTCCCATGATTTACATCATCGCAAAATTGTATGGCTGAAAATTCTACTCCATTTGATGGATGGGCAAATGAACTTCAAATTATTTGAATATTCTTTATGTTATGCTATCTAAGGCGTATAGAACGAGATGATCGGTTCATATTTTTCATAGGAGTATACTCCTTGAGTTCTCACCAAAATTAGTTCTCAACCGATATATGAGCTATCTTTCATTGCAAACGCAAATATTATGCAAGCGCGTGCAAACCACTTAACCCGTCATTGCACGTTTGCAAACGCTACAGCAGCGTTTGTAATGAAAGAAAGCTATACATATATGTATATATATATATATATATATATATATATATATATATATATATATATATATATATATATATATATATATATATGGGTTTTGCTCAGTTGAAAACGGGTTCGTTTTCAACGGGTTGGAAAACAGCCATCCTGGCCGTCGATCTCGATCTGATCTTGATCAGCGGATCAGATCAAGATCCGCTTGTCTCCCACTAACGTTCCCAAAAGCGGAGGAGTATTTTCGGCACTTCATGCCAAAAAACGTTTCAGACTTAGCGTATTTTTGGCGTGAAGTTTTTTTTTGTCGAGAAAAACACTTAGGCCGTTGTTTTCCCAGGTTGTTTTTTTTAACAAAAAAACATACCTTGGCCGTTGTTCTCAACAACGGCCTAGGTATGTACAAGTATTTTTCCAAACACTTGTACACACTCAAGGCTTCATCTCCCTCACTTCGTCACAAACACTATCTCTCTTTCTCTCGATCTCCCAAAACCCATCCCCAAACCCTAGTTCTCTCTCCCAACCCCTTTGGCATTGATTTCTTTGCCTTGTCGATCTCCGCCCCTTGTGGAAAGCTCCCTATCTCTCTCTTCCTCTCCCGAATACAGCAAACCCTAACTTCACATCCAAATTTCCAAATCATCTAAACCCTAGCACAAATTGTCTTCCTTTGTCTACAACAGCGTGCAGCGGCTTCTCACATCTTCGCCAACTCTCTATCACTCTCTCTTTGGACCAGGTATTTTCTTAATCCCAATCTACTATAATGAACTCTTTGAATTTATTGATTTTTTTTCCAATTTTGGAGTTTTTTTTTTGGTATTATGCGTAGTAGTGTAGTCTATAATTTAGAGAGTATATAATTAGCTCTGATCATGCATGTTGTGTACATTTTGTTGACATTTTCGTAGATGTAGTGGTAGTTGTAGTGGTGGAATATAGGAGATGAAAAAAAACGAGATGAAAAAATTAAATTTGTATGAGTAGGTCGGACTCGCCGCGTAGAAGGTAACGGAACTTGTAGATGCGATTTCCGTCTCACGATTTGTGAGATACGTCCGTTTATCATTTCAATTCCATACAACGGATATAAAGTGATACACGGCCGTATCTTTCAAACCGAGAGTCAAAACTCACCTCTGCAAGTTCCGGCGGCTCGTGTTTGGTGTGCCAGAGTTGACGCCCAAATTTAGGAAATAAGTTTATCATTTTTGTTGTTTTGACGCGTATATAAAAAAACCTTTAATCGACCTCGGAACTTGTGGAATACGTTATGAGGTGAAAATAGCTTAAACGAAGTCCAAATAAAGCGAAACTTTGTGAGTAGGTTGGTCTGGCCACTCACAAGTCATACCAACCTATACATGCGAGTTCTAACTCGCGGTTTGCGAGATACGTTTATGTATCGCTTTCCGCTCAGTTTTCAATAGTGTAAACGATACATGGTCGTATCTTTCAAACCATGGGTCGGAACTCCCATGTACAAGTTGCGTTGGCTTGTGGGCGGGGAGCCCGACCCAACGGCCAAATTTTGAAATTTTTGCATCTCGTTTATGTTGTTTTGACGCGTATATGAAAAAACTTCAATCTACCTCGAAATTTTTTTAGTTCGGTCTCAATACAAAAATGCTTAAACGAAGTTGAAAAAATACGAAACGGTGCACGTAGGTTGGGCTAACCATTCACAACGCAACGGAACTTGTATTTGCGAGTTCCGACCCACGGTTTGCGAGATACGTCAATGTATCGCTTCCCGCTCTATTTTAAAGAGTGAAAGTGATACACGGGCGTATATTTCAAACCGTGGGTCGGAACTGACTTCTACAAGTTGCGTTGGCTTGTGTTTGGTGTGCCCTAGTTGATGGCAAAATTTAGGAATTTTTGCATCTCGTTTGTGTTGTTTTGACGCGTATAAGCGAACTCTTGAAATTTTTTCATCTCGTTGGTTTGTGTTTGCTAATTTTTGCCGATTAATTAGTTTCATATATGCAAACTTTGTTACAGAAAAATAGCTAGAACAAGGGGAACAGGAAGGGGAAGGACATCTCAGGAAGCACGGGGGGAACATTCCACAAAGAATGTGAGAACTAATAATTTATATTGTCCCTAATTTTGTATTTAGTGATATTGATTTGAGACTAATAATAATTATGTTTTTTGGTTCGTGTAGGTTGGTGCATCCTCTTCGATGACAGGACGTCGTGGTCCAGGACCAATAAATCCCGGCGAACTGACCTTGCAAGATCGCCACAGATCCACGGAAGTGTGGGGTGGGACGACGCGTAGGTGTAATTTTCGCACCCACGAGACCATGAAGGTGCATCCACGCACCCATGAGTACCTTGTAGCGGCCGGTTTCTATGGAATCAGCATGATGGGGAATGTTAAACTCGACCGAGCACTTCTCTCGGCACTCGTGGAGCGCTGGAGGCCAGAGTCGCACACGTTCCATCTACCGGTCGGTGAGATGACGGTGACGCTACAGGATATAGCCATGATATCCAGTCTTCCATTAGATGGGTTGGCCGTAACGGACAATATTAACTTTGATAAAATAGAGATGTGCAACGAACTGCTCGGTACAGAGTTTGATGAGGCGGATGCGGACGATGGTGACATTTTCCAAGGACAATCAATCCGACTATCTTGGTTGAAGGAACGTTTTGATGAGACACTGACCAACGAATCGCCCGACGACTATGTACAGTCCTACACCAGAGCCTACATTCTAACGGTGATCAGAGGGGTTCTATTGCCTAACTCATCGGGCGATACGGTGCACCTCATGTACCTACGATTGCTCGCCAACCTAGGCAAAGCTGGTCGGTACAGTTGAGAAAGCTGCGCGTTGGCAACGCTATACAGGGCGTTGTGTCATGTAGCACTTGAAGCATCAGAAATGACCGGACCGATGGTTTTGTTACAGATTTGGTCCTGGGAGTGACTGCACTTGGGTCGTCCCCGTATTAGGAGACCCAAGGATGGTTGGATGGCCCAACCTGAAGATCCTGCTATGTTAGCACCATTAGGGATATATTGGGCTGGTACAAGGAGTTACAAAGACAACCCCAAGGGCGTAATAACGTACTACAGAGACGAGCTCGACCAACTACGTGAAGAGTTCGTGATTTGGGCGCCGTATACACCCGAGCGTGTGGGAAGACTACCGCCAATATGCACCACCGGGTCGCAGTTGTGGCTGACGACGGCTCCCCTCATCAACTTCGGTATAGTCGAGCATCCACGACCGGAAAGAGTCCTTCGTCAGTTCAATCTTCAACCAGATAGTCCCCCAAGCTGCGCAAACCTATACGATCATGAGTTACACGCCGTTAGGGATACCGGCCGCATGCCTACTCATGATTGGGCAGATTACCATCGTGTTCACGTTGCAGAATGGAACGAGCGACGGTTTGCACTTGTACTCGTCAATGTTCCAGAGTACGATGGAAGACTGCAAGGAAAATACATGACTTGGTTCCGACAATATACACGTTTGTACATCTCTCCCGATACAGTACTACCTGCTGGTATCCAACGAGAAATTGAGGAGAGGGAGATTGAACCATTACCCGCATATTCCAGTTCACAACCCATGTTCCAACCGAAGGCCACAGCTATACGTACAGTGGTAACTTCAATCTTCATATTTATTTTAATCTTCTTCATACGTGAAGTTCATGAATTCTTTCAATTATTTAATTTGTGTAATTATTTTTGTTGGTTTTTTCTGATTTAGATTGATAACACGATGGACATGGCAAAAGAATGCGCGGATGTACTAAAAAGTAATGTGGGCATGCCTATGAAGAGTTTCGCTCGGAGGATGCTCCTTGGATGTCGTAGCAATATGGATGCTTTGGGATGTGTCGAACGTTTGGATCGAGCATTACACGGACCGAGAGGGGGCCGACGTAAAAGTGTGAGGGGTAGGCCAAGTTCATTGATGGGACAACGGGACCGTGAGATCAGAGAACGACAAGGTTCAACTTTACATCCATCTCACGATGAAGCGCAGGATGAAGAGAGTGGGGAGAGGGTTGTCGGAGACGTACAACAAGAGGAGGGTGGCGAAGATGAAATCCCCGACTCGCCAATCATGATGCGGCGCCGAAATCCTAGTCGGAAGAGGTGAGCACCACAACATTACACGCCCGGTGCTTAGCCAATGCATTTTGGAGGTTGTAATTTTTTTTATTGATTTTGTGGGTTTTAACCTGTTGTAACTAATTATTGGATAATGTGGTTCTTAAGGGTAAGTGTAGTTGATATTGTTGTTATTAATTTCTGATAGTCAATTATGGTGGGTAATTTTGGTGGTTGTATATATGAATTTAGTCGGAGAATGTAGATGATGGCAAAGTGTTTGGAATTTGGTGATGTGTACAAGTGTAGCATCTTCAGCTGCTCAGTATAAATGTAGTTTTTTTTTTAAACCTAAGCCGTGGCCCCAAACAACAGCCTAGGTTATAGAAAATTATACTTGTTCCAGTTTTTTGATATACCCAGTTTAAACATATACCTAAGGCCGTTGTTGGAGACAACGGCCTAAGTTGTAGGTGAAAAAAATAGAAAATTTGTTGTGCTCTCTGTCTTGTTGGCTTTAAAATGAACCAACAAGTCAGAGAGCAGCTCCAGTTTATAGATATACCCTAGGCCGTTGTTGGAGACAACGGCCTAAGTTGTAGGTGAAAACAATCGAAAATTTGTTGTGCTCACTGTCTTGTTGGCTTTAAATTTGTCTTGCTCTCGACTTGTTGGTATTTATAAATAGCAACTGGTCAAAGAACCCCTCAATATAATGTTCATACCCTAGGCCGTTGTCTCCAACAACGGCCTTAGTTTGTAGGCCAAAAATTATCACCTTTGTTTGCATTTTTCAATTTTCTTTTCACCCTTTACGAACAATCTCTGCGGAACTTTATACAAAAGATAGATGAGAACTTGGCTTGTACAACAATATTAAATTGTTTTTTTTTTTTAATTTGACTACACCTAACTAACCACTACATAATCACGTCGTTTTAATATGTACATAACAACTCAGAAAATATTTTTTAAAAAAATCTATTTGATACGTTAGGGTTAGAGTTAGGGTTAGGGTTAGTGCTAAAGGGGGTTAAGGGTAGGGTTAGGGTTATTGTAAGGTAAGTGGTTTGGTTTGGCTTCATTGTAGGGGTTAGGGTAGGATTATTTATAGTTTGGAGTAGATAGGTAATAAGTTTCCAGTAGAGAGTTTATGGATATTTAAGTTCTATCATTAATGACATGTGTCTCTCCACTCTTTACGTGCATTGCCTTCTGAACTCTACAAAATAGACGTTCATATGAATATTTTTTTGTTTATATTTTTTATTCAATTTCATTTTTAGGCACGTAACTAAAGAATATATTATATTTTTTGGTTTCTTTTTGGTTATATATTATTAATTTTTTGAGCAATAATATATAATGTACAAAATCGTTTTGCATTGTTTACAATGAAGACATTTCTGAAGACATTCACCATACATGCAACTGGGAAGAATTCCACGAGATTGGGAAGAAAAGGTGTGATCACATGTAGTAGAATAAGTTCATTATGGAAAAAACCAATAAGGTAAAAACCCCCATGTAAAGGAAAAACCACATGTAGCTCCCCACATGTGGACCATACTTGGAAAAAACCACATGTTCAATATGGGAAAAACTTAAATTTCATCACAATATATGGGGAAAAATCATATGTATATTCCCACATGTAGTGTAAGACCAAAGCTGAAAAATTCACAGGTACATCACCACATGTAGTTTTCCCATTTTTTTGCACTCTTCCGAAAACACTCGCCTAAAATTCAAAAACCCATCTCTGAATATCAAAAATATAACCAGGTAATTATGATGGACAAGAAGAAATCAAAAATTAAAAAGTGTCGGTTCGTTGTTTGAGCGGAGAGTAATCAGATCAAACTACTTGGCCAACAAGAACTGGATCTGAATTTTTTTTTTGGGAAACCATAACAGAATATGCCACAAGTATATTTGACCACATGTATAAACAAATGTGACGAGTATTCCAAAAAATTTAATAGATTACTCTCGAACACTACATGTAAACTGTTGCTTCTGTAGAAATTTGGGATGTGGAATCTCGTCGTGAAGTAATTGTGTGCAGTTCTTCGAGTAATGGGCAAATAAACAAATATACCTATACGATATACAGGTGTAGATTATCTATCTTTTGTATAAATTTTCACAAGTTCATCATGGAGAAAACCAATAAGGTAAAACCCCACATGTAAAGGAAAAACCACATGTAGCTTCCCACATGTGGACCATACTTGGAAAAACCCACATGTACAATGAAAGAGCATACAATTTTTGGATGATTCTCACATGTACATTAGTGATATTATGAACAGAGTGGTGCAGATCCTCTGTTAATAGCGACAGAAGGGAAGAAGATGCAGTTAGAGACCAAGAAGGATAATTATTGCAGACACTTCAATATGGAAAAAATCTAAACTACATCACCACATGTACCTCCCCACATGTATCCTAAATATGGAAAAAACCATGTGTACATACCCACATGTAGTTTAAGGCCAAAATCGAAAAATTCACATGTGGATATCAAAAATATTTAATAATTATGATGGGCAAGAAGAAATCTAAAATAAAAAAGATACGGTTCGCTTTTGAGCGGAGAGTAATCAGATCAAAATACTTGGCCACCAAGAACTGGATCTGATTATTTTCGGAAAAAAAATGGTCTAAATAGGGACCATCATGTATTAGGAAACCGTAACTGAAAACCACATGTATATTTGACCACATTTATAAACCAATGTGAAGAGTATTCCAAAAAAGTTCATAGATTACTCTCAAACACTACATGTAAACTGTTGCTTCTGTGGAAATTTGGGATGTAGAATCTCGTCATGAAGTAATTGTGTGCAGTTCTTCGAGACACTTTGAATAGTGGAAGTAATGGGCAAATAAACAAATATACATATACGATATACAAGAGTAGATTATCTATCTTTTGTATAAATTTCCACAGAGATTGTGCGTAAAGAGTAGAGAGAATATTGTATAAATCCCAAAAAATTCATAAATAGGCCGTTATTTGAGACAACGACTTAAGGCATCCAGATGAAAGGGTCCTTTATGACTTTTTGCTTTTGTAAAAGTATGAGCCTAAGACTTAGGCCGTTATTAAAGACAACGGCCTAAGGTATTTAACCTTAGCCGTTGTCTGCAACAACGGCCTTGAACCCTAGGCCGAAAAGAGATAAATTGGGGTGTTCTCGACTTGGATAGGGTTAGGGTTAGGGTTAGGGGAACAAGTTTGCTAATTAGTGTTAAAGCAGGTTACGGGAAGGATTAGGGTTAGCGGGGGTCAGGGGTTTGGTTAGGGTTAGGGTTATTGCAAGAAAAACATTTGTGGTAAAATCTGGTTTTGATTTATCATTAAATTGTGGTTGTTGGGAGTAGACAGGTATTAAGTTTCAGCAAAAAAAATTTATACATATTCTGTATATAACCAAAAAAATTTAATAAAAGTGATATGTAGGTTAGGGTTAGGGTTAACGTAAGGTTAGGGTTATTGTAAGGTTAGCAGAGTAGGGTTAGGGTTATCGTAGGGTTAGCACAACCCTAACCTTAACCTTGACCTTATACTTGTAAACCAACCAGGTACATATTTTTTGGATATGTGGGTATTGTATTAGCATAATCAAATAGATTATATATCATACTAAAAAAAATCACAATCGTAATAAAATTAATAGGAAAAAGCTGAACATATTCTCTTTGTAATGGAACACTAACATATATCCTACTTCTAGCTTATTAGAACCTGTGAATTCTCTCCACTTCTCTCCATCAATGCACACATGTGATTCTGCGCTACTCTAATTAACCCAACTTTCCATGTTTTGCCATTGGGATTCAACAATGTTGTTGTTTTGCTAGTTTCTTCCTTGTTGTTAAGCTCAACAAAATCACATGCCAGCAGACTTTCAACATACACCTAAATGGGAACAAATACCAAGCTAAACAACATGTAGATACCCACGTGTAGCCTATATATGGAAAAAACAATATGTACATCCACACATGTAAACCCATATATCAAAAAATTCATAACCTTCACCTTAACCCTAACCTTATACATGTAAACTTACTCCTTTATATAACTCAGAAATATTTTCAAGCATATTACCTTAATAATTTTATATTGGTTAGATAGAGGGAAAAAATTGTAACGTCATAAAAAGATTATAAACAATAGATACGCGAATATCATCTGTCTTTGGTATATAGTTCGAGGGAGACTGTACGCAAAGAGTGAAGAGAAGATTGTAAAATTATTTTTTATCAATTTTTTTACATATTTAACCACCATGATTATATATTGGTTTGAAAGGTGGTAGTAATCGGCACTTAAAAAAAAAATATAGCGGAAAGATATACAAGTGTAGATCATCTGTCTTTGGTATAAATTTCTACAGAGACTGTACGTAAAGAGTAAAGAGAGCACCCCCAAAATCCAAAATTTTTTATTACAACCTAGGCCATTGTCTCAGACAACGGCTTTAGGTAATTATCAAAAATGAGATTGCTCTCTGACTTGTTGATCCCTTTGTGTTCTCCAAGTCAGAGAGCACCCCCAAAATCCAAAATTTTTGATTATAACCTAGGCCGTTGTCTCAGACAACGACTTTAGGTAATTATCAAAAATGAAATTGCTCTCTGACTTGTTGATCCCTTTGTGTTCTCCAAGTCAGAGAGCACCCCCAAAATCCAAAATTTTTGATTATAACCTAGGCCGTTGTCTCAGAAAACGGCTTTAGGTAATTATCAAAAATGAGATTGCTCTCTAACTTGTTGATCCCTTTGTGTTCTCCAAGTCAGAGAGCACCCTCAAAATCACAAATTTTTGACTATAACATAGGCCGTTGTCTCAGATAACAGCTTTAGGTATTTATCAAAAATGAGATTGCTCTCTGACTTGTTGATCCCTTTGTGTTCTCCAAGTCAGAGAACACCCTCAAAATCACAAATTTTTTACTATAACCTAGGCTGTTGTCTCAGATGACGGCTTTAGGTATTTATCAAAAATGAGATTGCTCTCTAACTTGTTGATCCCTTTGTGTTCTCCAAGTCAGAGAGCACCCTCAAAATCACAAATTTTTGACTATAACCTAGGCCGTTGTCTCAGATAACGGCTTTAGGTACTTATCAAAAATGAGATTGCTCTCTGACTTGTTGATCCCTTTTGTGTTCTCCAAGTCAGAAAGCACCCCCAAAATCACAAATTTTTGACTATAACCTAGGTCGTTGTCTCAGACGACGGCTTTAGGTATTTATCAAAAATGAGATTGCTCTCTGACTTGTTGATCCCTTTTGTGTTCTCCAAGTCAGAAAGCACCCCCAAAATCACAAATTTTTGACTATAACCTAGGTCGTTGTCTCAAACAACGGCTTTAGGTATTTATCATAAATGAGATTGCTTTCTGACTTGTTGATCCCTTTGTGTTCTCCAAGTCAGAGGGCATCCTCAAAATCACAAATTTTTGACTATAACCTAGGCCGTTGTCTCAGATAACGGCTTTAGGTATTTATCAAAAATGAGATTGCTCTCTGACTTGTTGACCCCTTTGTGTTCTCCAAGTCAGAGAGCACCCACCCAGGCCCCCAAACCTTAAATTTTTTTATTATCACCTAGGCCGTTGCTGTAAACAACGGCCTAAGGTTATCAACTCCTTTTGAACTAGTTATATTGAATCAAAAACCAAATTCATGAAATACAACAGCCTTGGTTTTAAAAAAAAAATCTACAAATACAGATACAGCTACAGCTGATACAATTAAGTAACAAACCAACATTTGCGTACCACAACAATATTAACAAACGACACAAACAAACGATACTTATGTCTCGAGAATTACATTTACAGTTACCAATCAAAGGTAATTAACCAAGTGGCATAAAGAGTTTTGAATATATACCCAACAATTACATTTTAAAAATTACAATTCATAGTGCATCGTCATATCTCGAATCGGAACTGTCTTCTTCGGAAGGAATTACTTCTTACCTTCATTGAAAGATTAGGTTTAGTTAGTAAGAAACTCAATTGCCACAAATAAAGTATAATAAATTTAAACGAGTAACAAACATAAAAGTTACGAGTCATACCCCTCAAATAAAGTTGGACAATTTCTTGAATCATGATCCATTTGGACAATGCCGCATCTTCGGCACCTTCTCGGTTTTTTTATGCGGAGTTGCTCTCTAATCAGCCTTAATCTTTTGGCGCGAGGCCTTCCCTTTTTCGTGCACTGCTGTGGGTCACTAATGCATGTAGGTATGTGTCCACTCCCTTGATCATGAGGTTGTGCACTTGGATGCAGTTGTGAACTACCTCCAGCTTCGACACTATCATGTGGTTGTGAGGCCTGTTCCGGTTGTTCACCTGATCCTGGTTGTAGCCGAGAAACCCCGTCAATGATCTTCTGCAAATTCTCCAACGTGTATTTGTAACTCTCATTGGAGGAACAACCGAGATCGACAATTTGTTTTGCATGGTAGCTCAACTCACAATATCGAGAAGCAAAATTCTCAGTATTGGGTTCGGTTGGAACTGATGTGTAACTTCTTCTCATCACATCCCTAGTCCATCTTCTTTTAATATATACATCCGGGAGGGATGTGTGATGGGAGAAACGAAGTACAGCTAAAATATGCCTGCAAGGAATGGCAACAAATTCGAACAAGTGACATGCACATATAATAATTCCATTGATTTTGGATAATTGAAGAAGGCGAGCCAATTCTGATTCTCCACATAGTATCACATGGAAGGTTGAACTATCTGGTGTCTCAAGATCGGCAACAAATGTCACATTGTACATGAAGCTTTTTGTGACTTCATCTTGGAATTTGTAAAATATTTTCAAAGTATATGTTTTTGCCATTTGTGCCTCCAAAGCCCATTCGCTCTTCAACTTCGGTCTCTTCTCACGGTTACGATGATTTTCTTTCAATTCATCGTGTTTTTGCCTTCCCAAAAAACGGTCGAAGATGACGGCAAATTCGTGCAGGGAATACTTTTTTTCTGTATGATGCTTCAGAGCAGAATGTGCCGACTCAACCCGTTGGCTACTCAACATGCCGGCCCAAAATGATTCTTTAGCGTAGATGGGTGCCCAACTTTCACGGATATCGAATATATCGTTCAACCATTTGTTACTCTCTAATCCGTATTGCGAAATCAAAATATTCCACTTTTCTACAAATTCATGTATATATTCCGAATTGTAGATTACATTCTTCAAGGACTCCCTAAACTTGTCGACATCGAAACCAAGACGGACCTCCTGGGATAACTTATCCAGAATGTGCCAAATACAAAAATGATGCTGAGTATGGGGGAAAACTTTCTTAACTGCGGCGGCGATCCCACGGTCTTGATCGGTGACAATACCGGATGGAGCACGATTCATAACTCCTAACCACTTTTCAAAGAACCATTCAAACGAAGAGGCCGTCTCATTTGGAATGAACCCACCTCCTAAGAAAGTCGATTGCCAATGATGATTCACTCCAACAAACGGAACAAATAACATTCTGTAACGGTTCGTATTGTACGTGGCATCAAAGCAAACTACATCGCCAAATTCTTCGTAATTCATCCTACAAATACCATCTACCCACATACAATGTGACAACCGCCCTTCGGGATCGACTTGAATGTCATAAAAAAATGAAGGATCCGTCTGTTTCTTAGATTCGAAAAAATCAATTAGCATTGTAGAATCATGTCCTTTCAATGCTTCTTGCGAGTCTCTAACTAAATTTTTAACATCTTTTTCTGTGAATCCTACATGATCATGACCACCACTAGCACTTTCGAAGAAGAGCATTTGTCGACATGTTTGGATATTAGCTTGGTTCATTTGGTCTATAATCCTTTTGTCCGTATTTGACACGGACCTGTTCCGGGGTAAAAAGTGCCTTCTACCGGGTGAGGTGAATTCGTGATTGTGTTCTTCGTGAAATGAATACACCACCCACGTATTACTTGTTTCGTTCAATTTTACACGAACGCAAGCCTTGCAACCCGTTCTACTGGTTATTCCACGTCTACCATCACTATGTTGACCCGGCGACGACCCAGCTTTATTACAAAGATATGACTTATCTACTTCCATTTCCCACTTTAATTTATTCCCACCCTTACGCATTGCAAAACCCCCACAACGAGCATATGCAGAACAAAATTTCTCGGCCTCAACTAAAGTGGGGAATGTCATACCTAACTTTGGTTTCAGATGGTCTTCGACTATCGGCATGGAATCAGTGATTGGTTCTACCCGCACAAAATTATCGCCGGCAGCAGAACTCTCCGTATCGTTGTTCATCTGGGGTAAAAATATATTATTGGTCAATTAATATACACATTATATATAAAATAGCTTGTTAACAAACGATTACGATATATATACCTACGAAACAAAAATAAGTGACAAAACGTCGAAAACGACGTCATATAAATACAAAACTCGTCAGTTGGGTTCGGCTTGCCGCACACAAGGTAACGGAACTTCTACAAGTAAGTTCCGATCCACGGTTTGCAAGATAAGGTCGTGTCTCACTCGCATTCCCCTCACTTTTGAACTGAGGTTGTTGTTTGATATACGGTACAAATCCGCACAAACAAGATCAAAAAATTCCTATACTTTGGGAGTGGGACGGTGGCAAAACACATGAGCCAACAAAATTTGTAGAGGTGAGTTTCGGCTCACGGTTTGCAAAATACACCGATGTATCGCTTTCACTCACGGGAATGAATTGAAAGCGATACACGGCCGTACACTTGAAACCGTGAATCCAAACAAACTTCTACGAATTGCGTTGGCTTGTGTATGGCGAGCTCGACGTACTCGCAAAGTTCCACAAATTTTTGTTCGCTTTGTGCGCTATTACTAACATCGAATAACAACTAACAACAACTAATACTACGTCTACTTTCCCAATTAAACTAGAATTACCTACTCTATAAATACCTACGCATAATATAGCAATTATACACTCAAACATTGGAGAAAAATTTCCAATCAATTAGCCTAGTTAGGACAAATTTCCAATCAATTTCCAATCAATTTACTCAAGTAGGACAAATTAGTACCTTTAACAATGAGGGTGTTCGAGAGGCCGCTGCGCGCTGCTGTAGAGAAAGGAAGGGGAGTAGGGTTTGGCTAATTTATTCAGGATTAGAGTTTTAGGGTTGGGTAGATTTCGTAAGGGTTAGGATTTTTTTGTAATTGGGATCTTCAAAGGAAGAGGGCTAGAGACTGAGAATATGGAGAGATTCGGTGAAAAGCAACGACCAAGAGAGAGTAGGTTTTTTAGTTCGATAGAGAGAGAGCTACGGTTTAGGGAAATGGGTTTATCGAGCTCCACTAGCGAGAGAGAGAGAGTTGTGAGGGAGATGAAGCCCTGAGTGTGTACAAGTGTTTGGAAAAACACTTGTACATACCTAGGCCGTTGTTGAGAACAACGGCCAAGGCATGTTTTTTTGTTAAAAAAAACAACCTAGGCCGTTGTTGGAAACAACGGCCTAAGTATTTTTTTCGACCAAAAAAAAACTTCACGCCAAAAAAACGCTAAGTCTGAAAAGTTTTTTTGGCGTGAAGTGACGAAAATACCCCTCCGCTTTTGGGAACTTTAGTGGGTGACTAAAGCGGATCTTGATCTGATCCGCTGATCAAGATCAGATCGAGATCGACAGCCAGGATGGCTGTTTTCCAACCCGTTGAAAACGAACCCGTTTTCAACTGAGCAAAACCCTATATATATATATATATATATATATATGGGTAATGCTCAGTCGAAAATGCAAATGTCTGTGAAAACGTGGAAAACCACTAAGGCCGTTGTTGGAAACGACGGCCTAGGTTATAATCCGTTGTTGGAAACAACGGCCTAGGTTATAATGCATTATAACCTAGGCCGTCGTTTCCAACAACAGCCTAGGATCATTTTCACGTTTTCATAGACATTTGCATTTTCAATATATCACATGCATGCCACATAATCAATTGCCCATTTACTAAATGAGCAAGTTGCTCATATCCCTTTTACCATATATATATATATATATATATATATATATATATATATATATATATATATATATATATATATATATGAGCGTTCTTCGGTTGCAAACGGGCTGGAACGGGTCGGTTCGCACGGACCCGTGCGAACTTCGATCTCAACCGTTGGATCAAAGATCCAACGGTCCAGATTTTTTTTGATCAGATCTTGCCTTAACCCGTCGTTGGGAAGAACGGGTTAAGGCAAAATTTGATTTAAAAAAATAGCCTTAATCCGTTCTTCGGAAGAACGGGTTAAGGCTATCTTTTTTCATTTTCGTCGACATACAGTTTGTCTTCTTCTTCTATCCCAACTCCAACGACGAACCCAAACCCAACGACGAAAAAAAAAACCCTAAAAAATCCTAGCTCCGACCATCGAAACCCTCGAACTCCCTCTTCTCTCCCCACTCCGAAGATCGAAACCCTCGAACTCCGACGATCGAAACCCTAGCTTCTCTTCCCCTCTTCGACACGAATTCGGAACCCTAGTTCTATTCCAAAACCGTTTCCTTGGCTTGATTTCGACTTATTCCGTAAGGTATACACTATTTCTTTACCCCAATAATCTACATTTGTAATTTTTTGATTGAATTTGTGTGTAGTAATTTATTTAGAAATTTGGAAAAAATTTAAATGCGTTAGTAGATTTTAGATGTAGAATCGGGGAGACTCTCAAGTATATTCAATTGCCGAATTATGTTGCTTGCATTAGTAACTTGTAGAATTAGAACTGTATATACGAAATTAGTTAGAAACTTTTCAGTGCGGTTATGGTTGAAAACCCTGCGAACGACCGTAAAAAAATACGAAACTTTCCGAGTAGGTTCGTCTCACGTAGTACAAGCCACACCAACTTGTAGAAGCGAGTTTCGACTCACGGTTCGAGAGATACGGCCGCGTATCGCTTTCGGTTGGAAAAAACCAAGTATAGCGGTGCACAGCCGTATATTGCAAACCGTGACTCGAAACTCGCTTCTACAAGTTCGGGTGGCTTCCCCTACGTGAATCCGACCAAGTCAGTAAGTTTTATAATTTTCGGATGCCGTTTGCACGGTTTTCTCAACTTCCTCGCTTTACAAGTTTTAGACTTAGAATTTTCTAAGTGCGGTTAGATTTGATTAGAAAACCCTTCAAACGACCTCCAAAAAATACGAAACCGTGCGAGTTGGTTGGTGTCACCTACGAGAAGCCAAACCAACTTGTAGAAGTGAGTTTCGACTCACGGTTTGTGAGATACGGCCGCGTACCGCTTACGGTTGGGAAAAAACCGAGTAAAGCAGTATACGGTCGTATCTCGCGAACCGTGAGTCGAAACTCGCTTCTACAAGTTCGGGTGGCTTGCCCTACGTGAATCCGACCAAGCCGGAAAGTTTTATAAGTTTCGGATGCCGTTTGCGCGGTTTTCTCAACTTCCTCGCATTACAAGTTTTAGCTTTAGAATTTTCTAAGTGCGGGTAGATTAGAAAACCCTTCAAACTACCTCCAAAAAATACGAAACTTTGCGGGCTGGTTGGTGACACCTACGAGAAGTGACCCGAAGTTGTAGAAGTGAATTTTGACTCACGGTCCGAGAGATACGGCCGCGTATCGGTTTTGGTTGGAAAAAAACTATTATAAAGCGGTATACGGTCGTATCTCGCAAACCGTGAGTCGAAACTCGCTTCTACAAGTTCGGGTGGCTTGCCCTACATGAATCCGACCAATTGGAAAAGTTTTAAAATTTTCTGATGCCGTTTGCGCGGTTTTCTCAACTTCGTCGCATTACAAGTTAATGCCTTAGAATTTTCTAAGTGCGGGTAGCTTAGAAAACCCTTCAAACGGCCTCCAAAAAATACGAAACTTTGCAATTTGGTTGGTGTCACCTACGAGAAGTGACCCGAAGTTGTAGAAGTGAATTTCGACTCACGGACCGAGAGATACGGCCGCGTATCGGTTTTGGTTGGAAAAAAACAACTAAAGCCGGTACATGGCCATGTCTCGCAAACCGTGAGTCGAAACTCGCTTTTACAAGTTCGGGTGGCTTGCCCTACATGAATTCGGCCTAGTCGGAAAGTTTATAATTTTCGGGTGCCGTTTGTGCAGTTTTCTGAACTTCCTCGCACTACAAGTTTTAGAATTATAATTTTCTAAGTGCGGGTAGATTAGAAAACCCTTCAAACGACCTCCAAAAAATAAGAAACTTTGCGGGTAGGTTGGTGTCCCCTATGAGAAGCCACCCGAACTTATAGAAAAAAAACTATTCGAGAGATACGGCCGCGTATCGCTTTCGGTTAAAAAAAACTATTATAAAGCGGTATACGGTCGTATCTCGCACACCGTGAGTCGAAACTCTCTTCTACAAGTTCGGGTGGCTTGCCCTACGTGAATTGTTGTGAAGAACGGAAATTTTTATAATTTTCGGATGCCGTTTGTGCGGTTTTGCTCTATTTCCTCGCATTATAAGTTTTAGAATTAGAATTTTCTAAGTGCGGGCCGTTTATAAAACACTTCAAACCACCTCCAAAAAATACGAAATTATTCTCCTTTTCAAGTTGTGGTGGCTTGCGCACTTATAAAAACACCAAATACAACGGTTTAGTACCCCTAACTATTCTCCTCTTCACGGTTTCTTAGGTATGGACAGTTTCGAAGGAAGTTCTGTTGCCGGAGATAAATTTGTTCGTGCGCAACAACTTGGCGAGTATCTTCCTCATGTTGACGAGCACCTAAAACCGAAGATTGGTATGACATTTCCCACCCTTGAGGATGCGGAAAAATTTTATTCATCATATTGCAAATGTGCGGGATTCTCTATGCGTAAGGGTGGAAATAAATATAAGGGAAACGATGTAGTGGATAAATCATACGTTTGTAATAAAGCCGGGGAGTCACCGAATAGCCATAATGAAACCAGACGAGGTACAACTTCTAGAACGGGTTGCAAAGCTTTCGTCCGTGTGAAAATAAAACCACATAGTACTTCACAAAGTAATTCGTGGATTCTTTATTCGTTAAATAAAGCACACAATTACGAATTTACTTCACCCGGTAGACGTCACTTGCTACCTCGAAACCGTGAATTGACTAAGACAGATAAAAATATAATTGGTCAACTTACCGAAGCTAATGTCACTGTATGTAAACAAATGCTATTCTTTGAAGGTGCAAGTGGAGGTAATGAGAAAATTGGATTCACCGAAACCGATGTAAGAAATCTCAGGAGAGATGAGATGGAGGGTTTAAAAGGACACGACGGACAAATGCTACTTGAGTTTTTTGAATCCAAAAAGGCGACCGATCCCTTATTCTATTTTGATTACCAATGTGATCCCGAAGGGCGATTGACACATTGTATCTGGGTGGACGGTATCGCTAGAAATAATTACAAAGTATTTGGGGATGTTCTCTGCTTTGACGCTACCTACAACACAAACTGATACGGGATGTTGTTCGTACCATTTGTCGGATTCAACCATCATTGGCAATCAATATTCCTAGGTTGTGGGTTCATCCCCAATGAGACGGCATCCTCATTTGAGTGGTTCTTTGAAAAGTGGCGTGCTGCAATGCCATGTGATCCGATCAACATCGTGACAGATGAGGATCGCGGGATAACTTCTGCAATTTCCAAAGTTTTCCCAATCACGTCACACAGATATTGCATTTGGCATATTCTGGATAAGCTACCGCATGAAGTTCGAATGTCAAATAACGTTGATGAGTTCAGGGATGCTTTGAAGACTATTATTTATACGGCAGAATTTAAAACAGAATTCGAACAGAAGTGGAAAAATTTGATCTCTCAGTACAAACTAGAAAATAACAAATGGTTGAAGGAAAAATTTGAGATCCGCGAAAAATGGGCCCCTGTGTACGCAAGAGACTCATTTTGGGGGGGCATGTTGAGTGCCCAATATCTCTCCACTTAACCCATCCTTGCTGATAACGGGGTAAGTTAATTAACCCGTTATCGTCAATAACGGGTTAAGTGTTTATATTTGTGCAGCACTCAGCCTATGTTTTGGGTGGTGTACATTTTCCTTATACAAAAACGACTTCATCAAATGTTGTTCACAAATTCACAAATGAATGCACATCAAAGTAAATAAGACAACAGATATATTCACAAGAAACTTGAAGGCGTACAAAAGTCCAATAACGACCAACCACTTAATTACTTGAAATAAATTCAATATTCACAAAATCCAAAAATTTACAACAAAATTATACATATAAGATTGCACATGGCCAAAAGACAATTATTCACAAATGACGCCATTCTCGAATTTGGCTTGCTTCCCACGTCCCAAAATTCACCTACAACAGTTTATCAACGTAGAAACAAACAATACGTTAGTTACTGCAGTAACAAAATCACCAACCAAAAGATACGCTATTACAGAGTATTACAGATTACCGTCTACGGCCACCCCGCTTGCGACCGCTTGGTGTGAATTGATTGGGAGGTTGCCGCGTCCTTTTAGGATTTTGCCGTGCGCCATGTGTTTGGGGAGAATCAGAATCATCCGACGACTGTTCCTCATCAGTACCTTCGGGATTTGGCTCTTCTCGTACTTGTTGTCGCTCGCGGATTAAAATTCCCCTTCTAACAGTTTGTTTTCGCCTTACACTTATTGGCGGCACGTTGGCGCTCAAATAGGCCTCAACCTGTGGACCTTCACCCGCGTCCTCCAGAGTACGACGGCACGGGGCTAACATCTCCCGGATTACCGTCTTGAAGCTGTCGGGTATCCTAGTCTTCAGGACGCGAGCAGCTGTTCGAACAACCTCCCATGCGTTTTCAATCTACAGTTGGTGAAAAATTTCAATTTAAACATCATTCAAAATTAGTGTACATCAATTAAACACAGTACATGCGTACAAACTATATGAAATTTGACTGACCGCTTTTCGATGTGTCTCAGCCCTTGGTTGGTACATCGGCTGGGAGGAGGAATATGTTGGAGGTGGTTCTACCTGGGTGGGGGGAATCGGAAGTTGTACCCCAGCTGGTACGGCGGCCGTTGGAGTAACGAACAACCGGGTTATTCGCTTGTACCACATCATGTATGCCTGCTGGAGGGAGCCATCGTATGGTATCGCGACATACATTAAATTCGGTGTCATTTGACGCCGCATGGTGTTCCAGTTGGCTACATGATAACGATGAAAATCAGCCCAATCGAAGTTGGGCACCCGTCCCGTTCCCCTGACCTCGTGCAACTTTTTATCGTAAGACCTGACATCGGGAATCTTTTGTTGATATCCGAATTGCCGCAAGACACTGTCAGGATACTGGAACTCCACAACCGAAAAGTTTACAAGAGGTGCAGCCGTCAACCAAAGGGATCTATCTAGGCAGACTGGAGGAACGCGTTGCAACCTGTCGGCTGAGTACGGTTCCCAGTTGACGAACTCGTCCCGCAGGTTGTCCAACTCATCTCTGTAGTAGGTCAGCGATTGGCGTGGGTATCGGCCCACGTGTGTCGGCCGGCCCAATATTCTCCTACAGGAGGTAACAACTCTGCTGCCCCCGGGTCGGCCAAAAATTCCGGTGTAGGCTGAATAATATGGGGACGTCCGATGTGGATGCGTTCCCAACTCCATATCTGCATCAGCACCATTGGACCACCCATCTGTACGCCACCTAAAGAACATGTGCACAAATTCCTGTATAGTAGCGCCAGTGCCGTACTCCCCCAACTAAAGCGACCCGCATACCGGAAATCCTCCAACAACCGTAGGTACATCAGCGGCACGGTTGATCCGGATGAGTTCGGGAAGATAAGTCCCCCTATCAAACTAAAAATGTATGCACGTGCATAGTACGTCAGGTCATCCTCATCCGACTCGGCATTCAAATATCCCTCCTCGAACTGAAATTTTAACCAGGTGATGTAAAGTGATTTACCCTCAAAAGCGTCATCCATCACTTCTTCCTCTGCTTTATCTTTCGCAGCTTCTATTTGTTCATTCAATACATCTTCATCAGAATCTGCGGGGGCATTTTCGCGGATATCTTTTTCGGTGGCCTCTTTCCTTTGGAGAACTACCAACTGCAGGTCGATACCGAGTAAGTCCCGAACAACTTCAACTCGATCGAAGTCCATGTTCCCCGTCACAGCAAACCCATCGACTGGTAGTCCTGTTATCATTGCCACATCCTGTAGGGTCACAGTCATCTCACCCACAGGTAGGTGGAATGTGTGGGTCTCTGGCCTCCATCGCTCGACTAGAGCTGTAAGGAGTGGCCGATCTAGCTTCACAAAGTGAATGAATCTTGCTCCGTAGAAACCGGCCTCTACCACATACGGCGTGATACGGTCATCCCAAGGAAGAACTGTGTGCTTCCGGAAATTTAATTTTTTATCGGACCCATTCCACACGGCTTCCGATCGGTGTTTGGGTTGCAGGGTGAGTACGCTTGTGTCCATGGGTCCGGGTGATGTAACCGAGGACGACGGACCTGCCTCAGCCGATGTGGATTGACGGCCACCAACCTACACGAATAAATATAACAAATGTTATTATTGAGATAATGTTACATGTTTGTATTTAAAACCAATAATAGTAATCGATCTTACCTCAGTAGTTGGTGCGCCACTAGTGTTACCGGACTCGATTCTCGGTTGCCTTGTTCTAGCCATTTAGCTACCTGACAAAAAAATTAAAATGTTGTTGATAAAGATGACAACAAAACAAACATACCGAGATTATACTGAAAAACGGACGAATGAAAACAAAAAAATCTATAAAACTTTCCGAACTAGATCGGATTCACGTAGGGCAAGCAACCCCAACTTGTACAAGTGAGTTTCGACTCATGGTTTGCGAGATACGACCGTATACCGCTTTATTAGGTTTTTTTCCAACCTTCAACCGATACGCGGCCGTATCTCTCAGACCGTGAGTCGAAATTCACTTCTACAACTTCGGGTCACTTCTCATAGGGAACACCAACCAACTCGCCAAGTTTCGTATTTTTTGGAGGTGGTTCGAAGTGTTTTCTAATCGGCCCGTTTTAAAAAAATTCTAAGTCAAAAACTTCTCACTTGAGGAATTGACGCAATACCGCGCAAACGGCATTCGAAAATTTTAAAACTTTCCGTCTGGGTGGAATTCACGTAGGGCAAGCCACCCGAACTTGTAGAAACGAGTTTCGAGTCACGATTCGCGAGATACGGCCGTCTACCGCTTTACTTTGTTTTTTCCCAACCGTGAGCGATACGCGGCCGTATCTCACGAACCGTGAGTCGAAACTCACTTCTACAAGTTGGTTTGGCTTCTCGTAGGTGACACCAACCAAATCGCAAAGTTTCGTATTTTTTGGAGGCCGTTTGAAGGGTTTTCTAATCTACCCGCACTTAGAAAATTCTAAGGCTAAAACTTGTAATGCGAGGAAGCTGAGAAAACCGTGCAAACTGCATCCGAAAATTATAAAACTTTCCGACTTGGTCGGATTCACGTAGGGCAAGCCACCCGAACTTGTAGAAGCGAGTCACGAGTTACGGTTCGCGAGATACGGCCGTCTACCGCTTGGTTTTTTCCCAACCGTAAGCGGTACGCGGCCGTATCTCTCGAACCGTGAGTCGAAACTCACTTCTACAAGTTGGTTTGGCTTCTCGTAGGTGACACCAACCAACTCGCACGGTTTCGTATTTTTTGGAGGTCGTTTGAAGGGTTTTCTAATCTAATCTAACCGCACTTACAAAATTCTAAGTCTAAAACTTGTAATGCGAGGAAGTTGAGAAAACCGCGCAAACGGCATCCGAAAATTATAAAACTTACCGACTTGGTCGGATTCACGTAGGGCAAGCCACCCGAACTTGTATAAGCGAGTTTCGAGTCACGGTTTGCGATATACGGCCGTGCACCGCTATACTTGGTTTTTTCCAACCGAAAGCGATACGCGACCATATCTCTCGAACCGTGAGTCGAAACTCGCTTCTACAAGTTGGTGTGGCTTGTACTACGTGAGACGAACCTACTCGGAAAGTTTCGTATTTTTTTTACGGTCGTTCGCAGGGTTTTCAACTATAACCGCACTGAAAATTCTAACTAATTTCGTATATACAATTCTAATTCTACAAGATACTAATGCAAGCAACGTAATTCGGCAATTGAATATACTTGAGGTCAACCCGATTCTACATCTAAAATCTACTAACGCATTTAAATTTTTTCCCAATTTCTAAATAAATTACTACACACAAATTCAAAAAAAAATTACAAATGTAGATTATTGGGGTAAAGAAATAGTGTATACCTTACGGGATAGGTCCAAATCAAGCAAGCGATCGGTTTGGAAGAGAAATGTAGTGCTCCGATTTCGTAACGAATTGGGGAAGAGAAGCTAGGGTTTCGATCGTCGGGGTTCGAGGGTTACGATCTTCGGAGTTGGGAGAGAAGAGGGAGTTCGAGGGAGTTCGAGCGTCGGAGCTAGGGTTTTTTAGGGTTTTTTTCGTCGTTTTGGGTTTGGGTTCGTCGAAGAAACAAGAAAAGAGCGGAAGAAAGAAGACGAACTGTATGTCGACGAAAATGAAAAAAGATAGCCTTAACCCGTTCTTCCCAAAAACGGGTTAAGGCTATTTTTTTTTATCAAATTTTGCCTTAACCCGTTCTTCCCAACGACGGCTTAAGGCAAGATCTGATCAAAAAAAAATTTGATCCAACGGTCGAGATCGAAGTTCGCACGGGTCCGTGCGAACCGACCCGTTCTGGCCCGTTTGCAACCGAAGAACGCTCATATATATATATATATATATATATATATATATATATATATATATATATATATATATCACATGCATGCCACATAATCAATTGCCCATTTACTAAATGAGCAAGTTGCTCATATCCCTTTTACCATGCTCATATCCCTTTTACCATATATATATATATATATATATATATATATATATATATATATATATATATATATATATATATATATATATATATATTATCGATGAGTGTGCGTGAGACACTTCGCTATTCAGCTTAACCAAACCTAATTGAGCTCAAATGAGAGTATTTGTTTTGGTTGTAGCTGAAAAGTAGTTGTAGCTAAAGTTTTTTTTTTTGAATGAAAAGATGGAGTATGGCCACCCTGTTTCATTAATAAGAAGTTAATAAAACAAGCTGAAAAGTAGTTGTAGCTTAAGTTTTTTTTTTTTTGAATGAAAAGGTGGAGTATGGCCACCTTGTTTCATTAATAAAAAGTTAATAAAACAAACTCAGAGTACTGAGCCAAGTACAAGAACCTACGAAACAAAGGTATATAAATCCACCCCAAACATGGGGGTGGGGCACAAAACGGTACAAACATACATGCATCCAAGCAAACAAAGTACATCCAAGCATCTACTCCCCCCAATAAAACCCTGCGGTGGTGGGAATCAATCAACATACATATCTGACAAGCAGGGCACATCCCTCAGTCTAGCATCGACCCAATCTCGACGTCATCATCATCGTACTCCTCCACCTGGAAGACGCACGCGATCATCCCTCTAGAACCTGCTGCGGTAACATTTGTCCAAAAGAAAATAAGATGCGTAATATGAATCAAATTACTAGAAATACTATTACATGTCCCAAGGAAGTACCAATTAATCCTGTCTAGCCAAAGACCCCAGGTTGTAGCGGCAATAACGATAAACCAAGCTTCTCGCATCGTTCGTCTCTTAGTAGTGAACTTTGATCCTACCCACAGATCTTCATACTTACTGGGGAACTCATTTGTCCCCAGGACTTGTCCCCAGGACTTGTCCCCAGGACGCTAAGTACCTCCACAAGAACTGATTTGCTCCTGAGACATTCTGAAAAAAGAAGGTCTCTAGTTTCAGGGACAGCATTGCAGAACTCACAGGTAGAGTCCAAATTCGGTTGGCATTTCGATAGGTTCAACATTGCAGGACCATCGTTGTAGCTAAAGTTACAACGGTCTCATTACAGTTTTCTTGCAACCAGATTGGGAACCGTACTGTATATCACCAACAATGGTACCCTTACAATACACAGTAAAAGATAGCAAGGAATTATATAATCCCTAGACTCATAATCTGAGACCCACCTTCCCTCAGATGGCTCTGTTGTCCTCAATTTCAACTGAATTCAATCTTCTGGAGTATTCAGATATTACTAGTTCTTAAACTCTCCGGAAATGACAGCTAAGATAAAAACTAAGAGATCTGCAACAAATAGCAATCTCGAATTCATCTGTCAAGATATAGGCAAAGTTAAACAAATTTAAATTACATCCCGATGGCAAAGTAGCAAGTAGCGTGTTGCGCCCAATGTAATTTGTAAGAGCTCCCCATACACTACTGCTATATTCAGAACTCAAGGGCTGACAACAAAGATCAGTGTACACAATTTGAAATTAAGCTGATAGTGAACAAATTTTCGAAGCATGCTATCGTGATCCCCTTTGCTTCACCTTTTTTAGGCAAATTAAGATTTTTGACATAACAAAAGAGACTAATGCTCATTATATAGAAGAAAATGTCACACTAAGAGCTTTTCACTTAGAACAAGAGGATAATGTTTACAACATTTACAAAATTAATGATGTTTGGTATACCTCTAAAAACTAAAGTTTATAAATTATAGCTGCAGCCGACATTAGACTTTGTGCTCTTTAGCTACCTCTTCACGTATGACAGGTATGGATCTTGTGCAATGGTTAGAACATCAGGTCTTTCAGCCTGGTTATACGTCAAACACCGACGGATCAGCTCCTAACAAATTCAAAAGAAAATTAATATTGGAATAGCCATCAAATACATAATCAGGAAGTAGCTAATGATAAGTTATCAAGTGGAATTGAATCTCTCTAAAATTAGAACTATATAGATGGAATTATGTGCTTTGTGGACAACCACCAACTTTTGAATCCCATCCACCCATTTCAGGTTCCAAATTATTTCAACCGTCCACTTAAAGTAGACCAACTACTTAAAATTTCAATCACACATTTAAAACAAAACCATCCACTTAATTTAAAGATTAAAAAAGGTAAACCTGTAAAGCGTGCATCACACATGCTAAATAATAAGTTTAATTTAATGAGATTGGCAGTTCCCTTTGCAGAAATGGCACTATGGCCTACTAAATCCCCAAATTGAAGAAATCTAAAATTGCATGAAGAACCCAAACTCCAGACACAACAACTCCACCTTTATTCTACGTCATTTGGCTCATGAACATGAATCCTGGACACTTTGAAGGGGTAGATCCCATTGAAGCGATCAGTGCACCTTCTTTTTCTGCCTCAAATCAAATTCATTTTGGCCTACCCTAGCTTAGCTGCCCAACCATATGATATCACTCCTTAATCGTGCGCTTTTTAGCCTCTATGCACATGTTCAACTGTTAGGATCTGTGGACTCAAACACACAAGACACAAGCAGAGCCGGCCCTGAGTTCTCGGGGGCCAAGGCAAAAGGCCCAAATATTATTTATGGGGAACCTAATTACAATATAAATTTTTTATGCTTATATTTACAATGGGAATACAAATTTGGAAGCCCCTAAAAATGCAAAAAAATAGGGGGCGGAGGCGGCCGCCTCCCCGGCCTCAAGGTGGGGGCCAGCCCTGCACACACGCACAAGGTTGAAGTTAGAAGAAGACATGAAGATGGCAACTGCAACAACAAAGCATAGTCAATCGACTGCATCCCTGTGCATTCGGCCGACAATGTTTGACAGTCGACTCTCCCTGCTCCATGTTTTGAGGAAGTATATTGCAGTCGACTGCACCTCCTGTGCAGTTGACCGCATCGAGTGGCTGGCTATTATTTGGGTTGCGGGTTTGGATCCAATTCGGTTGTATTTGTGTTTATCTTTTAGGGTTTACTTAGGGAACTATAAATATAGATGTAAATCCTAGGGTTTGTAATATAATAACTGAAACAACTTCAAGATGGATCTTGTGCCGAGTGCTACCAAAGGTGAAAGAGATATTAAAGAAAAATCTCTTTGTATCTTTCTTGAGTAACAAGTATTGGTTATCTCTGCATATCGTTGTGTTCTTGTATTAGTGAGATTTTGCGTTTGTGGCGGAATCTTATTATTGGTGCATCTAGGTCTTGTGGGCATTCTTGGAAACTACAAGTGATATTAGAGCTTAGGTTTTCGTGATGGCCTATAGTAAATCGAAAGTCGGGAGATTCGATGGAACTGATTTTGCAATGTGGAAGATTCAAATAATGGCGTATCTCTGTCAGAAATATCTAGATGGTCTGTTGTTTGATGAGAAGCCGGAAGGTGCAGACAATGATGTGAAGATCTTGGCGGCATGAAATCATTTGGATCAAAAGGCATTTGGGCAGATTCAATTCGCACTGAGTACGAAAGCATTATTTCATATCTCGAAGGCAAAATACCACGAAGGAGGCTGTGAAGATTCTCACGATATGTATGAGAAACCGTCGGCATCAAATCAAATTCTTTACTTAAATAAATTGGTTAACATGAAGTTGAGAGATAGGGTTCAGTAGCGGAACATGTGAACAATTACTGTATGATATACAACCAGATGGAAGCTGCAAGATTGAAGTTTTCGAAAAGATGACAAGTATTGTTACTTCTATCCACTCTACCCGACAATTATGGTATGGTGGAACATAATATTACAGGGACTGACAAATTCGACTACTGCAGGATGTTGTGAGCAGCATCATGAACGAGAATGTGAGAAAAAAAGAAGCGCAGAGTTTTCATCTTCTTCTAACTATCTCGCACTTTCAGTTGAGAAGTGTGGGAGATCAAAGGGAAGTCGGAAAAGAAAGAATCATAGAATTGAGAATGATAGTGGGTCTGAAGATAGGGACGATGGTGGTGGACCGAGTGTTGGTATTGCCACAAGCGGGGTCAGATAATGCATAGTTGTAAGGCTCTTATGAAGAAGCAATAACCATCAAAGCAAGCTAATGTGGTGACCAAGAAAACAAAGTTGGATGACTGCTTATGTTTATCAGGAAGGGAGGAATTGGACACGCAAGATTGGTGCATTGATTCAGGTATTTCTTTTCATTGCACTTCGAGGGAGGTGTTTGAGGACCACATAGAGGGTTCTTTCAACTATTTTAAATTTCGGCCAATACGGCTAAAATTTCATTTCAGCTAACTTGTCGGTACGAAATCACAGATTTTATACTCCATATCGTTTTGGACAGAAATGTATAGGTTTCGACCAAAATTGCCGAAATATCAGCCGAAATAGACACATCAATGTAATTGTGAATAAACTTTTTTTTTACTTTTTTATGTCTTTCAATATAGGACCTTAAGCTAAGATAATATGAGGATTTCGTCTCTATTGTTTATGTATATGCAAAGTCAAGTAAGTCTATTAACTCTATTGTTGATGGTCATGGTGAGGATGATCCTAGAAGAGAGCAAGACGTGAGGGTTCTTTGTGATAGGGCAGAAACTTCGAGTCGCACTTGTGAAGTTGAAAGCATAGATTTCGATATGCGGGATGATTTAGATGAGTATGGCCGAGTTGGTCATCATGGGGCTATAAGTGGTGTTTTGCAGTCTGCAGATATTGTAGATGTGTCATCCACGGAGGTTTCGAGTGCAGAGGGTGTCTTGGACTTGAGAGGTTTTGAACCATGTCCGGTGTTAGCAGAGATTCTGTGGATTGAGAAGTCTTGTGACACGAGAATCCAACACGGTGAGAAGGAAGAAGTGTCTCTCCATTATTCGTGCCATATGCGATAGATGGTGTACATCCTTCATGAGTCTATAAGGGGTGTTGGTGCCCTCCACGTGGTGGATGGGTGGAGGGTACCTTTCATGAGTGAGGAGTACTCAGTCTTCTACGATGGGTGGGAGACTAGCAGAGATAATGCAAGAAAAATATACAATTATTTTGGAGATTGTTAGGATTTGTGGACTCAAACACACAAGCACAAGGTTGAAGTTAGAAGGAGAAGACACGCAGATGGAAGCGAAAAAGCAGCAACAACAACAGTAAAGCATTGCTAGCCTGTGCAATTGACCGACAATGTTTGCAGTCGACTATCCCTGCTCTTCTTTTTTAGGAAGTCCTGTTGCCCACATCGAGCGGCTAGTTATTGTTTGAGTTGCGGCTTTGGATCCAATTTGGCTGTATTTGTGTTTATATTTTAGGGTTTACTCGGGGATTATAAATATAGATGTAAATCCTAGGGTTTGCAATATAATAACTAAAATAACTTCAAGAGGAATTTTGTTCCGAGTGTTACCAAAGGTGAGAGATATTAGAGAGAGATCCCTTTGTATCTTTGTATCTTTGTATATTTGTATATTTTTAGTAAGAAGTATTGGTTATCTCTGTATATCGTTGTGTTCTTGTATTTATGAGATCTTGCGTTTGTGGTAGAATCTTGTTATTGGTGAATCTAGATCTTGTAGGGCATTCTTGGGCACTACACCAACCTCAAGCACTCCTCTTTCATCTTGCCCAAATCTTAAAAACCCTTTGCCGCTACAAAATATGGCATCTGAAACATATATTGAGAAAAACAAAGTCGGTACTTGCAAGAGTCACTAGGGTCTACGGGTCAGCTTGTTCGCTAATGAGCGAGAGATCGGGAGTTCGAATCATGCTTGAATCATTACCCTTTATTGAAGAAAGTGTGGCTTATGGGCCCAATCCTAAAAAAAAGGTAGCTACTTGAATAATAATAACAGTAACAAGCCCATCCAATTTCTACGAAACAAAATTTAAAGTACTGCATGCATTTGCATAAAATTAATTGATAAATCTAAATGGCATGTGCACCTACTTTCAGTAATCAAATAACAGTTTCCGAGCAAACTGGGGTAACAAACAAAATGAAATTCCATTAATATGAGGGAGCAAATGCTATCTACCTTTGCATCATTCGAAACAGATGGCTTTGATGGAAACTCGACGTTGCGGGCATTTAGTATGGTATCCTCACGAAGAATTCTATCTTGGGTTTGGCCATGCCCAAAGGGGCGTCTACCAAAAAGCATTTGATAGAACATCACACCAGCTGACCAAACATCAACCTAAATGCATAAAACATGGAGTCAACATCAGTTTGCTTCTCATTTTTTGCAAAACAAAATAAAAGATAAATGTCATGACAACAGAAGATGGTCAAATTTTACACTGTATAAACAAACCTATAATAACTAAATCTACTATAAGTCAGTAAAATCAAAGACCAAGTCAAAGTAAGCATGACGAGTTCAAGCTTTGATCTTATTTCTGAAGGAGGTTTAAACTTAAATTTCACCAATAACACCATGCATTAAAAACAACAAATCCATGATCTAGCAACATTAGAATATGAATACAAAGGATTACTTGGATATATAACTTAATGACGAGTATCAATGAGAAATGACAAATATCTGTACACGATAAAAGGAATAAAACTAATGATAAGTTGATAACAAAATGGAACGGACAGACTCATATGTGTGAGTAATGCTCCCACAAGAATATATTCTTTGAGAAATCATTGAAAAGCACGTGAAAGGTTAGCAGGTGAAGGAGTAACAAACAAACAAGGATTAACCGTCAACTTCATATTCCATCCAGAACCGTAGATGGCCTATACTCTTAATTTATCTAAGCAAAAAACAGTAGACTTCTATCCAATTATCTATCCAGTTCCCAAGCAATTTTTCATTGTAATGCTTAATCCATTGCATTTTGTCAAATATAACATTAGCCTAAGAAACAATTGCTTAAATGGCACTATTCAGTCTCTATTACTTTGATAACTAAGGAAATAAAAGATAGGAGTTATCCTTTCCATCAAGGAGTATGAGTATTTATTAACCACGGCTAGGAAAACTTCATTTTAATATGGAATGTGTTATGTTTGGTTGTTGGCTTACAAGCCTATGGCCTCGAACGCACTGTAGGCACCTACAACTCCTAGCAAGACTAACACCAGTTAGGAGTCCCACATAGAACAGCTCAGTCCTCGCTTTAGGTTGAGTCACCAACACAGAAGAGATGCTACAAAGTTTTTCAACACAATTCCCATTTCATTAATGTTGTACAGGGAGTGTATAGATAGGTTATATGGAGTTTGGCTGAGTTAGACCCCCAAGTCCCCCTTACAGCTAAAAACACCCAAGAGTTAATCTCATGAGAAAATATCTGAGAAAATATCTTTCTACTTCTAGACCTCTTTCACTGCAAGAAAATTTGGAGGAGATTAACAGCTCTATAAGAATTATGGCAGGGCCTTCTCTGGTCTAGAGTTTCCTTGACAGGAATTAGACTCTTGCCCTGTTTTAATGGGAAAGGTCTTAGGTGATGATGAAGATTATGACTAAATATTTCTTCTCTGAGTTTGTAGAGCAACACAGGACATGTAATGGATCACAGCAAGAGATTATAAAAGAACATCTTTAAAAGGTTACAGACCTTTGATGAAATTAGTGGAGTTCTGTTGAACACAAAACATTCTGGAGGCAAATACCTGAAAGTTAGTCAGAAATATGATCAGAAACAATTGAACTAAAATTTACCAATCACAGTTTAGATAAAAATTTACAAATGCTGCATAGGGTTAAAAGAGATAAGTTGTGTAAATTAAAGATGAAACTTTAATGTTGGTATCGTTGTGATAAATCTACTAGCACTTGTCCCTTGCCATGCACAGGTCATCATTAGTCATGCTTCATAAACATAAGACGACATATGGTAGAATTTGCCTTACATGTAACAAAATTGACTTTATTTGGTCCCATTGTATTTTAGACTACCATATGAATTAAAATCTCCTAAAATCCTTCACTTTTATCAAATGTCGTAAAGCACAAATCTTTGACCAATGTCACCAACATGGATGACTTTCATATTATTCTTCACATAAAACTAGTGACATGTGGCATATTACTAAACAGTCTAGACCATGCCACTTGTCATCATCTGCTCATAAATCTACTGGTTTAATTGATACTAGATAGTATATGGTATTCAAGACCCAAAAATCAAATATTGCAACAGTAAAAATCCATGAATCAAGTGATAGTTAGATGAATGGACATTACGAAGCAGATGGATGTTTCTATTTATGTTGGGAGGCGTAGTTAAATCTTCTCTCTAATCTCTTCCCCTTTGCTGCACCTCCTTATTTTTCACCTGTTTTTCAATATTATAAAATTCAACCTATTCATCTCAATTTACCTCTCCTATTCAAGGTAGCCACCATCTTTCAAAACCTATTCTAGGGCCTGGTGATCCTTTTTGATGAGGAAATTTTGTAATTTTGGCCAAGTATATGAGGCTCGGAATGATTTTTTATATGTGCCAGATGGCCGACCTTGTCTTATCCGACCGCCATAATACCGAGCTTGATCGCCTTAGGGATCACGTGAAATCCCTGGAGGCCAATCTGGAGCGCTACCGCAAAGAAGCTAGGGACCGGGAAGCAGCCCTTGCTTACTTCATGAACAAATCGAAAGAGCTGAGCTTGGAGTCGGCCCGTCTAAAGAAAACGATTTTCGACCGAGGTCTGGCTGACGCCGAGTCCAAGTGGTCGAGATCTCTCGTTTCCATTCAACGCCCATTTTCGGAGTCGTTCCTTTGCGAGGTGATAGTGGAGAAGGAATTGGAGATCCAAAGATTGAAGGTGATGCTCGGAGTGGGTGGATCCCAAACTCGTTCCTTCGGGAGCGGTTGGCCCTCCGAAGGGGGCCCGTCTCCGACCCTAAAGTTGGAACCGCCGTCGAGGCTAGGTGATGCTCAGAGTTCGGTTGCTGGAGCGTCTACCTTAGCGTCTCCTAGGGATCTTGACGAACTCGTCGGCGAGCAAACGTGCTCGGTTGGGCTCGAATTAGTTTGCGCCAGTACTAGGGCCCCCCAAGAGGAAGGGTACGTTGAGTTTGTATCAGTTGTAATCACAAGTTGTGACTTTGTTGTAATCGTGTAGTCATACGGCATTGTTGATTGTATCGAAGAACTCCTGTATGTTATAATAAAATGATCCTTCCATTCTTCGAGCTTGTCTTCGCTCTGGAGGTGTAGGCGAGGCCGACCTGCTGAAAGCGTGACGTTTCGTCTTCCAGTGATATTGAATGACTCGAACAAGAGACGTTTCGTCTTCCATCGTCATAAATGCGCCTGGTTGGGAGGCAAAATGTTTGGGCCTAGGGAGATGTATCGGCGCCTTTCCTGGCCATTGGATGTGGGCGAATGGCTGAGATTCATCCACGTCTGCTTCACAACTCTCGAGTTTCCACCTCCCCTTGGGCTATATAACCCCTCCCCCATCCACTTCTCGTTCCTCACTTCACTGAGAGCTTTCACGACTGGTGGCTCTTCTGTCACCCTTTGACAGTTAGGGGTAGCGGCAATGAAGGCTGCTCTATTCCGGACTGTCAGCGGGTGGAAGAGGGGCCAACTTGGTCCATGGAGCTCGAGGTCCTTGCCAAAGGTGAGGGCCAAAAGTATCCACCGATGGCTCTCATGACTGGTGGTTCTTCTATCACCCATATGTTTGCATATTGTGTTTATTATAATATTAATGCAAGTGTCTAATATTCTATAAGGTTGATAATATGGTGTGAGGTGACACACAGAAGATCATATTATCAGTTCCCTATGGAATATATAAATAGTTCACAACCTAGACGGACTTTGACAATCCATTGGAAAGGTTGTAGTGTAATCTGGTATTAGTCTGTCTTGACTATAGGTTTACACTAGTACACTTTGTGTGTATTGAACAGGACCACTTGAGGTTGTTCTCTTTGTACTGACTACAAAAGAGAACAAACACCTCTGTTATTATGGATGCTTATGCTCTTAATCCAGATATAATAACAGACATGTATATGCAGTGTGCATTACTTTGACTCATAAAAGAGTGAGATTCATTATGGATCAACAACCTCTATGAATTGGGTAATAGCATTGTATGTATGATGGGCTGTTGATTGTAAAAGGAATCCATGTCCCGATACGTCGGGTTGATGATGTCCCCTTAAGGAGTTCATAAGGATTGTCATGTAAACCCTGCAGGTGGATTACATCCGACATGACAAATAAAGTTGAGTGGTACTACTTAAGGATAAAAGATGTTGATCAATGTAGTTGTCAGTAACTTAATTTGATCAACGGACATTCGATATCTTAACATGGGGAGTTGAACGAGCATATAATAAAAGGAGCCCATAAATATAATTTGGGATTAGGAAGATAGTGCAACAATAGCTCCTTAGTGGACCGAGCTATTGTTAATGGGCCTGGGTTGTGTGTTCGGACTGAACACGGGATACCCAGATCCGTTAGGAGACCTAACCCTAATTTCTCCTCATGGTCCCTGCCGTAGCCTTATATATATCCTCTATTTTCTCTGGCCGTCATTGACAATCCAAAAAAAAGATAAAATTTTTCTCAAAACTCGTGATTCACGAAAGGAGAGAAAGAGAGGTCAGCCAAGGAGAAGAAAGGTTGGGAGATCGTCGCCCACACGACGTCCAACCCGAGGAAGGAATACGTGCAGAAGATCTTGGGGTCGCTGTCGTCTTCTTCTCACCGCAGGTATAATTTGTGAACCCTAGTTTCCGCTATATAGGGTTAGATCACATTTTAATCTGTTTATATTTAACGATCGATACGCACACCAATCCGTAGTCCTGGGAATCATCTCAGTTCCTTCATGATGGTCAGCGGGTGAAAAGGGGACCAACCGGTCCATGGATCTCGAGGTCCTTTGTAGCGCCCCTAGGCCAGAATAAACACCATACACTCAGGAAAAATACATAAGCATCCTTTTTTATGCCTGAATAGAAGCATTCATGTGCGTGACGTGAGCCTGTTTCATAGATTTACAGGAATATGTGTATGCATGTCATCCTTTATGTAATTCTCTGTCTATGCCTGTGCACACTTTATGATATAGCAAACTAGATACGTACAAATTTGTAAAACCCCACTGACAATGTTATACTCACCCCCATTTCACCTTTGATGCCTTTGCTTTCCCTCACTTAAAGAGGTAAAGAAAATTTCCTCTACTTCAAAAAGAGAGGAAAAGAAATGAAGAAACTTTTAGGAGATGTATAATTCCAATTGATACCAATTTCCAGATCATACTTATTAAAGATAAATAATAATAAACTACATTCCAAGGTTAATCCAACAATGGAGAAAGCTTCTTTTATATAAATAAGTTGAGTATTATAAACTTTACACCCACACGCTCCCAATGGATGCCCCTACATTGAATGCTCAGAATACTTCCTTTGCTTGTTGAATTATCTATATCAAGTTCAGAAACCAAATTTTTATAATCAAAATATTTGTTTTCAATGAATATCAGATATTGTAGGTCAAGTCAACAATAATCTCAGATGGCTGTTCATAAGTTCTAAACTGAAAAGATTTGCCCTGAAGTCTTGTAAGCCTAGCCTAGGCTATCCTATCCAAGTAACTACCAATGCACCCATCGAAATAATATTTCCATAATCCTTAGAAACTAACATTGCTGTTGCTGCAACACCAAATATTATGGAATGAGGTCAAGCAGTAGAATCCCCAAGGATATAAGAAATACATATGAACTATACTTAATTAGTAAACTTACCAGTATGTTCCAGCTCCCTGTGATGTAAGCTCCATTCCCATGGATCCAACATCATCCTCCACTATCTTGCTAAGGCCAAAATCTGTTACTTTTGCGACGCCAACCTCATCAAAAAGCACATTCCCAGGCTTCAAGTCATAATGAATTATCTTCTGAGGTCTCTTATTCATATAAACAAGGCCTTGAAATATCTGAACAATAACAATTCTAGCTTCCCTCTCTGGAAGAATAGGTGTTGCTTTAAGGACTGCATCAAGATCTTTCCCTAAGATAAATACAGATAAAGAGATGTAATTATGTTAATGAGTAAATGGTTCAGAAAAGTTTACCAAAAGAAAATATACCACAAAATTAATTCCTAAAATTTAGACTGCTTCGGAATGCCTCTTTCCTGTCCCAAACTCCGCTATTGCCTGTCCGAAGACAGGAATCCGGTCACAAACCGGGTAAGGAGGAGGGTTGCATTAGGCAATTGGCCAGCACAAAACTTTGTCAAATCCTATGAACATGAATCCTAATAATATACGTGCAAATGCTAGGGCATTCTCTGGAAGCGATGCGTTGTGCCTACTTCTGGGTACTTTGAAAAATGTGCAAGGGGCGTCGCACCGGTGCCTGGGTACGGTGAAAAATGGGCAAGGGTTCCTGCACCAATCTGAACGTGTGCGGGTAAAGAAGCTAGCCCAGGAAAATAGGCTTAGGTTAGCGACTTGGAATATAGAAACATTGACAGAAAAATGCAAAGAACTAGTAGATACCATGATTAGAATATAGCTTGTTTATAAGAAACAAAGTGGGTAGGGGAGAAAGCTAAAGAGATAGATGGTTTTAAATTATATTATACCGGTAAAATTAGAAATAGAAATGGAGTAGGAATTTTAGTAGATAAGAAATTCAAAAGAGAAGTAGTAGGTGTTAATAGGAAAGGGGATAGAATAATACAAATTAAGCTTGTATTAGGGAGAAACATAATTAATATCATTAGTGCTTACGCACTCCAAGTAGGATTAGATGCATAAGCTAAAAATAAATTTTGGAAAGATATGGATGATAATTCAAGGAGTACCCTTAGGTGAGAAACTATTTATAGGAGGAGATTTCAATGGACATGTAGAAGAAAATAACATGGGATATGAAAGGGTGCATGGAGGACATGGATTTGGAAATAAGAACGATGGTGGTGACGCTCTATTAGATTTTGCAGCTTCGTATGATCTTATACTAGCAAATATTTATTTTTGGACGAGAGCAGAACATTTGATAACCTTTAAAAGTGGAACAAATATGAGCCATACTGATTTTTTTATCACTAAAAGGTGGATCGCTTAACATGTACAGATTATAAAGTTATCTCGGGAGAGTGTTTAACCTCACAACACAGATTAATGGTATTGGATGTTAAGATTGGAAAACACATATGTGCAAGGAAGGAAACTAGGAACCCAAGAATTAGGTGGTGTAACTTGAAGGGAGAGAAACTAGAAATTTTTATAGATAAAGTCATTAAAGGAGCATCATAAAATTAGGAATGGGAGACAAATATGATGTGGACTAAAATGGCTACGTACATAAGAAAAAATTCAAATGAGGTACTTGGAGAATCTAGGGGTAGAGGGTTGCTAAAAAAAGAAACATTGTGGTGGCAAAAAGAAGTCCAAAATATTGTGAGAAAAAAAAGATCAACCTTGAAAATATGACAAAAGAGTAGAAATGAAGAGGATTTGGAGAGAGATAAGACCGTTAGAAAAAAAGTTACAAAAGCGGTAAGGGATGCAAAAGAAAAGGCTTATGATGATTTATACACAAAGTTAGGAACAAAAGAAGGAGAAAATAATATTTATAAGTTTGCTAAACAAAGGGATAGAAAAACAAAAGATCTGGATATAATTAGGTGTATTAAGAGCGAGGATTCAAGAGTCTTGGTAAAAGATGAAAAAATAAAGGAAATATGGCAAAATTACTTTGAGAAATTATTAAATGAAAAGATTGTGGGCAACTTAAATATAAATGACTCAAGGGAAAGACAAGTGCATATGTTTTTCCATAGAATTAGGACCTCGGAGGTTCGAAATGCTTTAAGGATGAAAATAGAAAAAAGCTTTAGGACCCGGATGATATACTCATTGAAGTTTGAAAGTGTCTTGAGGATGTAGGAGTGGGTTGGCTAACAAAATTATTTAATAAAATTTTGAGGACTAAGAAGATGCCTGATAAATGGAGAAAGAGTATTTTAGTACATATATAAAAATAAAGGAGATATACAAAGTTGGTTCAACTACCGAGGGATTAATTAATGAGTACGATGAAAATTTGGGAGTGATCGAACATAGACTGAGACTAGAAACTACATTGTTTGAGAATCAGTTTGAATTTATACCTGGGAGGTTAACAATGGAAGCAATTTATGTACTGAGGAGACTTACGAAAAAATATAGGTAGAATATGAAAGATCTACATATAGTTTTTATAGATCTAGAAAAGGCATATGACAAAGTCCCTAGAGACATAGTATGGTGGGTGTTAAATAATAAAAGAGTAAATATTCAGAATATTGACGTAATTAAGGATATGTATGAAGGGACAACGACCACAATTAGAACAACCACAGGAGAGATCAGTGATTTTCCTATTACATTAGGTTTACACCAAGGTTCGGCTTTAAGCCCCTACCTCTTTACTTTGGTTATGGATGAATTGACGCGAGGAATACAAGATGAGGTACCTTGGTGTATGCTTTTTGCCGATGAAGTCGTCTTAGTGGACGAGACTACAGCAAGATTCAATGCTAAATTAGAATTATGGAGAGAAACTTTTGAAGCTTGAGGATTTAGGATAAACATAACTAAAAGAAAGTATATGGAGTGTAATTTTAGTGATATTTGGAACACAACTGAGGAAGTAGTGAAACTGGATGGTCAAGAGATACCTAAGAGAGACTGTTTCCGATATTTAGGCTCGACTATATAAAGAGATGGGAGATTTGTGAAGATTTTGTACCTAGGATCCAAGCATGGTGGCTTAAGTGGAGAACTGTCAGTAGTATTTTGTGTGACAAAAGTATACCTTTGAAGTTGAAGAAAAAATTTTATAGGACGACTGTTAGACCAGCAATGATGTATGGAGCAGAGTGTTTGGCAACAAAGAAATAACATGTCCAAAAAATGAGTGGAGCGGAGATGAGAATGCTAAGATGGATGTGGTAAAACAAGGAATGATAGAATTAGAAACGAGCATATACGAGACAAGCTAAAGGTAGCTCCAATCCAAGATAAGTTAAGAGAGAATTGTCTCAGTTGATTTGGACATGTCACACGTTGACATAGTAATGCCCCCATTAGAAAGAGTGATTTAATAAGTATTGAAGGTAGAGTCAGGGGGTAGAGTGAGAAAATATATGATAGCTTGTGACCTTAAATAAGATATTGCGCTAAACCGAGCAGAATGGAAAACCATGATTCATGTAGCCGACTCCAACTAGTTCGGAAAAAGGCTTTGTTGTTGTTGTTGCTGGAATGCCTCTTTCTGAGTTTACGGCAAGTCAAGATTGTTAACTATAATAAAAATATTGATGAAGAAGTGTAATCATTCACCAGTATCAGTATTAACATTTCACCACCCACAACCAGGTAAACTAGCGGAGATTCCTAATTCGGAGATAACTATACTTAACAATATGGAACAGAAGAAACGGTATGAGACAAACCATCACATTTCAGTCATTTCTAATCTGAAAATAATACTATGAAAAACTAACCAACATGAATATTGGGTCAAGCATGTTGAGTTAGTCCTACACAACAGAGCTCCAAATACAAGTCTGTGCAATATAAGATAAATTATCTCATGATATTTGTATGGGAAACAGTTTTGTGAGTCCAATTTATATTATATAAATGAAAATAGATACCTCTTCTAATGCATAATTGAATGCAGTAATAAAAAATAAAAAATACTCATTAATATAGATAGGTAAGTTATCTACTACTATAATGCCAAAAGGTAGAGTACTTAGCCGCCCATAAATAATAATCTTTCACCTCCAAAAGATTTATAAGCTGTCAATTTCCAATGATTCTAGCCCCCAAAAAAAGTCCGACAATTAACATGAAATAATGATTTTTTAATAATATCATTGACAACAACAAGTCTGAACTTTAAATCGTCATTTGGAAATTAGAATGTATAATCTTTTTTTCATTTCCCCTCTAAATAATAAATTGTTTAGCAAAACTGCATAGATGTGCATTGCATGTAACAAAAAAAATAGGTTTATGTGCTCCAAGAGAAAAATATAGTTTAGCAGCTTTAGCTTGTAAAGATCATGTGCGTCAGGTGTGTGGCACAAGGAGACAATTTTCATTAGTCATGATAGGCTTGCAAACTCGTAGGTTCAAACAACAGAACTAGATTCGGTGGAGTCTGACCTGAATAACCTCCCAAACTACTATTCTCTTTCGTCTATTTCTTCCTATTCGCATCAGAACAGCATATAGTAATCAGGAATTACTTTAAGGCTACTTAGTACTTCAGTCTATACAACTCATGCACAATATAGTCTTAAATTAAGTTCACGTACCACTGCAGTACTCCAAGACAGTACAGAATGTGTTGTGGTCAATCTCAAAGGTGTCCCACAACCTCACAATATGAGGATGCACCAACGACTTGTGAATGTTATATTCACGAACTGCATGGCGTGTGTAACTTCGCTTTTTTTCTTCACTCCATTGAGCATTCAACCCATGAAGCTTGCATGCCACATATCTATTCTCCACCAAGTCATAAGCCTACGTGAAAGTTGACGCTCCAAATCAGAATGTATTGACAAAAGCCGGTAGGGGAGAGAGAAAAAAAAAAGGAACAGGTACGGTTTAAACATAGTCCAGCAGGAGTGTCCATGTTCATTCATAATTTTAATAATAGTTCATGTAGAAACACAATAATGTTATCATACCTTGTAAACTTCACTAAAACCTCCCTTTCCAAGAAGGTTCAGGAGAGCATATCGCTGGTTCAAAATCTGGAAATTATTAAAGCGCGACCCATCCTCGTCGCGTATGCGTTTCATTTCACGTATCAACCTGCCCTTTTCCAATTCATAACGGTCTCTTTCTCGCAGACAATTTTCTTCTTCCTGAAAGCCCCAAAGAATGAAAATGAACCGAATGTAACATGTGAAGTAAAGCAGATGTAGGACCTTACAAGTGCATTCAAGTATCTACTTCCGAGAACCCTATTATCAAAAACAAAGATCACTGAAATTTACCCTTTTGATGCTTGCCAGCCGTGATTTGCAAATTTCGTCCTGTATAAGATAATCTTCTTCAGATATTCCAATTTCAATATCACTACCATCACCCTTATCTGCAAACAAGAAGAGAACCATGTAAGCAGAAGAAACTGAATTAACTTGTCAGATAAGTTGATAACTGATACCACATTGGGGGGAATAAAGACAAAGGCATGGGATGACACTGTAAATTAAAGGGGCAAATTGCGAAAACACTCCTGGATTATTGTGTCAATGCAAATAACCCCCTTTATTTCTGTTCAACGCAATAAACACCCCTGAACCATCTAACGGGGTCACGCCGTTACATTCCGTCAGTTGACCTGATCAAACTCATTCAAATAATTTGGAGTGACGAAAATACCCTTCTTGAAATTTCCCTCCAAGCTTTCCCTCCATTTCCCACCTATTAATCTTCCCCATCTTCTTCCTCACCATCAAAAAGATCAAATCTTGCACTCCAATTCCCGATCGAACTCTTTATTAACGTCCTCCAAAGTTGCAAGCAATTCCGAAGCATTTCCGCACGTTTTTTTTATTATACCATCCTCAATTTTGTGGGTTCAGATCTAGGGTTTGGGTTTGAGATGAAGATGTTTTTTTAGTAGGAGGTTAAGAGATGAAGACTTAGGTGGGAGGTATATTTAATTAAAAGGGAGGTCATTTTTGTTATTTTAGAATTTACAGACTAGGTCAACTAGGTCAACTGACCGTCGTGCACTTCGTGACCCTCTTTAGATAGTTCAGGGGACCATCACGTTGAACATAAATGTAAGGGGTTATTTGTGTTGACCTAATAGTCCAAGGGTGTTTTCCGCAATTTACCCTATATAAGGCTTGCAGTGGAGGCTTGTGGCCTTCCCCAATTGGATACTGCCATTGACAATCATTAAAAGGAAGAAAGAAATTCAAGGGGTTAGTATATAAAAAAAAACACCCCCACCCTCCCTCCTTCTCTGCACCATCCAATCTCCACATCCCCCACAAGTCGCACCCTTACCTTTTCTGTCGCCCCCCCCCCCCCCCCCACCCCCAACTCTCACGCACACACAGCCCTAATCATCACCACCTCCACAACCCCCTCAGGCTCTCCTCTCTCTTACCATACCCTAGCCCTACACGCATACTTTCCCTTGCATAGCAACCATCTTAGGGATCACTACGTTGCCGGAACTTTGTTATCATGGTGCCAAAACTCGACCTCCCTCGCCACTTACCTCATACTTTGTGAACCAAGTATTTTTGGGGAAAAAATATTTTTTTTTCATTTTACGATAGAAATCATTGCCAAAAATGCGGAAATTAGTCGCAAATAGTGGTAGGCAATCAATTGTTGCCATCTCATTGTCAGTATAGTGTAGAGCACAACATCTCATATATATATATATATATATATATGAGGCTGTCCTTCCATTCAAGTAAATAATGATGACATGATAGTGTAAGCATGACTAATTGATCATGCCATTATTGGAGTTGGTTCCATTGTAAAGTTGTGAATAAATATTAGTTCCACATCAGCAACAATAATTTCAAATCTGGTTCAAACTCAGATTGAGTGAAGTTCCAGACCACAAATCCTTCCTCGTGCACACGAACAGTTTAAGTTGAATCACATTTTACGATATGTCCTTGCAGTAATTAAAATACTGACAAGTTGGATCCCAATATCACAGTATGCTTATTAAGCTAGACATGTGAAGAATCACTACCAATGAAGAAGCTCTAAACTTGTACAATTAAATTTTATCTATCAAGATTAATAGTCCGTGAAATTACTCAATATAAAATTATATATTTAGCCCATACATAACCGTAGTATATCTATAACCAATACAATGATGTTATTAAGACAAGAGAATATATTTGTGCATGGCGTATTTAATTATACATTACATCATAACAATTAGAGTATAACCGAATGTTGTCCCAGTCAATACACCACTATGTATGCCTTTTCCTAACCAGCACCTGCCCATAAATTCTTGCTACAAATGGTGAGAGGAAATTTAAGTGGCATGTCTTATATTGCTCAATCTCAGATGTCCTAAACTAATCAGGCAGTATCACCTTTCAATGTGCATGTAATCAGACAACTGATAATAAGAGAGAGAGAGTGTGGGGGGTAAACTCTATCAAGCAACAAAGGAAGGAAAACCAAATTACCCGATTGTCGTTTCTTAAGTGCCTTTCGATGTCTCTCAATGGTCTCTTTTGCCTCCAACAAAGATTTCTACAAATAAAGAAGGTCCAGTCTCATATGGTATATTATCTACCTTATTGCAAAATACAAATAAAAATAGTGAAATAATCGTCCAAAAATGCAGAAAATAGCAAAGAAGACAGTTTAGCTGGAGAACTAATTTCTTATTGGAAACAATCCAATAGATTACTCAAAGGATAAGAATTTGAAAATAAATAAATAAAATTATGCCACTTCTTGGTCATACAATTTCTATAACTGAATGGCAGGATGTGCATTTGATCTCCTCAAAAACTGCCCACCAGCATGATCTCCTAGAATACAAGGGTTATCATGTTGGGGGTGTTGTTTTTGAAGAGATAAGTGCATATATTTCTTTCCTAACTCAACAGCCGGTGAACTGGATGTATATTTTTTAAATGTAGAATCGACGCTCATAGATTTATTTTGCACCCCAAATGAAAGAGACCTCTTTATCTTTAAACAAATAAAGTATATGATAAACAAAATTATGTATAAATAGATTGAAGCATGCAAACCGAAGGTGTTGTGTGGTTGTTTTCATACCTATCCCCTAAATGAATCTGTAGTTCATTTTATTTCATGTACAACAACATTTGTACTAACAAAACTTCAAAAAATATGCAAATGCATTGTGCACAAAAAATTCAGGTATATATAGTAAGAGCCGAACATAGGGCCGGCCCTGGGGCAAGGCCCAAAGGGCGACCGCCCCGGGCCCCCAAAATTTGGGCCCTCACATAGCCCTTATTTGAAAACTTTTCAATTTTTTTCTTTAGCTTAAATTTTAAAAATAATTCCAAAGAGAGACTCCAAGAGTCCAAGTCTCAAACGATAATTGTATTTGGGGCCTTGGGTTGGTAATGATGATAAGTAATTATGGTTCTTGGTAATAATAAATGGAAATTAAAAAGAATTTAATTATAGCTTATATGGCATCATTATTATTTTTTTATTCAACTTTTAATTTCAATTTTTTCCAGTTCAAATCTAATTCTCTCATCCTCATCCAAGAAAGAATTCAGTCCAATTTGGAGGAAATTCCATAATTGTTTCTCTTTCTCATTGCTTGACATCCCTTCACATTGCTCCAATAGCCTCCATGATCCACTTTTATTATGTGTATTCAACTTTTCTTATTTATATCAGTGTGTTGAAACTATTGTTTGTCATGTTGTCTAGGATATAAGAAAAGACAAAAAAAAAAGAATAAATAACTTTATCACAAAAAGTGAGCATTAGATAAATTTTTCGCTAATGTTTCTATTGCTTATAGAATATTGACAATATATGTGACTGGTGTCCGCTGAAAGAAGTTTTTCTAAATTAAAAATGTTAAAATCATATTTGGATTGACTATGTCACATGAGATATTAAATGGATTAGCAATCTTATGTATTGAAAATGATTTTTGATTTGGAAAATATTATTGATGAATTTGCTTCTCAAACTGCCGGAAGAAGTCATTTTAAATGATGATTAATATTTTATATTTTGTTGTCATTTTGTTTTGCAGTTGAAATATTTTGGAGCTGTCAAGATACTTTTGAACTTGTAGACATATTTGTGGCATTTATTATAATATTTGTATGACGATTTTTTGAATATTTGAAACTATTTCTAAGTTTTCGTACCATTTAAGTATTTATATATGACTATATTTCTGTAAAAATTTTGAACATGTAAATTATTTTTATATATTAATGTATTTCAATTACTAAAAGAAGTGCCTCATAACATTTTTTCGCCCCGGGCCTCCAAATTGTCAGGACCGGCCCTGGCCGAACAAGTATCCCTTTCATTACATACACCCACACGGCCACACACAAAAAATGAAGAAATTGTACCTTTGTACAAGCAGTTCAAAAGCAGACTAGAGATTAGCTAAACCCTTTTCATTGTTGAACAACTGAAATAACCTTCTACGTGCACGTATTTTATATTATAATGGGAGGAGTGTGTTTATTGGCCTCTGTTCAAACTAATTTCTTTATATCTTCACCAATTAACCAAAAAGTTTATATAAATTCCACATCTTTTTAACAATAATATATTAGGAGTTTTTGTAGATAAACATGCTAATATGCTTCATTTAAAGAGAGGCCAATCGAGGTCTTAACTCCCAAATAATCACAACTAATTAAAGTATAGAAACAAGCAAGATATTTATCTACCTATGTCTATCCAACACATTCGTTTGACATGTGCATCACGCATACCTAAAATCTAATCATATTCATGTATCTATCACAATACAATTGAAGAAATTATGCAATTGAAAACATTTCATAGTTCAGAATTTCAAATCAATTATAATAGCTATAACACATAAGAACAGGGGATTAGCAGTAAAATACATAATACATGAGGGATAAGTTCCCAACTAATTACGAGTGTTGATTGATGAATATCGCTTACTTGCAAGCCTGGATTTCTGCTAGTTAACTGGCATACTATATAGAAAAGATGCTGTTATGGATTGTGAAAAGAACTTACAAGGTGAGTGTTGATATCCTTCAGTGTGTGCCCATCCTCCCATGTCTCAGATATAATTGTTCCGGCTCTGGAAATTTAAGATATCATATTAGGGAGAATGATTGAGGTAATCATGAGAAATGTGTATTGACTCCTTTTTCGAAGTTTGGAATTTTAGAGAGAGAGAGAAAGACAGTCATATATAGTGTAACAATTCGAATGACAAAATTATTGTTCATGACACAAAAGTTTTGGACTGTTAAAGGTCATTAACTCCTAGACTGCATAGATTCATACAAAAGGACGTTCTTATGTAGTGCACGCACACACTCATCTATGGAGGTCAACAGCCCAACTCTAAAATGGGAGTCAAAAAACTCGCATAAAATTTTATTTATTATATATCGTTCCTTATATGTGGGATGGTGTACTTATCTATTCCATATGGAGTTAAATCAATTAGAAATCCCATAGAAGCTACAAGTTGCAAACCTTTAGTTGTTCTAGTATGTAAATAACTTGTGAATATGGTTCAAGTAATAAGTTCCCAAGTTTACTGGGATCCCAGTTGCAATAAGATCCCTCAGCCCCGTTAGCCCAACTGTTCCAAAAAAAATACCTACGGTTAAAAAGGTAAAGCCTAAGCCAATGGCATGATAACTACAATAATCCAAACAGCGTGTTAATTGATATTTGTAATAATTTCAGAATGAGAAAAAAAAAGGGGGAAAAAGGAAGAAAAAATATGTGTTTAGAAACACTTCCCTTTTCATTCAAATATACAATCTCACCAAAGAAAAATGGCTCAATTAAGGAATTTTTCTTTCAGAAACTATGTAGATGTCTTTCCAAATGTAATGACTATTAGAGCAACTACTAAAATGCTCCGATAATAGATCCGCATAGCGCATGTGCATCATCAATCACTGAGATTGTAGAGTAGGTTCTAATATTCTCCTATTGATGCATTTCACTAGAAAGACCTGATATGGTGAAACCTGGGGTAAAACTGGCATGGGCAGTTATTGCACTTAAATCATTTTTATGATTCTGTATCTTTGGAATCATATGGATAATGGGGGGAAAAAGGAATAAAGAAAAGAATCCATGAGAGAAGATTAGTGGTTTGTATAATTACATAATGGAAAATGTCTCAAAGAAATTTAACGTGGAACTAATAGACCTGTTGTAGAGAAACAAGAAAACAAAGTAACAACCATTCTCTGGTATCTATTTAAATGAAGAACATAAAATTTGTGTGAACATTTTACCGTTCTTCCTTGCATCTTAACAGTTCTTACCATTGGAACATTTCTTGCATTTTAGATCCACGGAAAATAATAAAATATTACAAGATTTCAGTGTATGTGAATTTTAGGAAATGAAAATTACCATAGACAATTTCAATTATTCAAGGAGAGGGAATGCACTTCTTATACTACTACAGGAGGAATTTTCCACCTATTGTAGCTGATAGACTTTCCTAAATACACATAAAAATTTTACACGCACAGACAAACACAAGGGGACCAGGTATCTCATAGTCACAATGAAGTCCAGGAAAAAGTAAAAAGAGAGCACTATCTCATATAAATTTGTTGTAGTTGCAATGAATGCTTTAACATCAAGAACGTAATTAGTGTATTTACCACGTTAAAGGTTTACAGTTATAATATAATAAATTACCGCGTGTTATCGCTAACTGACAACAGAACAGAAATGCACCAATTAAAAATTACCTTATAATACCAACATTGCCGAGCCTCAAAGATTCTTGCCGTACTTTCATTCTTGCCTCCTGTCTCTCTGACTTTGAAACAGATATCAAAAGATCCGATAGCACCTTTAACTGCTGCATCCAGGTAACAACTCCAAATTAAACAGGGTAGCAAATACATTAAACCAGTCTAATTCATGGGTTGATTTTACAAGGATGTAAAATAATATGAACATGATATTAACCGATCAGATAATGGAAATAGAAAAACAAGTGAATTTAAAGAATTGAGCATTAGTTAGTCATAGTTAGGAATATTTATTGAGACTACAATATATATGATTTTCTAAGTATCCTAAACATACGTCTATTTTAAAATGAGAATTTTAATTTTGAGCACATCAAAATATTTGAAAGCATGAGACTCACTCAAATAAAATGAAACTCATTTTCAATTACAAGATTTTCAAGTTTAAGCTTAGTTTAGAATAGGAAAAATATACAAATTCGTAACTATTATTCAAATACAACATTCATCCTATTTAAGATCATAAAATATGCAACAATATTTTACCACATATGAAAGACTTCGTATACCCCACTGGAACCAATATTATATAAAGATACTGTATCCAATATATTTTAATGACAACAAATTTTACTCCCAACCTTTTCAGGGTTATTGTATTAATCTATTTTCTTCATTTAACTACATAAAGATGTAAGTTAATCAATTAACATACCAGAGCTTCCATATCCACTGCCAACCCAGGTTCATCCTTTCAGAGAGTTTCCATGATTGAATAGCAACAGATGTCTCTCCACCAAGTTAAATTAAAGGAAATTATTTAAGGAGAACAAAACTTAGAAGTGAACCCAAAAAAGAAGCAAACAGAAACTCGAAAGCAAGACATGTTCTCCAGAATAGACAAAATCATTCTTCCAGCCCTAACCCATCCCATAACTGTCCTGTATTATTTCATGCATCTCGTAGAACTTGAAAATGTAAATGTCCACTTTGACCATTCAAGATTTGCACCCACCCAAGCCTCCTGTACTCATGATATTACATTAAAATAGAAATCGATTATAGCCCAAGTTTTGTTATCCCTTTGGGTGCAATTACCAACTTCCAACCATTTCTATCACAACTTTGTTGCAACAGCAACTGCCAGCGCCCACTTCCCCCAACCATCACCACCACCCACGATCACTAACTCATTCCACATTGCAATTTTGTTGTCCCATGGAATTCAATTGTCATGCGATACCAATTGCATTTCAGTTGTGGCTGCAAGCAACCAAACAACTCCTACTCTACTTTCCGTATAAATTGCTTACTATTAGTCTAAAAGTCGCCCAATCCTAGCACCACAAATAGTTGGAATCATATCTAACCAAGCTTTCATTCCTGCATCATGTATGCATTGGCATCCATATATGTGTAATTTGCATATACTTTTTTTTGTTCTTTCACTCTCATGTGAGTATCTGAGCTTTCCCCTCCTTCCTCATCCCCCTCCAAAGCCATCCTACAGCCTAGACGTGTTATTGGAAGGAAACATCTCAAGCGGATGTCACATTCCTATTTTCTCTCATGGGACTATACCTCCACCACGCTTCCACGGCGTGGTCTCTCCCCTCTACAGAGTTACCCTTACCCTCGCTATAAAATTGTTGCAACCCTCCTCATGTAGAGAAGCAAACTCCCTATAACGAACCATCAATGGGACATCGAGACAATTGTTTTCTATATGTCTCATAGTCCCTCACAACATCTCATCTTCAGAGTAACTCTGCAATGACAACTTGCGATTTTCTTCTTTTACATACACTCCTTTGCCAGTATCATTAACATTAAGTAATGACTTTTTAGTAGATAAGTTATGGCTGCCTATCAAAACCTCACATCATAAGACTTTTCAAACTCAATAGCCCTCTCACATGTGATATTGAGTTTAAATATCTCTTAGCCTCACATCATAAGACTTCCCAAAGGACCCAAACTCCCTAGTCCTCTCACGTGTAATATTGAGTCTAAATATCTTTTAGCATCAATACCCTACTATTGGAGACAATCTGTCGAAAGAGGGATGAGCTGTTTTGCCTGTTCCCAAGGAGTTTTCCGCCCTCATACATTTCGGTCCTTTCAACCTACCTCTCTCCTATATGTTACCGCATATCTCCCGTTGAATGAGGCCCAGTGCATCCTTGAGGGAGTTCATCTCTCTATCCCTGATTACCTTTCGCCTCCCACCTCTTTACCTTCATGAAACCATAGTTTCCTTTTATTTCTTTGTCAACCCAAATTCTTTTCATTTATGCATATTCATGCAAGCGCATTTACTCACTTCTTTAAATAGCCACTCACCACTCTAATTGGCCCAAGTTTTTCCCTCCCACTAAACATAAATTCATGTGCACGTTCCTTTTTCAGTTTGCCATTTTTCGACTTGTCGCTCATTCATTTCAACGATCTCTTCAAATATACTCCTCAAGATACAATGCATCCCATTTCAACCATTTGTGCCCACTTGACATAATCTACTCTACTGTAAAATATATTTTGAGATCTATGCTTCTACGTTACAACTGCTGATATAGAATACTATATGGAGCCAAATTCTCAGGATCTACAAGTTGAAATTTGTGGAGCTAATGGACTGACATTATTGCTTAGAAAATAATATTACATATATCTAATTCATATTTTTTTCAAATACAAATAGAAACTAGCAAGATTTAATGTTCAATTAGACCTAATTAAGACTTCAAATAAAGGAAAATGTTCTCTGATAGAATCTTAAAGCTGAACTCACAGGAAGCCTAAGTCAACTGTATTTCTGTCTCATAATTATGTCGGCTGTTTATCAAGTACATGAGCTTTCTCAAATGTTTCACCAGCTCACAAGGAAAATAATATAAAGAAACATGTGTTGTAGGGATTATTTAAAGAAAGGGTCCAGGAATCTCTCCCACTACATCTGTATCTTCAATTTTACAAATGCAAAAGATCTCTAAAAGTGCAGTATAAGAAAAAAAAAATTATATAGTAGCTGAAAATAAGTCCCAGCATAGAACTGATGTAACACAAATATAACAATGAAAGACGTGTTTCTTTGATCAAATACTTATTTTATTCTATAATGACAGTTTGTATAATCTTTGTTATATCGTTATTACATAACTTGATGAATATGGAAACTAATACAAGAAACTAAAGGCAAGTAAATCTATAGCTAAATCTTTTATTGTTCTCTGGTGGATTGTATTCCGGGACTGGGGTCTATTTGCGGAATGTCTAGAAGTGAGATGGATTTAGTATATTCGTGCAGTACACTTGTACAGTTTGGCAGTTTGTAATCCGGGACAGAGGTGTATTTGCGGAATGTATGGTATATTCGAGCGGTACACTTGTATAGTCTGACGGATTGAATTCCGGGGGTGGGGTCTATTTGCGAAATGTATGGCAGGGAGGTGATTCTCCAGAGTTAGAGTGATGCTTACGGGATGCTTGCACGTTTACGCTTGTACAGTCAGGCAAATGTATTCCGGGGCTGAGACCTATTCACGGAGTGTCTAATCTTGCTTCTGTCACCGATATAAGATTGCATAGTGAGGAACTGAACCCTAAATGAGGTGAACGCTAAGAGCTTGCCCTCGGACCTATGTTGTATGGGCGACATAGAATCCGAACAAGTATGCATTAGTGTGTATCGTGTGCATTGTGTTTTCTTAAACATTGTTTTATTTATCTTTGCTTGTTTTTCCTAACTAAAATCACTTCCTAACTAACACAATTAAAATAAATAATTGCACTTAAAATAAAATAAGTAAATAATGCTTAATTCAGGGGAAAAGACTACAAATATAATAGTAAATGATGCAATTGTGTATGAATAGGGTAGGTTAATCATATGGTAGCAGAAAACATGGATGTGCATACAGTACTCATTCATCCACCAACTTCTTCATCTCGGTAGTGTTCTAAGTTATCTCCACAACACATGCAAATCAACAATATGAACAATTGTTTTCTGCATCACCAATAAAATGGAGGGCAGTTTTTAGCATATTTGGGAACAAAATCCTATCACTAGAAGGATTCAGAAGCTGGTTGCTAATAATTTAGGATACTATGTATGAGATATATTTGCCAATATTTTGTACTCGATTGTATTAAACCAATCAACTCTGGATGAGTAGCTCTAAATTTATTACAAATAAATCCATGGAAATCATGCATATACGAGATTGGCAGCTAACCATAGAAGCCCTACAACATGTGTTTATTTAGTTTTGAAGTTGAACTTCCTATACTTCAACTATGATAAGCATATTTCTAGGCTAGCATCATCAGTGAATACATTCCACAAAGTAATGCAATATGATTATACATGATTCAATCACTTAGTAAACACGTAGACTGCAATAATTTTTCATATGCACATAATTGGATTGTAAATTCTTCAGCATCATCATGAACGGAAATTAAATGAAGATGAAACAGCTTCTAGGAAATAAATCTAGTAATGTACACATGTGAAGTAAACTGTTAGCAGTTAACTCATATTTCAAAAACTAATTGCTTTGAATTAGTGTCCATATATCACATCACAAAAGAAAACTAAACTACAATAAGAAATAGATTAGGATAAATGGTACCTTTGCCTTCATCAGTTGGTCGTGCTCTTTAAGGTCATTCATCTCCTGTTAAATGTAAAAGAGTGCAAGTCATGGATAGTTACGACACAATTATCAAGTGATCATCAGCAACAGCAAGTAGATACATGGTTACTACCTTCTCCAACTGATGGCGGAGTTGCTGATGATTATCTGTTTCTTGTCGTGATTTACTGAGGTCCTCTTCTAGAGATGCAATTTTTCCACGTAATGATGATATTTCTTCCTAATTTCAATACATGAGAAAGTTTAATTCCACAAAAGAATGATATCTCTTCCTAATTCCAATACATGAGCAAATTTAATTGGGAAAACATAAGAGTGCAAACAGAAGGCGTTTCTAGAGCCTCCAATAGTGAAATGTGAACCAAGAATGAATGATGCAATATCTATATAATAAAACACAGAAAAAGCTATCGAGTGGCTCTCCTTCAATCCCCTCAAAATCAAAGGCCTAGATCTAACCTTACAAAACACATTTTCCCCCCCAAAACTCAAATTCAAATCCACAAAACAACAACTTTATTTATTTAATTATTTCTCTCTCTCTCTCTCTCTCTCTCTCTCTCTCTCTCTCTCTCTCTCTCTCTCTCTCTCTCTATATATATATATACTTATTTTTCTACCCCAATTTATAATTATTTTTCAACATATACTAATGAAAACATGGACTTTTATTTACAACTAATTATTGTCATACTATTCCAACTTGAGCTATATAATTTTTGATTTACTGTTTACAAGGCTTTTCATATGCTAGACGTGTCGTAGGCACGTGCCCACGGGCAAATCTAGTATATATATATATATATATATATATAGAGAGAGAGAGAGAGAGAGAGAGAAAGAGAGAGAGAGAGAGAGAGAGAGAGCGCGCGGAAGGAAAGGTGGTATAGCAGAAATTTACCTCCTATGGCACCCTTAAAAATCCTACCCCTCCCAAACGCATGATTCACACCATTTAAAGCATTCAACATGTCATAGAACATAAGAGAATGAAAATTTTACAAAATTGAATATGTTTTACCCATGCATTAAGTGGTTGCAATTGTTCTAAAGCCGTTTATTTTGCAATCTCACGATGAATGGGTAAAACTTATTCAAATTTACTGATTTTGCTTCACTGTATATTTCATGGTATGAAGATCAACCTGAATGGATCGTGAAGTTTGGTTACGGAGATTGGGTTTTCAGTGCACCATAAGAGAGAATTGCCTCCTATGTCGTAGGACACCCCGTATACTCAGAGAGAGAGAGAGAGAGACTATTATAAAGTACCAATAAAGTTTATAATTCGGCTCAGCAAATCCCAACCATTTATTTATTTAATTAATCTTATTGATTAATGGCTAAGATTGGCATGGCTTAATCTAAATGTGCATCTCATGTACAATATAAGCAATTAATTTCTCAACAAAAATCCTAGTCTTCAATATCTTATAAATCTCATTTAAATTGTAATTCACGGATTTCCAATCCAAACTTAAAATTACAGGAAACAAACCAAATTCCTTCTAAATTAAAATTTAATCTAAACCTAAACTAATTCTTATTTAAACTGATGAACTTTACTACTAGGGTTTACAAGATAACTAAAACAATTTGAATAAAGGAATTCAAAACATTGTGTTGCACGTATCAAACGTTATCTTTTTTCCAAATTCAACTTGTGGCATATGCATGAAGCTTACTTAAACCCATCCGAACTCATACATGATTTTTTATTGAACACGAACCCTATATCGACTCAAAAACAAACGCGTCCTACATATATGCCTATCCATGTGTTCAATGTGTGCAGTGCACATGCAAACTTGAGATTGGAGATACAGGCCTCTGATAACTAAATAAATGTTAACCGACCAGAATGTGAATCACTATTGAAAAGAAAGAGATAAATTTTGTTGCTCCCCATGGATGTATGACACATGTAATTGAGTACATAGGCATACATACATAATTTCAAATACGCCACCACTTATTAAATATGGTAGCAGAAGGAGACCAATAAAAAGAATAACGATGTTCTGATGCATATGCTATCTTAAAGAATAGATAAATGCCCACCACAATTTTCAATAAGGAAAATGCTGCTATACCTGTAAGGAAGTTCTCTCGTCCTTGCTAATTTGTTCTCTGGCCCAGTTTTCCTAAAATAGTAACAAAATAGATTAAGTGCTATCCCCCAGCAAAATAGAATATAGGAAGAAATACTAGTTTTTATGAGAGTAATTAAAAATATACTAGTTTGATTCATTTTTTTAAAATGCTAACTTTGATTCAAAGTGCGCAAACTGGTAATTAAAAATATACTAGTTCGATTCCTAAAATAGTAACAAAATGGATTTGCGCACTTTTATTCATTTTTTAAAAATATACTAGTTTAAATAACATCTAACTGTCTCGATTTTCACCTCGAACTCGGAAGTCTCCACATTCACATACTTGTAAAAAGCAGTTACAAATTGTTCAACTAAATGACAAAACTCCATACTCCCAAAAAAAAAGTAGTTCCATAAAATTAACTAAGTTGGGCCAAACATGATTGACCTAACTTAAAGGGTTTTAGAACAAGTTCAATAGAGCGCAAGTCCATTTAGCGCGCCTCTGCTTACTTTTATATAGACGGTCAAAATGAGCTCAATCTAAGCTCGTAAAGCATGCCGCACAACGATTCCTAGTTACAAAGTTTTATCAATAATTTTATTTATGTTCTCAGAATAGGATAAAGTAAATACTAAAAGAGGTCTTTTAGTTGATATTTGTTAATTAAAATTAAGTTTGCCTAATATTAAATACTAAAAGAGGTCTTCTAGTTGTTATTTGTTAATTAAATTAAGTTTGCCTAATATTTTTAATTATTAAGATTATGAGTTTAACTGTGTTATTAGGAAAACATAATTAAGGTTTTGCTTGTAAAATGAGTTTGTGTAATGAAGATGAGGAACTTTGCACGATTATTAGAATCATTGAATAGCAACTTTGACTCGAGACCCAAAACACGTACTACACGTGAAAGAATGGAAACCTTCTAATTATCGAATGAATCCAAGTTTGTCTCAATTTTTTAATCAAAATCAATGAAGGCTAAACGAAGAATCACAGCCTTGTTCTGTGGCATAAACCCTAGGCTTTCACTACTCGTACAGGCAAATTGGTAGGCAGATAATAGTTCAGGGTAGGCATTCCTTCCCTTTGAGGTTCCTTCCAGGTTCTGATGAGGTATTTTTTTCTCTGTGTTAAGTAAATCCTTTTTCACTTGAACTTAATTCATAAAATCCACATAAAAGGTTTTTAAAAAATCATTCTACTTTCTATCTCTTCTCTAACTTTGATTAATTTCCTTTCCCTGATTTCTGCCTAAGCCTACCCTTCTTTCTTCAGACTTTTCTTCTTTCCCAAACTGTAGATCTACATGGATTAAAATAAAGCATAAACTGACCACTATAGACCTACATTTTGACAAACGTAATAAGTTATGTCAAACAATGGAGGTCACATGTAACAGCAATTAAACAATAGCCTTGATTTGGCAGGAAAAGAAAATGGCACGTGTGAGTCTCAAATTCCTTTGCAAGTGACCGATATGACGATTGTAATGGAAAATCAGGTATCTTTTGAGTGTAGAAAATATCATATTCCATCGCCAAATTAACAACAACCAATAACTTCAGTAACAATTCTATAAGTAGAACATAAAGTTAGTGACTGCATACCTTTTGTAAATCATCAGGGTGGCCATTTGATAGTAAAGCTGTTGACGAAGATATTGTGGAACGCATTTGGTCAGAAGCCTTGGAACCTCGGCCCCTGGCGGTACTAGGTCGCCCCCTACCACGACCTTGCCTCTTTCTATTTGAGTCATCAACACTTGGACTTAGGTCAAGAGTGTCTGCAACCCTCGTCTTTCCATTAGCTGCTCCCTGAATTCACATCATTAATGTAAATAAACAAATCTAAATATAAGGGGAGAATCAATGCAACGGGTGTGCAACACATATCTAAAAGAAACAAAGTTTCATTAAAATGAGTCCCAACCCTTGGACTTAGGTCAACAAGGTCTGCAACCTTTGTCTTTCCATTAGCTGCTCTCTGAATTCACATCATTAATGTAAATAAACAAATCTAAATATAAGGGGAGAATCAATACAACAAGTGTACAACACATATTTAAAAGAAATAAAGTTTCATTAAATGAGTTGCCATTTAACTCCGCCATTGCCTGTCCCAAGCCAGGAATCCGGCCACAAACCGGGTAAGGAGGAGGGTTGCGTTAGGCAGTTGACAGCCTACATAAAATTTTGTCAAATCTTATGAACATGAATCCTAATAATATACGTGCAAATGCTAGGGCATTCCCTGGAAGCGATGCGTTGTGCCTGCCTCCGAGTGCTTCGAAAAATGTGCAAGAGACGTCGCACCGGTGCCCGGGTGTGGTGAAAAATGGGCAAGGGTTCCTGCACCAATCTGGACGTGTGCGGGTAAAGAAGCTAGTCCAGGAAAATAGGCTTAGGTTAGCGACTTGGAATATAGGAACATTGATAGGAAAAAGCCTAGAAGTAGTAGATACAATGATTAGAAGAAATATTAATATAGCTTGTTTACAAGAAACAAAGTGGGTAGGGGAGAAAGCTAAAGAGATAGATGGTTTTAAATTATACTATATTGGTAAAATTAGAAATAGAAATGGAGTAGAAATTTTAGTAGATAAAAAATTCAAAAGAGATGTAGTAGGTATTAATAGGAAAGGTGATAGAATAATACAAATTAAGCTTGTATTAGGGGAAAACATAATTAATATCATTAGTGCTTATACACCCCAAATAAGATTAGATGCACAAGCTAAAAATAAATTTTGGGAAGATATGGATGAGATAATTCAAGGAATACCCATAGATGAGAAATTATTTATAGGAAGAGATTTCAATGGACATGTAGGAAAAAATAACATGGAATATGAGATGGTGCATGGAGGACATGGATTTGGAAATAAGAACGATAGTGAAGAGGCGCTATTAGATTTTGCGGCTTCGTATGATCTTATACTAGTAAATACTTGTTTTAGAAAGAGAGATGAATATTTGATAACCTTTAAAAGTGGGGCAAACAAGAGTCAGATTGATTCTTTCAACACTAGAAAGGTAGATCGCTTGACATGTAAAGATTGTAAAGTTATATCGGGAGTGTTTAACCTCAAAACATAGATTAATGGTATTGGATCTGAAGATTGGGAAACACATATGTGCAAGGAAGGAGACTAGGAATCCAAGAATTAGGTGGTGGAACTTGAAAGGAGATAAACTAGAAGTTTTTATAGATAAAATCTTTAAAGGAGCATCATGGAATTGGGAAGGTGAGACAAGCATGATGTGGACTAAAATGGCTACGTACATAAGAGAACTTTCAAAGGAGGTACTTGGAGAGTCTAAAGGTAGAGGGTTGCTAAATAAAGATATGGTAGTGGCAAGAAGAACTCCAAAATATTGTGAGAAAAAAGATCAACCTTCAAAATGTGGCAAAAGAGTAGAAATGAAGAGGATTTAGAGAGATATAAGACCGTTAGAAAAAAAGTTAAAAAAGCGGTAAGAGATGCAAAAGAAAAAACTTAAGATGATTTATACACAAAATTAGAAACAAAAGAAGGAGAAAATAATATTTATAAGTAAACAAAGGGATAGAAAAACAAAAGACCCGAATACAACTAGGTGTATCAAGAGCGATGATTCAAGAGTCCTAGTAAAAGATGAGGAAATTAAGGGAAAATGGCGAAATTACTTTGAGAAGTTATTAAATAAAAAGGTTGTGGGCAACTTAATTTTAGAGAACTCGAGGGAGAGTCGAGAGCATATATTTTTCCGTAGAATTAGGTCCTCGGAGGTTCGAAATGCTTTAGGAAGGGTGAAAATAGGAAAAGTTTTAGGGTCGGATGATATACCCATTGAAGTTTGGAAGTGTCTTGGGAATGTAGGAGTGAGTTGGCTAACAAAAATATTTACTGAAACTTTGAGGACTAAGAAGATGCCCGATGAATGGAGAAAGAGTATTTTAGTACCTATATATAAAAATAAATGAGATATACAAAGTTGCTCAAACTACCGAGAAATTAAATTAACGAGTCATACGATGAAAATTTGGAAGAGTGATCGAACATAGACTGAGACTAGAAACTACAGTGTTTGAGTTTGGGTTTATGCCGGGGAGGTCAATAATGGAAGCAATTTATGTACTGAGGAGACTTATGGAAAAATATAGGGAGAATAAGAAAGATCAACATATGGTTTTATAGATCTAGAAAAAGAATATGATAAAGTCCCTAGAGACATAGTATGGTGGGTGCTAAATAATAAAAAAGTAACTATTCAGTATATTGAGGTAATTAAGGATATGTAAGAAGGGGCAACAACCACAATTAGAACAACCACAGGAGAGACCAGCGATTTTCCTATTACAATAGGTTTACACCAAGGTTCGGCTTTAAGCCCCTACCTTTTTACTTTGGTTATGGATGCATTGACGCGAGAAATACAAGATGTGGCGTCTTGATGTATGCTTTTTGCCGATGACATCATCTTAGTTGGCGAGACTAGAGCAGGAGTCAATGCTAAATTAGAATTGTGGAGAGAAACTTTGGAAGCTAGAGGCTTTAAAATAAGCAGATCTAAAACAGATTATATGGAGTGTAATTTTAGTGATATTCGGAACACAACTGAGGAAGTAGTGAATATTGATGGCCAAGAGATACCTAAGAGAGACCGTTTCCGATATTTAGGCGCGATTATACAAAGAGATAGAGATTTGTGAAGATGTTACACATAGGATCCAAGCAGGGTGGCTTAAGTAGAGAAATGTCAGTGGTGTTTTGTGTGACAAACGTATACCTTTGAAGTTGAAGGAAAAATTTTATTGGACGGCTGTTAGACCAGCAATGATGTATGGAGCAGAGTGTTGGGCAACAAAGAAACAACATGGCCAAAAAATGAGTGTAGCGGAGATGAGGATGCTAAGATGGATGTGTGGTAAAACAAGGATAGAATTAGAAACGAGCACATACGAGACATGTTAAAGGTAGCTCCAATCCAAGATAAGTTAAGAGAGAATCGCCCCAGGTGGCTTGGACATGTCCCACGTAGACCTAGTAGTACCCCCGTTATAAAGAGTGATTTGATAAGTATTAAGGGTAGAGTGAGGGGTAGAGGAAGACATAAACTAACTTGGATGAAAACGGTGAAAAAAAATATGATAGCTTGTGACCTTACAAAAGATATTGCACTAAACCGAGCAGAATGGAAAACCAGAATTCATGTAGCCGACCCCAACTAGTTGGGAAAAAGGCTTTGTTGTTGTTATTGTTGTTGTTAAAATGAGTAGCCATTTAACTTTTTGGTCAGCAAATATAAGCATGTTGAAAAGAATGATCGCACCTTGTAAACTGAAAGTATGACCATAAATTTAGAGGTTGCAAACTGGTCATGCTTTAAGATAATCCAACAATGCCTAGGTTGAAGAAGTACCTCATTACTGTTATTTCTAGTTTCTTTTTGAAGGATGTTTTACAAATATGATCCAAGAAACCTAGAAAAAATAACTGCAAATAAAATAAATTTGCAGTGCTGAGCATGAATCTGATCCAAACAATCACCAGAATCATCATGGTTGATCAGTGAGAGTATGGTACCATTAAAAAAAATGTGATCCAGTTTAGTGTGCAAAAGTTTACTTTTCGAATTTTGCAAAAAACAAATTTCCTATGTGATATCCCTAGATGAGGTTTAGACTTCAAAGAGCTAAAATGATAATAAAAGTCTTCATTTGATTCACCTCATCGGAGCACCACATGAGTCTCATTTTTTCGATTATCATAAAATCATGGAACACAATAAAAAGATCCCTTAAGTTAAAGAATCAATAATCAATCAGTCGATTAAGACTATTCCAAGCAATTTCACGGTGTTCAGATAAAATCTTCAGCTCGGTCAATCTAACATATACAGAATTATATATTATCGTAAAACCATGGAACATAATTAAAAGGTCCTTTGAATGGAAGAAGCAAGAATCAATCAGTCAATTAAGACTATTCTAAGCAATTTAACGGTATTAAAGGATTAAATCATGAGCTCAGCCACACAGCACTTCATTGTATTGAACTAGACTATAATTGAAAATTCTCTTAACTGTTTACGGAAAGAACTAACTGGCAATCACCAATCTATGTACCTCTATAAAAAGTCACTCATTATCCCACTTATGCTATCAACGGCTTTGACTTGGTGGTGAATCTCTTTATTTCGTGGGAACCCCTCATTTTTTAGGAGATAAGTCTCAATAGTCCATGTGCAAGAATATAGCCAATAGGTTGCCTATTATATTAAATAATATAATAATTCTTGGATGCTCACACTAAAATACACCACAGTGCTCTCCTCATCTTCGGATTCTTATCTAATGTCTGAGCCTTTTGTTTTCCTGCTTTTCCCAGACGTTTGGAGAAAGCAGCAACCTTAAGGATTTGCCAGCAAGATCGTTTAGTTATCTTAGGAAAAAATTCAATATGATTTCTCATTTAAATAGTGAAAGCAATCAATCTAGGTTGGCATGTTCATAACTTCATGATCTAGACTCTGGGCTTTGAACAAAATTAAAGGTGTAACCTTTTTCCTCCCCAAGGTAGCTATATGATTTTGCATAACCAGTTCCCTTATCTATCAATTTGCAGTATGATTGGGAAGTTAAGAATGCAACTCGAGTAAAGACCATACAAACTGTAGCGATAATTCAGAACCTGGAGAAGATTGTGGCCCATAAGCTTATGGTTTCATGGCCATTGGGAATGCAAGAAAGAAGAGCAGAAGAAATTCCTAGACATGAAGAACTATAGACATCAATAAATCGTAAACCATAGATTGATTGTATGCACTATGATCAGGTGTGTCATTAGAGTCTTAATATAAACTATCAGATTGCCACATATACAACAGTGCGTAAATGAGAAGAAAAAGCAAATTGAACTTGCTTAAATCTGAGCATCAAAAGTTGAAATTTTACTTATCAGGAGATGCTCAGAGGGCACAGCTTTCAGTTAGGATTGTGTGATAGCAAATCTACATAGTAATAGTAATTTCCGGAGGGGGAAATTTGTGTTACTTCAGATAGAGCAGTAAAAAGAAACTCTGCAATAAAAATTCTTATGAACTTAGAAAGGCCAACAAGCACAATACATAGATCCAAACTATGAAAGAATGAAATCAGTGAAAGATAAATAAAATTATGGTTGCTGCATCATTCAATAGTATCATAGCACAATACATACCTCATGCTGTCGGACTACTGCTTGATCATCCTCTTGGACTTTTTGTTTCTTCTGAACATTGTGTTGTATCAAGAACTCCCTACCATTCTGAATAGACAGTAAACACATTAAATATTAGAACACTATCAAACACATTCTCATATACCTATTTATCAAGAACAAGAATTCTACTTGTCTTCAAGATAACATGTCATTGATCATATCATATCAATATGTACATTCTGAAAAGCATTGGAATCAAATCTACAAAAGCAACACTAATCAAATCTTGAAGAGGAAACCAAACTACATTTTTCAGCAAGAAATACCGATTCCAAGATAAATCAAACAAACTTAAGACTTTGATCGAATATACTAATACAAATTACACCAATAAGCCTAAAATCATAGAAACGGCTCAAACAGCATCAAGTTATAATTTTTAACATTGTTCTCAGATTATCAGTCTACATTGTGAATAAGCCAACTACAGCTGCTTGATAATCATCGCCCGGACATTTCAACAAACAGCTGATATCGATCAATTACATGCTTAGGCCATCTGAAAGTGTCAAACTTAGTTGACAAATTCACTACATATATGTGGATTTAGCAAAGTAGAGCACATCCCAAATAACAAGCAGATATTCAACAAGAACAAACAAGTGCTTTAGTGTCAACTTCAAATGTTTTTAAAATAGGGCTTACATCATCATCAGAATCGCTGGAACTTTCCGAGAGCTCCTCCTTCTCCACCGCCGCGAACTTCGCCGGAGTTGACTGCCAAGTCGACGACAACTGAACAACGCCAGACGAAGACGACGATGACGGCGTCGAGCTCCTTCCCGCCATCCGCGCCTCCAACTTCGCCAGCTTCGTCGGAAGCGACGGGTCCGATGGATTCGAATTCGACAAATGCATCACAATGTCGTCCGCCATCTCCGATCGCATAGCAATAAACCCTAGAAATTGGGGATTTTGGAAACCCTGTTTGGGAGAATTAGAAGAAGAGAGCCTTGCCGTGCGCCGGCCGTGCTAGAATGAGCGGCACCCGGTAACTTGTGAAGTGAGGAAAGTTGCACAGGGGATTTTGGAAACCCTAAGTTTGGGAGAATTAGAAGAAGAGAGCCTTGCCGTGCGCCGGCCGTGCTAGAATGAGCGGCACCCGGTAACTTGTGAAGTGAGGAAAGTTGCACAGGGGTGTTTTGGGAATAGTACAAATTTAGAAAAGGTATTTTTGTAACTGCAATTGAGTCACCTGCTTTGCTTATATTTGCACAAGTGTTGCCCAATATGGGACAAGGATTAATCCACCTTTGGTGGACTTGAAAATTTTGTTAAATATAGGTTATATAAGAGGATATGTGTAGTCTTCGTGAGCCAAATTTGGGGGTATTTGACAAATGCAAATGAAAAAAATAATTTTGCGCTGCAGTCGGTAAAAATTAAAATTTGGATATTTTCACTATTTAAAATCGCAGACGAAAGATTATTTTTCGTCCCACGCAAAAACAAAACAAAAAAACGACCGGATGAGGAATGATTTTCCGTTCGTCTTGATTTTTAAAAAATAAAAAACTTTAAATCATAATTAATTCCTTAATATTTGTTAAATTAATCCTAAATATTTCTTAATTAATAATTAATTGACATTTAAACCTAAGTTTAACCCATATAAATCAATATAGGGGTGTCCCATAGAAATTTTTGCAAATGAAATGTATGGGACGGTGTTTCTTTTCCCGTCCCAGTACATTTCAAAAAAAAAATTAATGGATCGGACGGGATTTAATCTCCCGTCCGTCCGTTTTTTAATAATTAAAAAAAAATTAAAATCAAAGACCGAAAACAATCTCTCATCCGATAAATCCGCAATTTTTAGGACGGTGTTTCTTTTCCCGCCCGATGTGGAAAAAAATAAGCGACGAAAGATAATTTTTCGTCCGATCTAACATACACATACAGTAAATCATCTTTCGTTAGCTATATTTTGGCAATTGTCATTTCGACTTCCAAATCTGGCTAAAATTTGTTCATAGAAACCCAAATTTTGGGTAAATGGCCAATGACTGGAGCACTATTTTTGCCAAAATTTGAAAATTTTGGCAAAATAGCCAACGACTACAGATGCACTAAGAGTATCCATAATGGTTTGTTATATTGCCATATTATCCATTTTTTACAAATGAAGTGTTGCAGTGGTTTGCTAGTTTTGCCATTTTTTAGCAAAATAACTACAGTAGACTGCTATATTTGGCAAACGATTTAGCAAAATACATGTTATGGGAGATGTTTCGTCCGTAATATTTTATTATATTTTTAAAGGATCGGACGAATATCATGTTACGTCTGTAATATTTTACTAAATTTTAAATGCATCGGACGAAATTTTATAAAAAACAAAAACCAAAGAAGCTCAACATCATCCAAAAATCGAAACATCAATTCTGGGTGTTTTTTTTTATGTTGACTTTTTTGGGATTCTATAGGGTGAGTGTGTATATGATTTTGTAGGAAATATAAGTGGTTGGTGTGTGTACGATTTTGTATGAAAGATTCTATAAAAATGATTGTATAGAATTTTTTTTTTTGACGAAACATGATGTTTCGTCCTTCAATTTTTTTCTCTCCCTTGCTATTTTTTTAGCAATTCACCACTGCAGCAAACAAATGAATAGTTATTTCTATTTTGCCAATTTTTAGCATGCACCACTGTTGGTGCTTTAATGGAACTGGAAATTTAATTACATCTACTTTTCTGTTGAGGAGAGATGCATTGAGGGTTATGAGTATTCCTGGAAATATCTCGAATTTCGAGATCTCTGCTATTATTATCGGAGAGTTGAGACTTGTGAATTGAGTATTTTTCATCAAATCAATGATTAATGAATCTCGACAACACGTTTTTATATCGAGGAGAGAGATATTTACGGTTTTGAGTGTCTAAGACATATGTGTAACTCTAATTATTACTATATATTATACTAATAGACCTACCCCTATTTCCTTTCTCCATTTTGAAATAGAGAAAGGATATCAAAAGTATGAATTCACGCCTACCTTTACACGTGCAGACAACTTCTTCCAATTAACAAAACATTATTAAAAAAAAGGAAAAAAGCCCCCCCTATCCGATGGATTCGAATTCGACAAATGCATCACAATGTCATCCGCCATCTCCGATCGGATAGCAATAAACCCTAGAAATTGGGGATTTTGGAAACCCTAAGTTTGGGAGAATTAGGAGAAGAGAGCATTGCCGTGCGCCGGCCGTGCTAGAAGGAGCGGCACCGGTAACTTGTCAAGTGAGGAAAGTTGCACAGGGGTGTTTTGGGAATAGTACAAATTTAGAAAAGTAAAGGTTTTTTTGTAACAGCAATTGAGTCACCTGCTTTGCTTATATTTGCACAAGTGTTGCCCTAGGAGGTCAATATGGGACAAGGATTAATCCACCTTTGGTGGACTTGAAAATTTTGTTAAATATAGGTTATATAAGAGGATATGTGTAGTCTTCGTGAGCCAAATTTGGTGTATTTGACAAATGCAAATGAAAAAAATAATTTTGCGCTGCAGTCGGTAAAAATTAAAATTTGGATATTTTCACTATTTAAAATCGCAGACGAAAGATTATTTTTCGTCCCACGCAAAAAACAAAACAAAAAAACGACCGGATGAGGAATGATTTTCCGTTCGTCTTGATTTTTAAAAAATAGAAAACTTTAAATCATAATTAATTCCTTAATATTTGTTAAATTTATCCTAAATATTTCTTAATTAATAATTAATTGACATTTAAACCTAAGTTTAACCCATATAAATCAATATAGGGGTGTCCCATAGAAATTTTCGCAAATGAAATGTATGGGACGGCGTTTCTTTTCCCGTCCCAGTACATTTCAAATTTTTTTTTAATGGATCGGACGGGATTTAATCTCCCGTCCGTCCGTTTTTTAATAATTAAAAAAAAATTAAAATCAAAGACCGAAAACAATCTCTCATCCGATAAATCCGCAATTTTTAGGACGGTGTTTCTTTTCCTGCCCGATGTGGAAAAAAATAAGCGACGAAAGATAATTTTTCGTCCGATCTAACATACACATACAGTAAATCATCTTTCGTTAGCTATATTTTGGCAATTGTCATTTCGACTTCCAAATCTGGCTAAAATTTGTTCATAGAAACCCAAATTTTGGGTAAATGGCCAATGACTGGAGCACTATTTTTGCCAAAATTTGAAAATTTTGGCAAAATAGCCAACGACTACAGATGCACTAAGAGTATTCATAATGGTTTGTTATATTGCCATATTATCCATTTTTTACAAATGAAGTGTTGCAGTGGTTTGCTAGTTTTGCCATTTTTTAGCAAAATAACTACAGCAGACTGCTATATTTGGCAAACGATTTAACAAAATACATGTTATGGGAGATGTTTCGTCCGTAATATTTTATTATATTTTTAAAGGATCGGACGAATATCATGTTTCGTCCGTAATATTTTACTATATTTTAAATGCATCGGACAAAATTTTATAAAAAACAAAAACCAAAGAAGCTCAACATCATCCAAAAATCGAAACATCAATTCTGTGTGTTTTTTTTATGTTGACTTTTTTGGGATTCTATAGGGTGAGTGTGTATATGATTTTGTAGGAAATATAAGTGGTTGGTGTGTGTACGATTTTGTATGAAAGATTCTATAAAAATGATTGTATAGAATTTATTTTTTTGACGAAACATGATGTTTCATCCTTCAATTTTTTTCTCTCCCTTGCTATTTTTTTAGCAATTCACCACTGCAGCAAACAAATGAATAGTTATTTCTATTTTGCCAATTTTTAGCATGCACCACTGTTGGTGCTTCAATGGAACTGGAAATTTAATTACATCTACTTTTCTGTTGAGGAGAGATGCATTGAGGGTTATAAGTATTTCTGGAAATATCTCGAATTTCTAGATCTCTGCTATTATTATCGGAGAGTTGAGACTTGTGAATTGAGTATTTTTCATCAAATCAATGATTAATGAATCTCGACAACACATTTTTATATCGAGGAGAGAGATATTTACGGTTTTGAGTGTCTAAGACATATGTGTAACTCTAATTATTACTATATATTATACTAATAGACCTCCCCCTATTTCCTTTCTCCATTTTGAAATAGAGAAAGGATATCAAAAGTATGAATTCACGCCTACCTTTACACGTGCAGACAACTTCTTCCAATTAACAAAACATTATTAAAAAAAGGGAAAAAAGCCCCCCCATCCGATGGATTCGAATTCGACAAATACATCACAATGTCGTCCGCCATCTCCGATCGGATAGCAATAAACCCTAGAAATTGGGGATTTTGGAAACCCTAAGTTTGGGAGAATTAGGAGAAGAGAGCCTTGCCGTGCGCCGGCCGTGCTAGAATGAGCGGCACCGGTAACTTGTGAAGTGAGGAAAGTTGCACAGGGGTGTTTTGGGAATAGTACAAATTTAGAAAAGTAAAGGTTTTTTTGTAACAACAATTGAGTCACCTGCTTTGCTTATATTTGCACAAGTGTTGCCCTAGGAGGTCAATATGGGACAAGGATTAATCCACCTTTGGTGAACTTGAAAATTTTGTTAAATATAGGTTATATAAGAGGATATGTGTAGTCTTCGTGAGCCAAATTTGGGGTATTTGACAAATGCAAATGAAAAAAATAATTTTGCGCTGCAGTCGGTAAAAATTAAAATTTGGATATTTTCACTATTTAAAATCACAGACGAAAGATTATTTTTCGTCCCACGCAAAAACAAAACAAAAAAACGACCGGATGAGGAATGATTTTCCGTTCGTCTTGATTTTTAAAAAATAGAAAACTTTAAATCATAATTAATTCCTTAATATTTGTTAAATTAATCCTAAATATTTCTTAATTAATAATTAATTGACATTTAAACCTAAGTTTAACCCATATAAATCAATATAGGGGTGTCCCATAGAAATTTTCGCAAATGAAATGTATGGGACGGTGTTTCTTTTCCCGTCCCACTACATTTCAAATTTTTTTTTAATGGATCGGACGGGATTTAATCTCCCGTCCGTCCGTTTTTTAATAATTAAAAAAAAAATTAAAATCAAAGACCGAAAACAATCTCTCATCCGATAAATCCGCAATTTTTAGGACGGTGTTTCTTTTCCCGCCCGATGTGGAAAAAAATAAGCGACGAAAGATAATTTTTCGTCCGATCTAACATACACATACAGTAAATCATCTTTCGTTAGCTATATTTTGGCAATTGTCATTTCGACTTCCAAATCTGGCTAAAATTTGTTCATAGAAACCCAAATTTTGGGTAAATGGCCAATGACTGGAGCACTATTTTTGCCAAAATTTGAAAATTTTGGCAAAATAGCCAACGACTACAGATGCACTAAGAGTATCCATAATGGTTTGTTATATTGCCATATTATCCATTTTTTACAAATGAAGTGTTGCAGTGGTTTGCTAGTTTTGCCATTTTTTAGCAAAATAACTACAGTAGACTGCTATATTTGGCAAACGATTTAGCAAAATACATGTTATGGGAGATGTTTCGTCCGTAATGTTTTATTATATTTTTAAAGGATCGGACGAATATCATGTTACGTCCGTAATATTTTACTATATTTTAAATGCATCGGACGAAAATTTATAAAAAACAAAAACCAAAGAAGCTCAACATCATCCAAAAATCTTAACATCAATTCTGGGTGTTGTTTTTTATGTTGACTTTTTTGGGATTCTATAGGGTGAGTGTGTATATGATTTTGTAGGAAATATAAGTGGTTGGTGTGTGTACGATTTTGTATGAAAGATTCTATAAAAATGATTGTATAGAATTTTTTTTTGACGAAACATGATGTTTCATCCTTCAATTTTTTTCTCTCCCTTGCCATTTTTTTAGCAATTCACCACTGCAGCAAACAAATGAATAGTTATTTCTATTTTGCCAATTTTTAGCATGCACCACTATTGGTGCTTTAATGGAACTGGAAATTTAATTACATCTACTTTTCTGTTGAGGAGAGATGCATTGAGGGTTATGAGTATTCCTGGAAATATCTCGAATTTCTAGATCTCTGCTATTATTATCGGGGAGTTGAGACTTGTGAATTGAGTATTTTTCATCAAATCAATGATTAATGAATCTCGACAACACATTTTTATATCGAGGAGAGAGATATTTACGGTTTTGAGTGTCTAAGACATATGTGTAACTCTAATTATTACTATATATTATACTAATAGACCTACCCCTATTTCCTTTGTCCATTTTGAAATAGAGAAAGGATATCAAAAGTATGAATTCACACCTACCTTTACACGTGCAGACAACTTCTTCCAATTAACAAAACATTATTAAAAAAGAGAAAAAAGCCCCCCCCAATCCGATGGATTCGAATTCGACAAATGCATCACAATGTCATCCGCCATCTCCGATCGGATAGCAATAAACCCTAGAAATTGGGGATTTTGGAAACCCTAAGTTTGGGAGAATTAGGAGAAGAGAGCCTTGCCGTGCACCGGCCGTGCTAGAATGAGCGGCACCGGTAACTTGTGAAGTGAGGAAAGTTGCACAGGGGTGTTTTGGGAATAGTACAAATTTAGAAAGTAAAGGTTTTTTTGTAACTGCAATTGAGTCACCTGCTTTGCTTATATTTGCACAAGTGCTGCCCTAGGAGGTCAATATGGGACAAGGATTAATCCACCTTTGGTGGACTTGAAAATTTTGTTAAATATAGGTTATATAAGAGGATATGTGTAGTCTTCGTGAGCCAAATTTGGGGTATTTGACAAATGCAAATGAAAAAAATAATTTTGCGCTGCAGTCGGTAAAAATTAAAATTTGGATATTTTCACTATTTAAAATCGCAGACGAAAGATTATTTTTCGTCCCACGCAAAAACAAAACAAAAAAACGACCGGATGAGGAATGATTTTCCGTTCGTCTTGATTTTTAAAAAATAGAAAACTTTAAATCATAATTAATTCCTTAATATTTGTTAAATTAATCCTAAATATTTCTTAATTAATAATTAATTGACATTTAAACCAAAGTTTAACCCATATAAATCAATATAGGGGTGTCCCATAGAAATTTTCGCAAATGAAATGTATGGGACGGTGTTTCTTTTCCCGTCCCACTACATTTCAATTTTTTTTTTAATGGATCGGACGGGATTTAATCTCCCCTCCGTCCGTTTTTTAATAATTAAAAAAAATTAAAATCAAAGACCGAAAACAATCTCTCATCCGATAAATCCGCAACTTTTAGGACGGTGTTTCTTTTCCCGCCCGATGTGGAAAAAAATAAGCGACGAAAGATAATTTTTCGTCCGATCTAACATACACATACAGTAAATCATCTTTCGTTAGCTATATTTTGGCAATTGTCATTTCGACTTCCAAATCTGGCTAAAATTTGTTCATAGTAACCCAAATTTTGGGTAAATGGCCAATGATTGGAGCACTATTTTTGCCAAAATTTTAAAATTTTGGCAAAATAGCCAACGACTACAGATGCACTAAGAGTATCCATACTGGTTTGTTATATTGCCATATTATCCATTTTTTACAAATGAAGTGTTGCAGTGGTTTGCTAGTTTTTCCATTTTTTAGCAAAATAACTACAGTAGACTGCTATATTTGGCAAACGATTTAGCAAAATACATGTTATGGGAGATGTTTCGTCCGTAATATTTTATTATATTTTTAAAGGATCGGACGAATATCATGTTACGTCCGTAATATTTTACTAAATTTTAAATGCATCGGACGAAATTTTATAAAAAACAAAAACCAAAAAAGCTCAACATCATCCAAAATTCGAAACATCAATTCTGGGTGTTTTTTTTTATGTTGACTTTTTGGGGATTCTATAGGGTGAGTGTGTATATGATTTTGTAGGAAATATAAGTGGTTGGTGTGTGTACGATTTTGTATGAAAGATTCTATAAAAATCATTGTATAGAAATTTTTTTTGACGAAACATGATGTATCATCCTTCAATTTTTTTCTCTCCCTTGCTATTTTTTAGCAATTCACCACTGCAGCAAACAAATGAATAGTTATTTCTATTTTGCCAATTTTTAGCATGCACCACTGTTGGTGCTTTAATGGAACTGGAAATTTAATTACATCTACTTTTCTGTTGAGGAGAGATGCATTGAGGGTTATGAGTATTCCTAGAAATATCTCGAATTTCGAGACCTCTGCTATTATTATCGGAGAGTTGAGACTTGTGAATTGAGTATTTTTCATCAAATCAATGATTAATGAATCTCGACAACACATTTTTATATCGAGGAGAGAGATATTTACGGTTTTGAGTGTCTAAGACATATGTGTAACTCTAATTATTACTATATATTATACTAATAGACCTACCCCTATTTCCTTTCTCCATTTTGAAATAGAGAAAGGATATCAAAAGTATGAATTCACACCTACCTTTACACGTGCAGACAACTTCTTCCAATTAACAAAACATTATTAAAAAAAGGGAAAAAAGCCCCCCCCCCATCCGATGGATTCGAATTCGACAAATGCATCACAATGTCGTCCGCCATCTCCGATCGGATAGCAATAAACCCTAGAAATTGGGGATTTTGGAAACCCTAAGTTTGGGAGAATTAGGAGAAGAGAGCCTTGCCGTGCGTCGGCCGTGCTAGAATGAGCGGCACCGGTAACTTGTGAAGTAAGGAAAGTTGCACAGGGGTGTTTTGGGAATAGTACAAATTTAGAAAAGTAAAGGTTTTTTTGTAACTGCAATTGAGTCACCTGCTTTGCTTATATTTGCACAAGTGTTGCCCTAGGAGGTCAATATGGGACAAGGATTAATCCAACTTTGGTGGACTTGAAAATTTTGTTAAATATAGGTTATATAAGAGGATATGTGTAGTCTTCGTGAGCCAAATTTGGGGTATTTGACAAATGCAAATGAAAAAAATAATTTTGCGCTGCAGTCGGTAAAAATTAAAATTTGGATATTTTCACTATTTAAAATCGCAGACGAAAGATTATTTTTCGTCCCACGCAAAAACAAAACAAAAAAACGACCGGATGAGGAATGATTTTCCGTTCGTCTTGATTTTTAAAAAATAGAAAACTTTAAATCATAATTAATTCCTTAATATTTGTTAAATTAATCCTAAATATTTCTTAATTAATAATTAATTGACATTTAAACCTAAGTTTAACCCATATAAATCAATATAGGGATGTCCCATAGAAATTTTCGCAAATGAAATGTATGGAACGGTGTTTCTTTTCCCGTCCCACTACATTTCAAATTTTTTTTTAATGGATCGGACGGGATTTAATCTCCCGTCCGTCCGTTTTTTAATAATTAAAAAAAAATTAAAATCAAAGACCGAAAACAATCTCTCATCCGATAAATCCGCAATTTTTAGGACGGTGTTTCTTTTCCTGCCCGATGTGGAAAAAAATAAGCGACGAAAGATAATTTTTCGTCCGATCTAACATACACATACAGTAAATCATCTTTCGTTAGCTATATTTTGGCAATTGTCATTTCGACTTCCAAATCTGGCTAAAATTTGTTCATAGAAACCCAAATTTTGGGTAAATGGCCAATGACTGGAGCACTATTTTTGCCAAAATTTGAAAATTTTGGCAAAATAGCCAACGACTACAGATGTACTAAGAGTATCCATAATGGTTTGTTATATTGCCATATTATCCATTTTTTACAAATGAAGTGTTGCAGTGGTTTGCTAGTTTTGCCATTTTTTTGCAAAATAACTACAGTAGACTGCTATATTTGGCAAACGATTTAGCAAAATACATGTTATAGGAGATGTTTCGTCCGTAATATTTTATTATATTTTTAAAGGATCGGACGAATATCATGTTACGTCCGTAATATTTTACTATATTTTAAATGTATCGGACGAAATTTTATAAAAAACAAAAACCAAAGAAGCTCAACATCATCCAAAAATCGAAACATCAATTCTGGGAGTTTTTTTATGTTGACTTTTTTGGGATTCTATAGGATGAGTGTGTATATGATTTTGTAGGAAATATAAGTGGTTGGTGTGTGTACGATTTTGTATGAAAGATTCTATAAAAATGATTGTATAGAATTTTTTTTTGACGAAACATGGTGTTTCATCCTTCAATTTTTTTCTCTCCCTTGCTATTTTTTTAGCAATTCACCACTGCAGCAAACAAATGAATAGTTATTTCTATTTTGCCAATTTTTAGCATGCACCACTGTTGGTGCTTCAATGGAACTGGAAATTTAATTACATCTACTTTTCTGTTGAGGAGAGATGCATTGAGGGTTATGAGTATTCCTGGAAATATCTCGAATTTCTAGATCTCTGCTATTATTATCGGAGAGTTGAGACTTGTGAATTGAGTATTTTTCATCAAATCAATGATTAATGAATCTCGAAAACACATTTTTATATCGAGGAGAGAGATATTTACGGTTTTGGGTGTCTAAGACATATGTGTAACTCTAATTATTACTATATATTATACTAATAGACCTACCCCTATTTCCTTTCTCCATTTTGAAATAGAGAAAGGATATCAAAAGTATGAATTCACACCTACCTTTACACGTGCAGACAACTTCTTCCAATTAACAAAACATTATTAAAAAAAGGGAAAAAAGCCCCTCCCCCCCGTCCGATGGATTCGAATTCGACAAATGCATCACAATGTCGTCCGCCATCTCCGATCGGATAGTAATAAACCCTAGAAATTGGGGATTTTGGAAACCCTAAGTTTGGGAGAATTAGGAGAAGAGAGCCTTGCCGTGCGCCGGCCGTGCTAGAATGAGCGGCACCGGTAACTTGTCAAGTGAGGAAAGTTGCACAGGGGTGTTTTGGGAATAGTACAAATTTAGAAAAGTAAAGGTTTTTTTGTAACTGCAATTGAGTCACCTGCTTTGCTTATATTTGCACAAGTGTTGCCCTAGGAGGTCAATATGGGACAAGGATTAATCCACCTTTGGTGGACTTGAAAATTTTGTTAAATATAGGTTATATAAGAGGATATGTGTAGTCTTCGTGAGCCAAATTTGGGGTATTTGACAAATGCAAATGAAAAAAATAATTTTGCGCTGCAGTCGGTAAAAATTAAAATTTGGATATTTTCACTATTTAAAATCACAGACGAAAGATTATTTTTCGTCCCACGCAAAAACAAAAAAAAAAAAACGACCAGATGAGGAATGATTTTCCGTTCGTCTTGATTTTTAAAAAATAAAAAACTTTAAATCATAATTAATTCCTTAATATTTTTTAAATTAATCCTAAATATTTCTTAATTAATAATTAATTGACATTTAAACCTAAGTTTAACCCATATAAATCAATATAGGGGTGTCCCATAGAAATTTTCGCAAATGAAATGTATGGGACGGCGTTTCTTTTCCCGTCCCACTACATTTCAAATTTTTTTTAATGGATCGGACGGGATTTAATCTCCCGTCCGTCCGTTTTTTAATAATTAAAAAAAATTAAAATCAAAGACCGAAAACAATCTCTCATCCGATAAATCCGCAATTTTTAGGACGGTGTTTCTTTTCCCGCCCGATGTGGAAAAAAATAAGCGACGAAAGATAATTTTTCGTCCGATCTAACATACAGTAAATCATCTTTCGTTAGCTCTATTTTGGCAATTGTCATTTCGACTTCCAAATCTGGCTAAAATTTGTTCATAGAAACCCAAATTTTGGGTAAATGGCCAATGACTGGAGCACTATTTTTTGCCAAAATTTGAAAATTTTGGCAAAATAGCCAACGACTACAGATGCACTAAGAGTATCCATAATGGTTTGTTATATTGCCATATTATTCATTTTTTACAAATGAAGTGTTGCAGTGGTTTGCTAGTTTTGTCATTTTTTAGCAAAATAACTACAGTAGACTGCTATATTTGGCAAACGATTTAGCAAAATACATGTTATAAGAGATTTTTCGTCCGTAATATTTTATTATATTTTTAAAGGATCGGACGAATATCATGTTACGTCCGTAATATTTTACTATATTTTAAATGCATCGGACGAAAATTTCTAAAAAACAAAAACCAAAGAAGCTCAACATCATCCCAAAATCGAAACATCAATTCTGGGTGTTTTTTTTTTATGTTGACTTTTTTGGGATTCTATAGGGTGAGTGTGTATATGATTTTGTAGGAAATATAAGTGGTTGGTGTGTGTACGATTTTGTATGAAAGATTCTATAAAAATGATTGTATAGAATTTTTTTTTGACGAAACATGATTTTTCATCCTTCATTTTTTTTTCTCTCCCTTGCTATTTTTTTAGCAATTCACCACTGCAGCAAACAAATGAATAGTTATTTCTATTTTGCCAATTTTTAGCATGCACCACTGTTGGTGCTTTAATGGAACTGGAAATTTAATTACATCTACTTTTATGTTGTGGAGAGATGCATTGAGGGTTATGAGTATTCCTGGAAATATCTCGAATTTCTAGATCTCTGCTATTATTATCGGAGAGTTGAGACTTGTGAATTGAGTATTTTTCATCAAATCAATGATTAATGAATCTCGACAACACATTTTTATATCGAGGAGAGAGATATTTACGGTTTTGAGTGTCTAAGACATATGTGTAACTCTAATTATTACTATATATTATACTAATAGACCTACCCCTATTTCCTTTCTCCATTTTGAAATAGAGAAAGGATATCAAAAGTATGAATTCACACCTACCTTTACACGTGCAGACAACTTCTTCCAATTAACAAAACATTATTAAAAAAAGGGAAAAAAGCCCCCCCCTCCCATCCGATGGATTCGAATTCGACAAATACATCACAATGTCGTCCGCCATCTCCGTTCGGATAGCAATAAACCCTAGAAATTGGGGATTTTGGAAACCCTAAGTTTGGGAGAATTAGAAGAAGAGAGCCTTGCCGTGCGCCGGCCGTGCTAGAATGAGCGGCACCGGTAACTTGTGAAGTGAGGAAAGTTGCACAGGAGTGTTTTTGGAATAGTACAAATTTAGAAAAGTAAAGGTTTTTTTGTAACTGCAATTGAGTCACCTGCTTTGCTTATATTTGCACAAGTGTTGTTGCCCTAGGAGGTCAATATGGGACAAGGATTAATCCACCTTTGGTGGACTTGAAAATTTTGTTAAATATAGGTTATATAAGAGGATATGTATAGTCTTCGTGAGCCAAATTTGGGGTATTTGACAAATGCAAATGAAAAAAATAATTTTGCGCTGCAGTCGGTAAAAATTAAAATTTGGATATTTTCACTATTTAAAATCGCAGACAAAAGATTATTTTTCGTCCCACGCAAAAACAAAACAAAAAAACGACCGGATGAGGAATGATTTTCCGTTCGTCTTGATTTTTAAAAAATAGAAAACTTTAAATCATAATTAATTCCTTAATATTTGTTAAATTAATCCTAAATATTTCTTAATTAATAATTAATTGACATTTAAACCTAAGTTTAACCCATATAAATCAATATAGGGGTGTCCCATAGAAATTTTCGCAAATGAAATGTATGGGACGGCATTTCTTTTCCCGTCCCACTACATTTCAAATTTTTTTTTAATTGATCGGACGGGATTTAATTTCCCGTCCGTCCGTTTTTTAATAATTAAAAAAAATTAAAATCAAAGACCGAAAACAATCTCTCATCCGATAAATCCGCAATTTTTAGGACGGTGTTTCTTTTCCCGCCCGATGTGGAAAAAAATAAGCGACGAAAGATAATTTTTCGTCCGATCTAACATACACATACAGTAAATCATCTTTCGTTAGCTATATTTTGGCAATTGTCATTTCGACTTCCAAATCTGGCTAAAATTTGTTCATAGAAACCCAAATTTTGGGTAAATGGCCAATGACTGGAGCACTATTTTTGCCAAAATTTGAAAATTTTGGCAAAATAGCCAACGACTACAGATGCACTAAGAGTATCCATAATGGTTTGTTATATTGCCATATTATCCACTTTTTACAAATGAAGTGTTGCAGTGGTTTGCTAGTTTTGCCATTTTTTAGCATAATAACTACAGTAGACTGCTATATTTGGCAAACGATTTAGCAAAATACATGTTATAGGAGATATTTCGTCCGTAATATTTTATTATATTTTTAAAGGATCGGACGAATATCATGTTACGTCCGTAATATTTTACTATATTTTAAATGCATCGGACGAAATTTTATAAAAAACAAAAACCAAAGAAGCTCAACATCATCCAAAAATCGAAACAACAATTCTGGGTGTTTTTTTTTATGTTGACTTTTTTGGGATTCTATAGGGTGAGTGTGTATATGATTTTGTAGGAAATATAAGTGGTTGGTGTGTGTACGATTTTGTATGAAAGATTCTATAAAAATGATTGTATAGAATTTTTTTTTGACGAAACATGATGTTTCATCCTTCAATTTTTTTCTCTCCCTTGCTATTTTTTTAGCAATTCACCACTGCAGCAAACAAATGAATAGTTATTTCTATTTTGCCAATTTTTAGCATGCACCACTGTTGGTGCTTTAATGGAACTGGAAATTTAATTACATCTACTTTTCTGTTGAGGAGATATGCATTGAGGGTTATGAGTATCCCTGGAAATATCTCGAATTTCTAGATCTCTGCTATTATTATCGGAGAGTTGAGACTTGTGAATTGAATATTTTTCATCAAATCAATAATTAATGAATCTCGACAACACATTTTTATATCGAGGAGAGAGATATTGACGGTTTTGAGTGTCTAAGACATATGTGTAACTCTAATTATTACTATATATTATACTAATAGACCTACCCCTATTTCCTTTCTCCATTTTGAAATAGAGAAAGGATATCAAAAGTTTGAATTCACACCTACCTTTACACGTGCAGACAACATCTTCCAATTAACAAAACATTATTAAAAAAAGGGAAAATAGCCCCCCCCCCCCTCCAACAAAAATAAAATAAAATAAAAAACCGCTAACCCTAACTCTCCTTCGGCCATATCCCACCTAACTCTCCTCTCTTGTAAGGCCATCTCCAACCCATAACTCCATTTTGGAGCAACTTTTACTCCAAAATGGAGTAACTGTCACATCAAACAGTAACTTCATCTCCAACCCATAACTCCATTTCTAACTCCAAAAAGGAATATTCTCAGCATATTCTTTTTTATCTACTTTTTAAATTAATTCTCTTCTAACTCCTCACTATTTATCTATTTAACCAATTAGCCACAAACAAAAAAAAAATTAATGTATTGATCCAATAATATGATTTACCACCTTTCTAAATTATTATTAGTCTTATGTGTGTTATTATTTTATTGCGTTATATATTTTGCATTTTTTTTTTTGCACGAGTTTAGTTTGATTATTGTATTTTGCAGTATGTAGTTTGTATTGTTTTTTATTTGAATGTTTATGAAATTTTAATTAAGACGTCTTAAAATGTACGAAGTTTATATATATTGTAATTGACATTTCGTATTATTTTCTAAATATTAAATATACTTAATATTTAATTAATAATCTTCAATAGAACGCAAAAAAAATAAATTTTTATTTCTGGGTGTAGAATGTAATTAACTTTGTTAAGAAAATATTTAATAAGAGTTTAATTAAAAATTACAAAACTTTTAGGGGTTTTTTAAATTAAAAAAAAAAATTGGCGTTGGGTGAACAGTAGCGCGCCATATATGGCGCGCCACTGTTCAATCCAACCCAACCTGCGCTATTATAGCGCTGATTATAGCGATGGGTTGGAGATCAATTCCAACGCCATCTGCCAACTCAGCGCCAAAATAGCGCTGGGTTGGAGATGGCCTAACCCCCTCGTCGCCATACGCCAGTCACACCGTCACTGTATGTTGTTCGATGTCACCGTTCGCCCGCCCGACGCTACCCTTGCCATCGCCCTACTCCAGCCAATCGCTACCCTCGACATCGCCCATCCGAATGCTCTCATCTTTCTCCTCTTCCCGTCCCGATGCCCTGCTCCTCTCCCCGTCCCGTCGCCGAGAACATCTAAGATAGGGGGGTTTTGCCACATCGGTATGCTTTCTTTTGAAAGTTATGATTGCCCATGTGATTATTTTGGAATTGGATATTGTTTATTGCATTGTTAGTTTGATTTGCCTGGTTTGTTTGTGTACAAGTTCTTTATGTTCTTTTCTTGACTGTTGTGTTCTGTGGATTTGGAATTTAGTTATAGTTTTCCTAATTGTGGTGGTTTATAATTTGAAGTTTTTACAATACACTGTCATGTTCTTATTACGAAGATTCAAAAGTAGTAATGATGGACCAATGGTGTTCACACAAAAAAATGCTTACCAAATTTTTTTAACTCTTGAATTGACTTCTCGTATAAGAATTTAAGATAGATGTTTATGGCATGTATCTTTCTTTTTCCAATAGAAGTTGGATAGTGCCATCAAAATTCATCAATATTGAGACAGTCTTTACTTTAATGATCAATCGAATTGCATGGTTAGGTGTTTCCCCACTTGGGTAACCTTTAATTTTAAAGTTGTGTTTGCCCATTTGATTGTTTTTTAAAATTCAACACTGTTTATTGCATATTAGTTTAATTTCATTGGTTAAAACCTTGTATGTTGTATCATATTTCATTATGGATCACTTCGATTCAATTTTAGATAATGTCAACTACCTTTATGAAGATTGACACAATTAAGTAAATTACATGAATTTATTATCGATCTATGTAGGGCTGGTATACCGTACCGTACCGTATTATCATTACTCTACCATCTACCGTACCGGAATACTTGGTACACAAATTTCTCTACCATTACCGTGCCAAGATTTTGGTATTACCGAGTTCGGTACTACCGGAATATTGGTACGGTATTGGTAATACCATGGTACTACCTGACATCAATTAGCTTAAAAAAATAATATTCATATAAATGGCAAATGAAGAATAAATAAGCTCAACATAAATATATATATGAAGAAGTTCCAACATAAATAATTATATATATATATATATATATATATATATATATATATATATATATATATATATATATATATATATATATATATATATATATGAAGAAGTTCCTTAATCCACCCAGGCCAAACAACAAATCAGGGTTGTAGACTTTATTGTTGTACAATTTCAGAGATGTATAAGTTTCAATATAATATATCTTTATTGTATGAAAATTAGTTTCAACATTCTACAATATGATCGATTGATTTAATATGCTACTCTATTAAAATTCAACATTCTGCAATATGCTTAATTAGATATAATTGGATAGCTTCAACATACAGAGAAAGAATGACAACAATTCCCGAAGTTAAGAAGATTCATATATAAAGAATGACAACAGTATTGTTATTTTCCGTTCATAACATTCATGATATTTGATGGTTCTTTCATTTCTGTGTATTGTTCTACTCCTTTTTTTCCCAGTATGTATCTCATTTAGAAGATTCATATATAAATCAATTTCAGGATTATGATACAAATATAATACATAAATAAGATTTCACCTATATTAACTCCTAAAAAAATACAAAAATTAATTTGATAAATCAAATCAGAAGATCTTTTACATTCTAAATTCCTAATTACTTGTGAATAATAATACCCAAGATCTCAAGAAAACCCAACAAGAACAAGAAGAAGATGGATCTTATATTAATACACCAACTAAACTCTAATGTTTCCTAATTTGTCAAAAAAATCTTCCAAAAATACCGTACCGATGGGGCTGAAGAAGGTAGGCGGCGTCGCGACAGCGTGGTGCTTCGGCAGCGTAATGCGTAGGTCAATCAGTGCATGTGCCCTAGATTGAAAAAAAGAAAAAAAGGAAGAAGGAAAAATAGAAGAATAGTTGAAGTACTAGTATAACTGGGGTGAAAAATTGAAAAAGAAAATAAGAAAAATGGGTCTGGAGCTAAGTTTGGGGATGGGTTTTTAAATATAAAAATTACATTAAATATATATTAATTACTTGGTATGGTACGGTATACCATGGTATCAGTATTGGGTACCAGTACCATACCATATAATTTCGGTATGGTACAATACCGAGATTTCGGTATGGTATTACCAAGATTTCGGTAATATATGATATGTTAATGGTATGGTACGGTATGGTATGGTAATATGGTATTTTTTGACACCCCTAGATCTATGCATATGACCTTACAAAATACATACCTAATTTAACTTAGAATTTTACTGGAATGAATTTTCTGGATGAGAATTTTACTGGAATGAATTTTCTAGATGAGTATTTTACTGGAATGAATTTTCTGGATGAGTTAGGGTGTTGCAATTAGAATTTTTCCAACCATCTTCATTATTATCTGACTGAGTTTTGTTGGATTGATTTTTTTATTCGTTAGGATTTGGCAGTGACTGTCTAGGCCCTGAAAATGGCAAAAAATGGCTACTTTATCTACGAATTTGGATATGAATAATTGTAGAGTTCCGTTCTTACTATTATTGTACTTATTATTAGTTTATAGGATTAACAAAATGTTCTTCTTAGAGATTTTTTTTATTTATTTGCAAGTCCGATCAGTAAATATCCTTCGGTTACCTATTTATTCATTCCTTATAGTTGCAAATTCTCTTTCTACTTATTCGTCATCATTGTCACGTATGTGTTGTAACTATTTTGATTCAAGTCATCAAATTATTCTCTTTTTAAACTTCCCTTCTATAATCTGAAATGTTTGTTTTTTATGAGTTAAGAAATGTATTTTAATAGGAGAAAGTCTGCTTTTTTTTTTTGCTGCAATTTGCCCATGGATGTTCAAATCATACATGTAATGTGGTATATCAAAAAGTTTTTCAAAAAGTGCGTAACTCCATGATAATCAATTGAAAGTTAAATGTCATTAACAATCTAATTATATTCAAATGATTAAAATAATAGTTATTGACATGCAATGTTTTTTTAAATTTAAGAATCTCATAATGTCATGTTATTAGAGTTTATCAAAACCTTAGTTATTATTATTTTTTTCTTTTTTGAATCGGCTTAAATCAATTCAAATTGGTTCATGCAGCTATATAAGTAATTAACTTTTAATGTAATGTAAATTACTAAATTTCAATTTCGTGTGTTTTTTTTTAATGTTGGCCGACATGTGATGTTCATGTGTGAATAATTCAATTGCTCGATGATGTGATTCAATGTTGAAACTACTAAAATATTTGGATACCACAATGTTGAAATTAGTACACAGTTTTCTTCGTTGGTTTTGTATTTACCTATATATAAACAAGGCTAAATTTGAAGGAAAAAAACAAAAAAAACAAAAAAACTTGACCTATTTCCTTTATGTAGAAAATGTAGCGCCCCAAGTTCCACACACTAGAAGCTCGTGACACTTACCCAAAATCTTTACTTCAATGAGTACACAACACATAAATCACAGGAAATTAAAAACTTACATTACACAAGGTAACTATATCCTCCACTTGGATACTTTCCACAACTCGAGTCTCCTACTCAACGGTCAGCAATCCTGCAATTAGCGAACTGTGGGCACGTCAGTTGAATACAACTGACGCAATGTGGATGAAACCCGCAATCTCCAAAATCCTCAACATTCAATATTTGATGCAGAAGAAAAATGTAAAAGTCAAACCACAAGTGTCGGTGTATGCCATAATCTAGATTCTAATGCACAACCCATATGCACACCATGTTCATAATCTAATGCAAACTTGATTTGAAAACATATGCATCACATACTACATACTCCCCAAATCGAGTTCGTATTCTCTAGATGATAGGGTTTTATCCCTCGTCATGCATCCTCCTCTTGTACTCTTTCCTATTTCTGACATTCATCTAGTGACTGGTAGAGTCAACAGCACATGCGGCCCATTTTCGCTCATGCAGTCAGATTATTGTCCTTCTCCATTCCGAACGGCAGTGATCACTCTGTTCGTTCAGATCATGGTCTTTCTCCACTTCGACAGGATCGTGGTTCATATCCATTCCCGGTCAGGCCGGTGATCATCAGCTCTTTCGGAATCATGGTCCTTCTCCACTCCTGCCCCTAGCAAAGTTATCATGAACATAAGGCGAATCAATAGGGACACCCCTACTCCGTCAAGAGACTTAGAGTTACACTCTTGCTCCTTATTCGTATTGATAAGCCAGAATATAGACGGAAACTTAAGAGTTTATCTCCTAAGTTCCGACAAGCCTTGTGACTTACGTCTGCATCATGTTCTTATCACTTAATCCCAAAAATTAATAATCGAGACCACACTGCACGTATCCCAGACGAGACGATGCCGCATGTGCCCCCTTAACAGGTGAGCACACGCCCAACTAGTGTCTGTCATTACCAATCATCCTAAATTAATTTATTAATTCACCAACTTACCCGATTCTAATTACTTTATTATCACAACTTCTATTTTCTAAGTTAATTAAACTGTGCTCCTAGTTTCCACTTTCACCCTTCAGCAAGTTTACTAACTAAATTAACTTAATTCACTAACTAGGTTCTAAGTAAATCTAACCTAGTTGAATCTCAACAAGTCTCATCTAGATTTAATTTGGGTTCAACTTAGCTTTCAAATCATGCTAGAGGTCGGCCCAACATGCACCACACTAGTGCACTCAATGTGCACAAAACACTACCATATGTAAATATTCAAGTATGCATACCCGCATACACATGCATACGGTATTCCATCAATCACCGCATTCATGCCTACAATCTCTTCTATACTATCAATAGTTCTTTACTTTACTACAATCTACTTTACTTATCACAAATTTTTGGTTAGCTAAGTATACAACTACAAGTGATTAAACTATTCTACTATAAGTGACTATAACAATAACTAAACTACTACAAGTGATTACATGACTTTCTATGAATTACTACCAACATCATTTACTAAGCATATCATACCAACAACTCTATTTTTTATATAACTTGTCATTTACCGTATATAGATTACTATACAACTAATCTTTTTAATTACTAGACAACATTACCAATTTCTAAACAATACTAACTAGGCATTCATCACTAACACTCCTAGTCTATTTAATTTGCTACATGTGAATTACTAAACAAATAATCAAGAATAGAACATGAGTTATAAGCAAGTAAAACAACACTAATAATACTCTTATTTAATTTCTTTTCATGATATTTTAAATTAACACATCAACAACCATTCATGCAAGTAAAGTAGTAGCTTTTTAGGATAGGAGATAGCAAGCATCAATCATTCATTCCATATATAAAGAAAAAATAATAACAAAATACATGAGGTATGAAGAATACTCACTTCTATTTAGTGAAAAAGTCTTCAATTGCCTTCTCCTCCTTGCTTCCCTTGATTCTTCCTTGACTTCTTGCTCCAATAATAGTAGTATAAAAGTAGTAGTAAAGTAGTATAGTAGTACTAGTAGGTAGTAGTAGTAGTAGAAGTAGTAAATAGCAGTATCAGCAGTAGTAAACAGTAGTAGTAGGAGAAGTAAACAGCAGTAGTAGAAGTAATAGTAGACAGTAGCAGCAGTAGTAATAGACAGCAACAGTAGTAGTAGTAGACAACAATGGTAGTAGTAACAGTAAGCAGTAATAGTAGTAGTAGTAGTAGTAGTAGGTAGTAAGAGTAGTAGAAGTAGTAAACATATATATAGAGAAAGGGGGTGGAGGGGGTTGCCGGCTGCAAAGAGAGAGATAGTGGAGTGTAGAAGTGTGTAGGAAATGCTTAGGTGTCCCCCTTTTTGCATTTAACCCCCTATGTTTTTAATAATTCCACTTAACCCCCTAAATAGCCATGTTGGATTGGGCCTTAAAAAAAAGTTAGGCTTTTTAAAAAGAAAACATATTAGGCTTTTTATATATAAAAAAATTAACCATACAAACATAGAAATAATAGTGTAGTGTATGATAAAAAAATAACAATATCAATGCATATATATATATATATATATATATATATATATATATATATGGGTTTTGCTCAGTTGAAAACGGGTTGGAAAACAGCCATCCTGGCCGTCGATCTCGATCTGATCTTGATCAACGGATCAGATCGTGATCCGCTTTAGTCTCCCACTAACGTTCCCAAAAGCGGAGGGGTATTTTCGTCACTTCACGCTAAAAAACGTTTCAGACTTAGCATTTTTTTGGCGTGAAGTTTTTTTTTGTCGAAAAAAACACTTAGGCCGTTGTTGGAAACAACGGCCTAAGTTATTTTTTTTAACAAAAAAACATACCTTGGCCGTTGTTCTCAACAACGGCCTAGGTATGTACAAGTGTTTTTCCAAACACTTGTACACACTCAAGGCTTCATCTCCCTCACTTCGTCACAAACACTATCTCTCTTTCTCTCAACTTCCCGAAACCCATCCCCAAACCCTAGTTCACTCTCCCAACCCCTTTGGCATCGATTTCTTTGCCTTGTCGATCTCCGCCCCTTGTGGAAAGCTCCCTATCTCTCTCTTCCTCTCCCGAATACAGCAAACCCTAACTTCGCATCCAAATTCCCAAATCATCTAAACCCTAGCACAAATTGTCTTCCTTTGTCTACAACAGCGTGCACCGGCTTCTCACATCTTCGCCAACTCTCCATCACTCTCTCTTTGGACCAGGTATTTTCTTAATCCCAATCTACTATAATGAACTCTTTGAATTTATTGATTTTTTTTCCAATTTTGGAGTTTTTTTTTGGTATTATGCGTAGTAGTGTAGTCTATAATTTAGAGAGTATATAATTAGCTCTGATCATGTATGTTGTGTACATTTTCTTGACATTTTCGTAGATGTAGTGGTAGTTGTAGTGGTGGAATATAGGAGATGAAAAAAAAACGAGATGAAAAAATTAAATTTGCATAAGTAGGTCGGACTCGCCGCGTAGAAGGTAACGGAATTGGTAGAGGCGATTTCCGTCTCACGATTTGTGAGATACGTCCGTTTATCATTTCAATTCCATACAACAGATATGAAGCGATACACGGCCGTATCTTTCAAACCGAGAGTCAAAACTCACCTCTGCAAGTTCCGGCGGCTCGTGTTTGGTGTGCCAGAGTTGACGCCCAAATTTAGAAAATAAGTTTATCATTTTTGTTGTTTTGACGCATATATAAAAAAATCTTTAATCGACCTCGGAACTTGTGGAATACGTTATGAGGTGAAAATAGCTTAAACGAAGTCCAAATAAAGCGAAACTTTGCGAGTAGGTTGGTCTGGCCACTCACAAGTCATACCAACCTGTACATGCGAGTTCTGACTCACGGTTTGCGAGATACGTCTATGTATCGCTTTCCGCTCAGTTTTCAATAGTGTAAACGATACATGGTCGTATCTTTCAAACCGTGGGTCGGAACTCCCATGTACATGTTGCGTTAGCTTGTGGGCGGGGAGCCCGACCCAACGGCCAAATTTTGAAATTTTTGCATCTCGTTTATGTTGTTTTGACGCGTATATGAAAAAACTTCAATCTACCTCGATTTTTTTTAGTTCGGTCTCAATACAAAAATGCTTAAACGAAGTTGAAAAAATACGAAATGGTGCACGTAGGTTGGGCTAACCATTCACAACGCAACGGAACTTGTATTTGCGAGTTCCGACCAACGGTTTGCGAGATACGTCAATGTATCGCTTCCCGCTCTATTTTAAAGAGTGAAAGTGATACACGGGCGTATATTTCAAACCATGGGTCGGAACTGACTTCTATAAGTTGCGTTGGTTTGTGTTTGGTGTGCCCTAGTTAACGGCGAAATTTAGGAATTTTCGCATCTCGTTTGTGTTGTTTTGACGCGTATAAGCGAACGCTTGAAATTTTTTCATCTCGTTGGTTTGTGTTTGCTAATTTTCGCCGATTAATTAGTGTCATATATGCAAACTTTGTTACAGAGAAATGGCTAGAACGAGGGGAACCGGAAGGGGAAGGACATCTCAGGAAGCACGGGGGGAACATTCCACAGAGAATGTGAGAACTAATAATTTGTATTGTCCATAATTTTGTATTTAGTGATATTGATTTGAGACTAATAATAATTATGTTTTTTGGTTCGTGTAGGTTGGTGCATCCTCTTCGACGACAGGACGTCGTGGTCCAGAACCAATAAATCCCGGCGAACTGACCATGCAAGATCGCCACAGATCCACGGAAGTGTGGGGTGGGACGATGCGTAGGTGTAATTTCCGCACCCACGAGACCATGAAGGTGCATCCATGCACCCACGAGTACCTTGTAGCGGCCGATTTCTATGGAATCAGCATGATGGGGAATGTTAAACTCGACCGAGCACTTCTCTCGGCACTCGTGGAGCGCTGGAGGCCAGAGTCGCACACGTTCCATCTACCGGTCGGTGAGATGACGGTGATGCTATAGGATATAGCGATGATATCCGGTCTTCCAATAGATGGGTTGGCCGTGATGGGCAATATTAACTTTGATAAAATAGAGATGTGCAACGAACTGCTCGGTACAGAGTTTAATGAGGCGGATGCGGACGATGGTGACATTTTCCAAGGACAGTCAATCCGACTATCTTGGTTGAAGGAACATTTTGATGAGACGCTGACCAACGAATCGCCCGACGACTATGTACAGTCCTACACCAGAGCCTACATTCTAACGGTGATCGGAGGGGTTCTATTGCCTAACTCATCGGGCGATACGGTGCACCTCATGTACCTACGATTGCTCGCCGACCTAGGCATAGCTGGCCGGTACAGTTGGGGAAGCTGCACGTTGGCAACGCTATACAGGGCGTTGTGTCATGTAGCGCTTGAAGCATCAGAAATGACCAGATCGATGGTTTTGTTACAGATTTGGTCCTGGGAGCGACTGCACTTGGGTCGTCCCCGCATTAGGAGACCCAAGGCTGGTTGGATGGCCCAACCTGAAGATCCTGCTATGTTAGCACCATTAGGGGTATATTGGACTGGTACAAGGAGTTACAAAGATAACCCCAAGGACGTAATAACGTACTATAGAGACGAGCTCGACCAACTACGTGAAGAGTTTGTGATTTGGGCACCGTATACACCCGAGCGTGTGGGAAGACTACCGCCAATATGCACCATCGGGTCGCAGTTGTGGCTGACGACGGCTCCCCTCATCAATTTCGGTATAGTCGAGCATCCACGACCGGAAAGAGTCCTTCATCAGTTCAATCTTCAACAAGATAGTCCCCCAAGCTGCGCAAACCTATACGATCATGAGTTACACGCCGATAGGGGTACCGGCCGCATGCCTACTCATGATTGGGCAAATTTCCATCGTGTTCACGTTGCAGAATGAAACGAGCGACAGTTTTCACTTGTACTCATCAATGTTCCAGAGTACGATGGAAGAGTGCAAGGAAAGTACATGACTTGGTTCCGACAATATACACGTTTGTACATCTCTCCCGATACAGTACTACCTGCTGGTATCCAACGAGAAATTGAGGAGAGGGAGATTGAACCAATACCCGCATACGCCCGGTGCTTAGCCAATGCATTTTGGAGGTTGTAATTTTTTTTTATTGATTTTGTGGGTTTTAACCTGTTGTAACTAATTATTGGATAATGTGGTTCTTAAGTGTAAGTGTAGTTGATGTTGTTATTATTAATTTCTGATAATCAATTATGGTGGGTAATTTTGGTGGTTGTATATATGAATTTAGTCGGAGAATGTAGATGATGGCAAAGTGTTTGGAATTTGGTGATGTGTACAAGTGTAGCAGCTTCAGCTGCTCAGTATAACTGTAGTGGTTTTTTTTTTTAAACCTAAGCCGTGGCCCCAAACAACGGCCCAGGTTATAGAAAATTATACCCAAGGCCATGGCATCTCCACTTTATAAATACCCAAGGCCGTTGTTGGGGACAACGGCCTAAGTTGTAGGTGAAAAAAATATACAAATTGTCTTGCTCTCTGACTTGTTGGCTTTAAAAATAGCCAGCAAGTCAGAAAGCATCTCCACTTTATAAATACCCAAGGCCGTTGTTGGGGACAACGGCCTAAGTTGTAGGTGAAAAAAATATACAAATTGTCTTACTCTCTGACTTGTTGGCTTTAAAAATAGCCAGCAAGTCAGAGAGCAGCTCCACTTTATAAATACCCAAGGTCGTTGTTGAAGACAACGGCCTCAGTTGTAGGTAAAAAAATTAGAAAATTGTGTAATGCTCTCGATTTGTTGGTATTTAAAAATAGCAACTGGTCAAAGATTACCCCTCAATATAGTTTGTAGGCCAAAAATTAATTGGTTGTTTGCATTTTCCAATTTTCTTTTCACCCTTGATGAACAATCTCTGTGGAACTTTATACAAAAGACAGATGAGAACTTGGCTTGTATAACAGTATTAAATGTTTTTTTTTAAAAAATTTGGTAACACCTAACTAACCACTACATAATCACGTCGTTTTAATATGTACATAACAACTCAGAAATTATTTTTAAAAAATAACTATTTGATTCGTTAGGGTTAGGGTTAGGGCTAGGGTTAGTGCTAAAGGGGGTTAAGGGTAGGGTTATTGTAAGGTTAGTGGTGTTAGGGTTATATACTGAAAGCATCACTTTTGTATTAACTTTATTTCCTTATTTTTTTTGAATGAGAATCATATGGGCATATGTTTGTATATTGTGTTTATTATAATATTAATGCAAGTATCTGATATTCTATAAGGTTGATAATATGGTGTGAGGAGACACACAGAAGATCATATTATCAGTTCCCTATGGAATATATAAATAGTTCACAATCTAGACGGACTTGGACAATCCATTGGAAAGGTTGTAGTGTAATCTGGTATTAGTCTATCTTGACTATAGGTTTACACTAGTACACTTTGTGTGTATTGAACAGGACCACTTGAGGTTGTTCTCTTTGTACTGACTACAAAAGAGAACAAACACCTCTGTTATTATGGATGCTTATGCTCTTAATCCAGATATAATAACAGACATGTATATGCAGTGTGCATTACTTTGACTCATAAAAGAGTGAGATTCATTATGGATCAACAACCTCTATGAATTGGGTAATAGCATTGTATGTATGATGGGCTGTTGATTGTAAAAGGAATCCATGTCCCGATACGTCGGGTTGATGATGTCCCCTTAAGGAGCTCATAAGGATTGTCATGTAAACCCTGCAGGTGGATTACATCCGACATGACAAATAAAGTTGAGTGGTACTACTTAAGGATAAAAGATGTTGATCAATATAGTTGTCAGTAACTTAATTTGATCGACGGACATTCGATATCTTAACATGGGGAGATGAACGAGCATATAATAAAAGGAGCCCATAAATATAATTTGGGATTAGGAAGGTAGTGCAACAATAGCTCTTTAGTGGATCGAGCTATTGTTAATGGGCCTGGGTTGTGTGTTCGGGCTGAACACGGGATACCCAGATTCGTTAGGAGACCTAACCCTAATTTCTCCTCATGGTCCCTGCCGTAGCCTTATATATATATCCTCTATTCTCTGGCCGTCATTTTTTATTATCAGAGATAAGAAGTTTTCTCTAAATTCGTGATTCACGTAAGGAGAGAAAGAGAGGTCAGCCAAGGAGAAGAAAGGTTGGTAGACCGTCGCCCACACGACGTCCAACCCAAGGAAGGAATACGTGCAGAAGATCTTGGGGTCGCTGACGGCTCGAGGTTGCTAGAAACTATCATCTTCTTCTTATCGCAGGTATAATTCATGAACGCTAGATTCTGCTATAAAGGGTTAGATCACGTATTAAATCTGTTAAGCTTTTATGATCGATACGCACACCAATCCGTGGTTCTGGGAATCATCGCAGTTCCATCAAGTGGTTTGGTTTGGCTTCATTGTAGGGGTTAGGGTAGGATTATTTTTAGTTGGGAGTAGATAGGTAATAAGTTTCCAGTAGAGAGTTGATGGATATTTAAGTTCTATCATTAATGACATGTGTCTCTCCACTCTTTACGTGCACTGCCTTCTGAACTCTACAAAATAGACGTTCATATGAATATTTTCTTGTTTATATTGATTATTCAATTCCATTTTTAGGCACGTAACTAAAGAATATATTATACCGTTGTTGGTTTTTTTTGGTTATATATTATTAATATTTTGAATAATAATATATAATGTACAAAATCGTTTTACATTGTTTACAATGAAGACGTTTCTGAAGACATTCACCATAAATGCAACTGGGAAGAATTCCACGAGATTGGGAAGAAGAGGTGTGATCACATGTAGTAGAACAAGTTCATTATGGAAAAAATCAATAAGGTAAAAACCCGCATGTAAAGGATAACCACGTGTAGCTCCCCACATGTGGACCATACTTGGAAAAAACCACATGTTCAATATCGGAAAAACCTAAATTTCATCACAATATATGGGGAAAAAACCCACATGTAACCAGGTAATTATGATGGACAAGAAGAAATCAAAAATTAAAAGGTGTCGGTTCGTTGTTTGAGCGGAGAGTAATCAGATCAAACTACTTGGCCAACAAGAACTGGATCTGAACTTTTTTTTGGGAAATATGCCACAAGTATATTTGACCACATGTATCACGCAATGTGACGAGTATTCCAAAAAAGTTCATAGATTACTCTCAAACACTACATGTAAACTGTTGCTTCTGTGGCAATTTGGGATGGGGAATCTCGTTGTGAAGTAATTGTGTGCAGTTCTTCGAGTCACTTTGTAACTCCCTGTTCCAGTAGTAAGTATTTTACTACGTAAATTTTTGTACTTCAATTTTCAGATCAGTTTTATTTTTCTCTTTGGACTCTTTATCTAAAGCCAGAATATTTTTCTGATCAATTCTATAATTTTGTGATTTTCGATTAGAGTTTAAATACAAATTTTAAACCCCGATTAATCCTAATCCTAATCCTAATCCTAATTCTAATCCTGCCTAACCCTACACCATATTTTCCACCACCCTACTAATCCTAATTCTCTCCAATCCGTCAACACCTCCATCACATTTTTCTACACCTCTCCACATTTTTCTACACCTCCTTTGATTTTTCTACACCACCCTTGACTTTTCCATACCCTCCTTTGATTTTTCTACACCCCCCTTTTTGATTTTTCTACACCCCTCCTACCTCCTTCTTCCTATATATATACACACACACAACAGACCACCTCATTCCCTTCTTCTCTTCCTTTGCCTTCTTCACACTCTCTGTTTCTTCACAACCGAGAGCTCAAGTGACACCGGAGCTCTCCTTTACTCTCCGCCTTCGAGCCAACGACTCCGCTTCTACGATCCCGTGAACCCCGAAAAAATAACCCGACGCCGCGCCACCTTGTTGTTGTCATCGCTCACCGTTGCTACCATTAGCTACCGTCTTGCCGCCATTCGTACTATCGTTGTGCCGCCATCTGTTGCCGACGTCGCTTCTTCCCGTGGTTAACACTACCACTGAAATCGTCACGTTACAAGGCAAGTACCTTGTACACTCTTTTTGTTCTCGTACAAGCATTTTCCTTTGACTCATGGCAAGTAGTCTAGTTATCATCATATTTTATTGTCAAACTCTGTTCTAGTCACTTGTTCCATGTTATATCAACTCAAGAGTGAACCGTTAACACATTTCGAATCGTGTTATCGAATATTCAATCTTACTATCTCTAAAATTTCTTGACCTTGCACTAAGAATTCGACCATGTTCCCAATACTGGATTGAAGGTTTTCTATATGGAAATCGTAGCCCATCGAGTCCCGAATCCAGAACATCTGACGGTTTCTCAATTGGATGTATAGATTGTGAGATATCGCGATTTTAGTACTGACATATCACGAATTCCTGAACCTGCACGGGATTACTAACCGGCATCTCGTACTGAGAATTTGACCATGTTCCCGACACTGGATCGAAAAACTTTCTACATGAAAATCGTAGCCCTTCGAGTCTAGATATCCGAAACATCCAAAAGTTTCTCAATCGGATGTATAGATTGTGAGATATCGCAGTTTTAGTATTGTGACTCCGAATTTCCAGAATGCGCGCGAAACATCGAAACCAGCGAAGAATGAATTTGTACGCATCGCTACTGTCCTTAGAATGTATCGTGTGAATATGCGTTGGAACCGGGAAAGAGTCTAATTTCTAGAATCTCTGACGGAATTGGATTTGCTTTTCTGTAACAACGGAAAAGTGAATTTGAATGCAGATATGTCAAGTTGTCTAAAAATTTCATCTATACATTTTTGCATATAAACCCATTACTTTTCATATTTAATGAACTGAGTGTATTATTGTTCTTATAATAATAACTTGTATAGATATAATATGTTGATATAATGTATTTTATACCACTTGATAAATCTATAATAATTACTATCGATATATGTACTCGTTTCACACCTCATACCATGATTACTGCCCTTGACATTTTTCCAGATTAACTGTCTTGATTACACCGTTCCACTAGTCGTACCAATTGCATGTTCATAATTAATTATAAAAGAATAACAAGCCGGGGTTATAAGGGTACGACTTAATAGTGGACAATATAGGGGAGTATACTCGGAAGGGGGCCCGTGTTTCCCGAAATAGTGATTCTTGATTCTTGATTCTTGATTCTTGATTCTTGATTATACAATTCTTGATTACATAATTCTCGATTACATGATTCATGATTATATGTCTTGATACTATCACTGGAAGACCCGAGTACATAATCCTATAGAATTCACTACTTAAGTCTAAACGTCACATGATTGATATGCACCGAACTTGTGGTATGGGACACAGGATTGTGTGCATTAGATAAGTTAATAAAATAGATAAACTCGAGATCTTCACTAAGCATGATTCTTGATTACATGACTCTTGATTACATGACTCTTGATTACAAGACCCTCGTTACATGACTCTTGATTACATGACTCTCGATCCTTGATTACATGATTATCGATTAACTGAGCCTAGGTTATCAAATGCTTATATCTTGAAGTCTAGAATACACTAGTTACAGTTTTTACTTACATGATCATATTGCCCCAGATCCTTGCTTACTTCCATATTGTATTTGTACTTCTACTTCTTGTTTCTTCCATGTTATATCTTGTTATATTACCCCTTTTTCTGCTTGTTGCTACTTGCTGCCCGAAACTTGCTCTAACGGGAACTTTTTCTATTTTTCTTTGAGTTAATGATTATACAGGTACTGATGGACCAGATGAGCAGACTCTCTAGATGATCATTGCTGCTTTGTTACTACTTCATGTTGTTTTTCTTTCAGTCGCTATTTTATCTAGTTGTTATAGCGAACTGTTCATCGTACTGTTTTAATTATGGCACCTTGTATTCTCGGGCATTCTGACCCGATGTTGATGTACTATCTGGATGATGATTATTTTATTTTCAGCTCATGTGATCATTATATTTGTCTGCGTAAATGTGTTATAAATATCTTGTTGAGCTTATAATTGCACAGCTTATGGATGATGTATATCATTCGCTGGACCTTAGTTGCGTGCCTGTATTTCCGTATAGTGGGAAGCGGGGCGTGACACACTTTGAAAGGTGGAAATAATGGGCAAATAAACAAATATACCTATACAATATACAAGTGTGGATTATCTATCTTTTGTATAAATTTCCACAAGTTCATCATTGAAAAAACCAATAAGGTAAAACCCCACATGTAAAGGAAAAACCACATGTAGCTCCCCACATGTGGACCATACTTGGAAAAACCCACATGTACAATGAAAGAGCAAACAAATATACCTATACAATATACAATGAAAGATAATTATTGCAGACACTTCAATATGGAAAAAACCTAAACTACATCACCACATGTACCTCCCCACATGTACCCTAAATATGGGAAAAACCATGTGTACATCCCAACATGTAGTTTAAGGCCAAAATCGAAAAATTCACATGTGGATATCAAAAATATCCAATAATTATGATGGGCAAGAAGAAATCAAAAATAAAAAAGATTCGGTTCGCTATTGAGTGGAAAGTAATCAGATCAAAATACTTGGCCAAAAAGAACTGGATCTGATTATTTTCGGGAAAAAATGGCCTAAATAGGGACCATCATGTATTGGGAATCCGTAACAGAAAATCACATGTATATTTGACCACATGTATAAACTAATGTGAAGAGTATTCCAAAAAAATTCATATATTACTCTCAAACACTACATGTAAACTGTTGCTTCTGTGGAAATTTGGGATGTGGAATCTCGTCGTGAAGTAATTGTGTGCAGTTCTTCGAGACACTTTGAATGGTGGAAGTAATGGGCAAACAAACAAATATACCTATACAATATACAAGTGTGGATTATCTATCTTTTGTATAAAGTTCTACAGAGATTGTGCGTAAAGAGTAAAGAGAATATCCAATAAAAGTCAAAAATTTCATACCTAGGCCGTTGTTCAAGATAACGGCCTAAGGTATTTAACCTTAGCCATTGCCTGCAACAACGGCCTTGGACCCTAGGCCAAAAAGACATAAATTGGGGTGTTCTCGACTTGGCTAGGGTTAGGGTTAGGGTAACAAGTTTGGTAATTAGTGTTAAAGGGGGTTACGGGAAGGATTAGGGTTAGCGGGGGTCAGGGGTTTGGTTAGGGTTATTGTAGGGTTCAGGTTATTGCAAGAGAAACATTTGTGGTAAAATCTGGTTTTGATTTATCATTAATTTGTAGTTGTTGGGAGTAGACAGGTACTAAGTTCCCACAAAAAAAAATTATACATATTCTGTATATAACCAAAAAAAATTAATAAAAGTGATATGTAGGTTAGGGTTAGGGTTGACGTAAGGTTAGGGTTATTGTAAGGTTAGCAGAGTAGGGTTAAGGGTTAGGGTTAGGGTTATCGTAGGGTTAGCACAACCCTAACCTTAACCTTGACCTTATACTTGTAAACCAACCCGGTATATATTTTTTGGATATGTGGGTATTGTATTAGCATAATCAAATAGATTATATATCATACTAAAAAAAATCACAAACGTAATAAAATTAACAGGAAAAAACTAAACATATTTCCTTTGTAATGGAACACTAACATATATCTTACTTCTAGCTTATTAGAACCTGTGAATTCTCTCCACTTCTCTCCACCAATGCACACATGTGATTATGCCCTACTCTAATTAACCCAACTTTCCATGTTTTGCCATTAGGACTCAACAATGCTATTGTTTTGTATGTTTCTTCCTTGTTGTTAAGCTCAACAAAATCACATGCCAGCAGACTGTACGCAAAGAGTGAAGAGAAAATTGTAAAAATCAAAAAATAGATGATTATGAATTATTTTTTATCATTTTTTTTACATATTTAACCACCATGATTATATATTGGTTTGAAAGGTGGTAGTAATCGGCACTTAAAAAAAATATAGCGGAAAGATATACAAGTGTAGATCATCTATCTTTTGTATAAATTTCCACAGAGACTGTACGTAAAGAGTAAAGAGAGCACCCCCAAAATCACAAATTTTTGACTATAACCTAGGCCGTTGTCTGAGACAACGGCTTTAGTTATTTATCAAAAATTAGATGCCTCTCTGACTTGTTGATCCTTTTGGGTTCTCCAAGTCAGAGAGCACCCCCAAAATTCCAAATTTTTGACGATAACCTAGGCCGTTGTCTTAGACAACGGATTTAGCTATTTATCAAAAATTAGATTGCTCTCTGACTTGTTGATCCTTTTGTGTTCTCCAAGTCAGAGAGCACCCCCAAAATCACAAATTTTTTACTATAACCTAGGCCGTTGTCTAGTTATTTATCAAAAATTAGATGCCTCTCTGACTTGTTGATCCTTTTGTGTTCTCCAAGTCAGAGAGCACCCCCAAAATCCCAAATTTCTGACGATAACCTAGGCCGTTGTCTTAGACAACGGCTTTAGCTATTTATTAAAAATTAGATTGCTCTCTGACTTGTTGATCCTTTTGTGTTCTCCAAGTCATAGAGCACCCCCAAAATCACAAATTTTTTACTATAACCTAGGCCGTTGTCTGAGACAACGGCTTTAGTTATTTATCAAAAATTAGATTGCTCTCTGACTAGTTGATCCTTTTGTGTTCTCCAAGTCAGAGAGCACGGCCAAAATCACAAAATTTTGACTATAACCTAGGCCGTTGCTGTAAACAACGGCCTAAGGTTATCAACTCTTTTTAAACTAGTTATATTGAATGAAAAACCAAATTCATGAAATAACTTAGGCCGTTGTTAAAAAAAATAATAATAATTTACAAATACAGATACAGCTACAGCTGATACATTTGAGTAACAAACCAACATTTGCGTACCACAACAATATTAACAAACGACACAAACAAACGATACTTATGTCTCGAGAATTACATTTACAGTTACCAATCAAAGGTAATTAACCAAGTGGCATGAAGAGTTTTGAATATATACCCAACAATTACATTTTAAAAATTACAATTCATAGTGCATCGTCATATCTCGACTCGAAACTGTCTTCTTCGGAAGGAATTACTTCTTGCCTTCATTGAAAGATTAGGTTTAGTTAGTAAGAAACTCAATTGCCACAAATAAAGTATAATAAATTTAAACGAGTGATGGATATAAAAGTTACGAGTCATACCCCTCAAATAAAGTTGGACAATTTCTTGAATCATGATTCATTTGGACAATGCCGCATCTTCAGCACCTTCTCGGTTTTTTTATGCGGAGTTGCTCTCTAATCGGCCTCAATCTTTTGGCGCGAGGCCTTCCCTTTGTCGTGCACTGCTGTGGGTCACTAATGCGTGTCGGTATGTGTCCACTCCCTTGATCATGAGGTTGTACACTTGGATGCGGTTGTGAACTACCTCCAGCTTCGACACTATCATGTGGTTGTGAGGCTTGTTCCGGTTGTGAACCTGATCCTGGTTGTAGTCGAGAAACCCTGTCAATGATCTTCTGCAAATTCTCCAACGTGTATTTGTAACTCTCATTGGAGGAACAACCGAGATCAACAATTTGTTTTGCATGGTAGCTCAACTCACAATATCGAGAAGCAAAATTCTCAGTATTGGGTTCGGTTGGAACTGATGTGTAACTTCTTCTCATCACATCCCTAGTCCATCTTCTTTTAATATATACATCCGGGAGGGATGTGTGATGGAAGAAACGAAGTACAGCTAAAATATGCCTGCAAGGAATGGCAACAAATTCGAACAAGTGACATGCACATGTAATAATTCAATTGATTTTGGATAATTGAAGAAGGCGAGCCGGTTCTGATTCTCCACATAGTATCACATGGAAGGTTGAACTATCCGGTGTCTCAAGATCGGCAACAAATATCACATTGTACATGAAGCTTTTTGTGACTTCATCTTGGAATTTGTAAAATATTTTCAAAGTATATATTTTTGCCATTTGTGCCTCCAAAGCCCATTCGCTCTTCAACTTCGGTCTCTTCTCACGGTTACGATAATTTTCTTTCAATTCATCGTGTCTTTGCCTTCCCAAAAAACAGTCGAAGATGACGGCAAATTCGTGCAGGGAATACTTTTTTTCTGTATGATGCTTCAGAGCAGAATGTGCCGACTCAACCCGTTGGCTACTCAACATGTCGGCCCAAAATGATTCTTTAGCGTAGATGGGTGCCCAACTTTCACGGATATCGAATATATCGTTCAACCATTTGTTACTCTAATCCGTATTGGGAAATCAAAATATTCCACTTTTCTACAAATTCATGTATATATTCCGAATTGTAGATTACATTCTTCAAGGACTCCCTAAACTTGTCAACATCGAAACCAAGACGAACCTCCTGGAGTAACTTATCCAGAATGTGTCAAATACAAAAACGATGCTGAGTCTGGGGGAAAACTTTCTTAACTGCGGCGGCGATCCCACGGTGACGGTCTTGATCGGTGACAATACCGGATGGAGCACGATTCATAACCCCTAACCACTTTTCAAAGAACCATTCAAACGAAGAGGCCGTCTCATTTGGAATGAACCCACCTCCTAAGAAAGTCGATCACCAATGATGATTCACTCCAACAAACGGAACAAATAACATTCCGTAACGGTTCGTATTGTACGTGGCATCAAAGCAAACTACATCGCCAAATTCTTCGTAATTCATCCTAAAAATACCATCTACCCATATACAATGTGACAACCGCCCTTCGGGATCGACTTGAATGTCATAAAAAAATAAAGGATCTGTCTGTTTCTTACATTCGAAAAAATCAATTAGCATTGTAGAATTGTGTCCTTTCAATGCTTCTTGCGAGTCTCTAGCTAAATTTCTAACATCTTTTTCTGTGAATCCTACTTGATCATGACCACCACTAGCACTTTCGAAGAAGAGCATTTGTCGACATGTTTGGATATTAGCTTGGTTCATTTGGTCTATAATCCTTTTGCCCGTATTTGACACGGACATGTTCCGGGGCAAAAGTTGCCTTCTACCGGGTGAGGTGAATTCGTGATTGTGTTCTTCGTGAAATGAATACACCACCCACGTATTACTTGTTTCGTTCAATTTTACACGAACGCAAGCCTTGCAACCCGTTCTACTGGTTATTCCACGTCTACCATCACTATGTTGACCCGGCGACGACCCAGCTTTATTACAGAGATATGACTTATCTACTTCCATTCCCCCCTTTAATTTATTCCCACCCTTACGCATTGCAAAACCCCCACAACGAGCATATGCAGAATAAAATTTCTCGGCCTCAACTAAAGTGGGGAATGTCATACCTAACTTTGGTTTCAGATGGTCTTCGACTATCGGCATGGAATCAGTGATTAGTTCTACCCGCACAAAATTATCGCCGGTAGCAGAACTCTCCGTATCGTTGTTCATCTGGGGTAAAAATATATTATTGGTCAATTAATATACACATTATATATAAAATAGCTTGTTAACAAACGATTGCGATATATATACCTACGAAACAAAAATAAGTGACAAAACATCGAAAACGACGTCATATAAATACAAAACTCGTCAATTGGGTTTGGCTTGCCGCACACAAGGTAACGGAACTTCTACAAGTAAGTTCCGATCCACGGTTTGCAAGATAAGGCCGTGTCTCGCTCGCATTCCCCTCTTGAAGTGAGGTTGTTGTTTGATATACGGTACAAATCCGCACAAACGAGATCAATAAATTCCTATACTTTGGGAGTGGGACGGCGGCAAAACACATGAGCCAACAAAATTTGTAGAGGTGAGTTTCGGCTCACGGTTTGCAAAATACGCCGATGTATCGCTTTCACTCACGGGAATGAATTGAAAGCGATACACAGCCGTACACTTGAAACCGTGAATCCAAACAAACTTCTACGAATTGCGTTGGCTTGTGTGTGGCGAGCTCGACGTACTCGCAAAGTTCCACAAATTTTTGTTCGCTTTGTGCGCTATTACTAACATCGAATAACAACTAACAACAACTAATACTACGTCTACTTCCCCAATTAAACTAGAATTACCTACTCTATAAATACCTACGCATAATATAGCAATTGTACACTCAAACATTGGAGAAAAATTTCCAATCAATTAGCCTAGTTAGGACAAATTTCCAATCAATTTCCAATCAATTTACTCAAGTAGGACAAATTAGTACCTTTAACAATGAGGGTGTTTGGGAGGCCGCTGCGCGCTGCTGTAGAGAAAGGAAGGGGAGTAGGGTTTGGCTAATTTATTCAGGATTAGAGTTTTAGGGTTGGGTAGATTTCGTAAGGGTTAGGGTTTTTTTGTAATTGGGATCTTCAAAGGAAGAGAGCTAGAGACTGAGAATAGGGAGAGATTCGGTGAAAAGCAACGACCAAGAGAGAGTAGGTTTTTTAGTTCGATAGAGAGAGAGCTACGGTTTGGGGAAATGGGTTTATCGAGCTCCACTAGCGAGAGAGAGAGAGTTGTGAGGGAGATGAAGCCCTGAGTGTGTACAAGTATTTGGAAAAACACTTGTACATACCTAGGCCGTTGTTGAGAACAACGGCCAAGGTATGTTTTTTTGTTAAAAAAAACAACCTAGGTCGTTGTTTCCAACAACGGCCTAAGTGTTTTATTCGACAAAAAAAAACTTCACGCCAAAAAAATGCTAAGTCTGAAATATTTTTTGGCGTGAAGTGACGAAAATACCCCTCCGCTTTTGGGAACATTAGTGGGAGACTAAAGCGGATCTCGATCTGATCCGCTGATCAAGATCAGATCGAGATCGGTTCATTTTCAATGGAGCAAAACCCTATATATATATATATATATATATATATACTAGATTTGCCCGTGGGCACGTGCCTACGGCACGTTTTCGGAATGATACAAAACACGAAAAGCCATGTAAACAGTAAAACAACAATTATGTAACTAAAGTTTGAATAGTATGGCAATAATTAGTTGTAAATAAAAGTCCATGTTTTCATTAGTATATGTTGAAAAATAATTATAAATGACGGTGTAAATCTAACTTCTTAGAACTTTAAGTGTGGAAATGATGAAATTTAACATTTGAAGTGATATATTTGCTATTTTCAATATAATATATGCAATAAAAAAACATAAAAATTCTGAAAATTTACAAACCCGAAATCTTAAAATCTAAATTTCTAAGTAAATAAAGAAAGAATGAGAGAGAGGTAGGGAGAGAGAGAAAGAGAGAAATATGAAAGAGTGAAAAGATAAGAAAGAGAGAGAGAGTAATAAAATAATGAGTTTTTTAGTTTTGGGGGGAAAATTTTGGTTTTGGGGTTTGAAATTTAGGGAGGGAAAATATGTTTTGTGAGGTTAGATCTGAGCCTTTGATTTTGGTGGGATTGAAGGTGAACCACTTGATAGCTTTCTTTGTGTTTTATTATATAGATATATATTTATTTTTATTTTTATTTTTATACATTGTTATATTTATATAACAATGTATATGTATATTTTTATTTTAAATAAAAGAAAAAAAATGTTATTAACCATGCATACTAGGGGTACTACAAAAAACCCCACTAAACTTTTTTTTGCACAGAAAACCATACTCAAGTATAGTTGTAAAAAATTCACTCCGACAGCATGAGCATTCTGCTAAAGTTGAGTGAGGTTTTTTGACAATAATGAAAAAAAAGATGCATGATGTTTTCTGAACCAACTTGCAAAGATGGATGGAGTTATCTAATACAAGCAGAAAAGTTAGATGTGATTTTTTCGAAAATATACTTCATGGGGATTTTTTGCAACCATACTTGAGAGAGGGTTTTGCACACAAAAAAATTAAGTGAGGTTTTCTGCACAGAAAGGATAGTTGAAGTTTTTTTTTCTTCAAATTTAGCCTATAAACAATTGTTAGTTAGAGTTTAATATTGTATTTTAACTGTTTGGACTGGAGTATTTTCTTATCAATTCGTTTAAGCCATCCGTTGGATATATAATTGAGATTTAAATATTTGGTCAATTGAAAGATTATTGTGATTGAGTTTGGAGGTGTCTTATTGCCATCAAATGCTTGAGTTTGAATATGGTGTTTTCTGTAACATATGTACTACATAATTGTTGAATATTGATATACTGGATTATAATTATACAGAAAAAAGTTGTATATATGGGTAGGTTCTGTCGAATTTTTTACTGAATGTTATTAATGTTTTAATATATCTTTTGATAAAGTATGTGCAATTTGGAGATGGGCATACAAGTACCATAACATACTATGGTTGGAGATATGTGCTTTGTGGAGTTGTGGACTTCGTTCATGTCGATTGCATGTTTCAAGTGATATCATCTTCATTTATTAATATTTTAATAATTGGTGATAATTATTGTGCATTGAGACAATAAATTATGTAGCTATGAAATAAAATATGTTAGATCTAATGAGGAGAAATTAGGGTTAGGGTTTATCTCTTAGTCGCTTAAGATATTATACCCTGCTTATCAATATTGGAATATCACAGGGCACTACCTCTAGACCAGCTTATAAAGAGATTAGACCGAGTAGGGTACTGGGCTTTGTGCCCACTCAACCCGTTCCAATAATCAGTACATAACACGTGTAAAATACGTGTTGCCCCATAGAACAATATACACAATATTATACTATTATATTGAGAATATACTTATACATCCAACAATCTCCTTCTATATTCTCAATATATTAGGCTAAGCAATGTTATATTATTGGATCACAAAAATTCAAACATTATTAAATCATAAAGAACATGGATCATAGGCTAAATCAATTATAACTTGAATAGTTCAAATATGACTAAACAAAAATAATCAAATAGTTTTAAAACCATAAATGAATAGTTCACAAAGACTAAACCAACAAAGCAAAATATCATAATCTCAAGTCAACCAAATAATAAACTTCAAAATAAACGAAAAGTTTTAAGCTCAATCAAAGTAAAGAGTCTTAAACTCAAATAAAAGTTTCTCCAAGCAATTGACAAACTATTCTTGCGAGTTCTTTTGTGTCTACTCCTCCATATCGAGCAAATCATCATTCTTAAAATCAAAGTTGACTGATTCATTTCCATTGTCTTTGCGGCCATCTGTTTTAAACATAACAAATAGAAATCTCATGAGTCGCTTCTCTTAGAGTTCAAATGAAATGTATAAGAGCATCTAGTTCAAGCTAAAGAACTTAGTACAGTTCAACATAAATATGCAAAAGGTACATCATAAGCATCACAATCAAGTAGCTTTATCAAAATAAAGTACAAGAACTATTATAGTTTCTACACAATAACTATACTGTATTTCATGTTGGAATGATAGAACTGCTAGATCAATTATGGTTAAATTATGAATCATCAAGATTGGAATGAAACATAAACCCCATAAAAGAGATATATCATCAAAGTTGGAATGATATAACAACAGTTCTAAACATCAGAAACACATCGACAAAATTTCATGCTTTCTTTTGGAATAAAAGATAATTTTATGTAAGTTTTGAAACATATATATATCATCATCATCAAATTTGGAATGAAGTTATATATCAACAATAAATACATAGAACTTTTCTAATTATCTAAATCATGTCAACTGTCAAGATTGACGCTTAAAGTTTGAACTACTCTATAGCTATTAGCTTTGGATTCTAATTTATCAAAATAACTAGGGTGTTAAAACTTATCCTCAATAGTTTTTAACCCCATTTCCCTCACAGTTTTGATAATTAGATCTCTACTTAGTCCTTTTGTAAAGGCATAGGCTACATTCTTTTCTGATCGTACATCAATAAGGGCAACAGTTCCTTGTTTAATGAGATAGTTCAACTTAGCCTGTCTAAGACTCACATCACGTCTCTTACCATTGTAGAGAGTGTTGTTAGCTACAACATTTGCAGCTTGGTTGTCACAATACAGACTGAGAGTGGTTACTCTAAACCTTCTCAAAGGAATATCTAACAATAGGTCTTTCATCCACTTCGCTTCTTCACCAGCACAAGATAGCGCAAATAGTTCTGACTCCATGGATGAAAAAGCAAGACCAGGTTGTCTTTTAGATTTTCATGACATAGCTGCTCCTCCTAGTGTAACACATAGCCACTAGTGGACCTACTGTCACCATTTTCTGAGAACCACGATGCATCAAAGTATCCCTCTAGTACCGAAGGATAACCAGAGTAGCACAGAGCAAACTCTTGAGTACCGTTTAGGTATCCCAATAGCCTCTTAAGGGCATTCCCGTGTTATTTATTAGGATTGCTAGTGAACCTGCATACATGAGATAACCAATGAGTTTAGAGTAATCTAACTGTCTCACTGTTGCACCATCGTTAGGTGTCAACTTTTTGGTTTTATCATAAGGTGTATTAAACCTTTTGCAATCACTGTATCCCTAGTCCTTCAACACAATTTTAATATAGTGGGATTGACTAAGGATTATTCCTTGTCTTTTAAAGCCCACTCTCATGCCCAATATGGTGTCCAAAACACCTAGGTCTTTCATGTTGAATTGCTTGGATAGCATAGTTTTAACTTCTATAACAATAGAGAGGTCACTTCCAACAACTAGCAGGTCATCAACATACAAGCAAATAATGACAATTTTATTTGATTCATCACGATAATAAAGACATTTGTCAGAATTACTAGATTCAAAACCTAAGCTCTTTATTGTTTTATCAAATTTTTCATGCCACAATTTTAGTGCTTGTTTTAGACCATACAATGATTTTATTAATTTGCAAACTTTATATTTTGAACCTTTAAGTACAAAACCTTCAGGTTGATTCATATAGATTTCTTCATTGAGATCGCCATTTAGTAAAGCAGTTTTAACATCCATTTGATGAATAACAATTTTTTCAATAGATGTTATAGCTAGAAGAATCCTTATTGTAGCAATATGGCAAACAGGTAAATAAACATCAAAATAATCCACCCCACTTTGTTGAGTATAACCTTTAGCTACTAAGCGTGCTTTATACTTAGCTACAGTTCTATCAGGATTATGTTTTTTCTTCAAAACCCACTTGCTTCCTATAGTTTTAGCCCCTATTGGCAAATTAACCAATTTCCAAGTATTGTTCTGCAATAAAGAATCCATTTCATCATCAACTGCTTCTTTCCAGAGCAAACCATCCCTAGACCTTAAGGCTTTCTTAACACTAACAGGGTCATCACCATAGGTTCTAGGAGTTTTATCTCTTGTGGAGAGTCTTTTTAATTCAACATTATGTGAGGGTTCAGTGTCAGCTGAAATATATCTAGATTCCTATTATGGATCATTCCTTGTGTCTGCATGTTTAGATAATGAGATGCTTTTATCTTTGATGAACATATCTTCAAAGAATTCTGCATCTCTTGTATCTTTTACTCTGTTAAGAGATAGATCTAAAAATCTGTCTGTAGCACTATCAACTGCACTACCCAAATATACACACGTATTTGTCCGAGGTCCCACTTTAGGCCTTCTAGGATCATGTATCCTAACAAAAGCAATACAATCCCATGTTCTTAATTTATTGAAATTAGGTGTGTGCTTATGCCACAGTTCATACGGTGTAGCAAGTAACTTAGAGTGTGGCAACATGTTCAAAATATTATTAGTAGTCAATACAACCTCACCCCAAAAGTGTGAAGATAACCCAGCAGTCAACAACATAGAATTCAACATCTCTGTGAGTGTTCGATTCTTTCTTTCGGCGATACCATTTGACTGTGGTGAGTAGGGTGTTGTAGTTTCTGCTATGATTCCATGTGAGTTTCAAAATTCTCTGAATCCTAATGAGACATATTCGCCACCTCTATCTGATCTAAATCTTTTAATTTTAGCATCTAACTGATTCTCAACACGGTCTTTAAATTCTTTGATTTTTTCTAGTGCTTCATCCTTAGTTTTTAACAAATAAATGTGACAATATCTAGAGTAATCATCTATAAAGGTGATTAAGTACTTCCGACATCCTTGTGTCATGAAACTCTTGAAATCACATATGTCAAAATGTATTAACTCAAGTAATTGTGTACTCCTAGAGACGGTACGAAAAGGTCTTCTAGTTATCTTTGTTTGAGCACATATTTCACATTTGTCACCTTTATTGGATGTATCAATTGGAAAATAAAAAGTTTTAGCAACATTAAGAATCTTAACATAGTTCACATGTCCCAGCCTATTATGCCATGTATGTGGGCTACACAATTTGGAACTAACATTGTTGATTACTTCATCTGCTAAACTAATTCTGTACATGCCATTAACTAAATAAGCACAACCAAAATAAAAAGATTTTACAGACAAGATAGCTTTACCACTAATCATAGTAACAACCATACCAACATGATTTAGTAAGCTAATAGAGATCAAATTCTTTGCTAAAACAGACACATATTTAACATTTCGCAAAATTAAAGTTTTACCTGGGGAGAGATTGAGATTTGCTGTCCCAGTCTGAAACACCTTCACTGATTCTCCATTTGCCATTGAGACTGACTCATCTGCAGCTTTCAGATCTGATAGTAGGCCATCATCGTGCAAGCATGGCAGGTAGCTTCCGAATCCAACAACCAACTAGCAGAGGTACTGGCTTTGACGTCACCAACAGCACAAAGAAAATTTGTTGGCTCAGTTTTTCCTTCTAACAAGTTCACCTTTTTCATGTTGGGTTGTTCTACTTTGGGTAGCCTAGACTCAGAGGCGTGATGCCCCCACTTTCTGCAGTTATAGCATTTTTCTTTCTTCTTAACAATTTTTTTCGTGACTTCTAACTTAGTTGGTTCACCTCTAGAATTAAACTTGTTCTTCTTGAACTTAGGAATGCCTTTGGTATTGGTTAACATATTAGCAGTTGAAAGCTGTTTATTAACCAATTCCAAATTCATCCTAGTTCTAGTCTCATCTTCAACTTTAATGCAACGTTTTAGATGTGCAAGTTTAATTTGTTCAGGCAACCTATACATCTCAGTCTTAAAAGATAGCCACGAAGCACGTAACTTATAAATTATTGCACCAGTAAGGAACTCATCACACACACACACAGTAACGTTTTCTGATTTTAGTTTACCTACAAGATTCTCTTAATTTGTTACCTGATGAAGGATTGCTTTTTCTTCTTTAAAAGAGAAATCCATGAATTTATCAACTAGATGTGCTTTAGATTCTTTCTCCTCCTTCTTAAATTCATCTAGTAAATTATCCCAAATTTGTTTAGATGTTTCATATTTCATATACACGTCTGTAAGACGATCTAATATGCTATTCAATAGGAATTCTCTACATAAGTCTTCATCAGTTACTCATGTTGTATCATCAACATCTTCAACACATTCATCATAGGTTGTTTGACATGTATAGAAAATTTTCATGAATTTCATTCCGTATTTGGTTTTTCTCTTCCAACTATTAAATTCAGCACTATTCCCTCTAATTTGGGAACCTCGTACGGACGATTATGTTTTTCCATCACAAAGGAATAAACAATAGATTCCCAACAATAGAGAGTTCGTTTGAATAACTACTACTTATGTGATTTAACAAAGAGAAAATAACTGGGTTTAAAGTGGATCAAATCTGAAGAGCACACAGTAATGAATCAAGAGAACCCAATCTGATCCGATCAAAGCCCCAAACAGCAACATCAATCGATCAATGAGAGAGACCCACTCGACTTTGATCTGCGACGCAATCCCCCAAACTCAACGACAACAATCGATCGATGACCCAATCGATCTGATCTCGATCACGACCTCAATCACTAATGGCGACCAGTCAAGATGAAGAAGACGACGATCTGGATCTGGCGACGATCGACTCTGAGAACACAGCCAAAGGGGAAGGAACCACGGCGACGAACTTGATCCATGACAACGACGTCAGCCTCAGATCTGGTGATCGATCGATTAGATCTTGGATCTGCAACGACGATGCTGACATTGGTGACGATGGCGGCGTCCACAGCCGCAGACGGTTGCGACGGCGGCAGATCTGGTCGGAGACAGCGGTGGCAGAGGTGGTGTTTGTAATATCTTAAGATTGTTAGATCTAATGATGAGAAATTAGGGTTAGGGTTTATCTCTTAGCCGCTTAAGATATTATACCCTGCTTATCAGTATTGGAATATCACATGGCACCACCTCTAGACGAGCTTATAAAGAGATTAGACTGGGTTTAGGGTACTGGGCTTTGTGCCCACTCAACCCGTTCCAATAATCAGTACATAACACGTGTAAAACACGTGTTGCCCCATAGAACAATATAAACAATATTATACTATTATATTGAGAATATACTTATACATCCAACAAAATATACGTTTAATGCGGGTGTTGATGATGAAAAATTATTGCCGAAAAATTATTGCCCACCTTAACTATATAATTTGCTAGAGAAATCAAGAAGAAATGGATGACTAAAGGGGGGGTGCATGTAGATCCTCTCTAGCAATGTTGTGTACGAAGGGGTTCGTTTTTCTTACATGTCGTTGAGTATCAACTTGGTTTACGATTGCAAGTGAGATGACAATGTATAAGCATTGACACTAATATGAATGTCAATACATTGACATTTATATTAGTGTCGCTCGCCAGGCTTAAAAGTGGCCAATGGCCAAAGAATGAGTGAAAATTATGTGAATTGAGGTTATGGGTCTAGCTTGTGGTCTTTCTAACTTAGATATTGGCTGCCTCAGACAACCAATTAAAAGGACTATTAACGGAAGAAAATGAGAAGTTTAGTCTCACATTGGTAGTTAACAAATATAAATTCACTGTATTTTTTATTTGAAAAAACTATTATGAACTATATTAATGATACAAGAATGACTCCTAAATTTGTATTAATGTTTGGGGGAATTTTATATATTAACCCTATGCATTATGACTATGCATTATGAGATGTGTTTTTTGAGAAAAAAAGTTGAGGGTGTGTTTGTTAAAAACAAAAAGTGGAGGGTTGTTTGATTAGTAACACTTCTAGTTTAGAGGTGTTTTTTTTTCTTCCTAAAACCTTAGCCTTATTTTGATCCACTTAGAGCATCCACTATCGTTTGATAAAAACCTAAAATTTAGAAATTTTAACAAAAAATTATCCACTAACGTTGGCCAAAAATCTATATTTTAGCAAAATCGTGAACACTGGATTGCCATATATATAGCAAAGTGAAATAGCAATTGCCAAATATAGAAGACGGAAGATGACATCTTCCGTCTGTCAATTACTTTCAATTTTTTTTGAATATTAAAATAAGACAGACGAAAGATCTTCTTTCATCTATCGACTCTGAATGGTCAAAAGTTGAGAGACGGAACAAGATCTTCCATCTCTCCATTTTAATTATATATAAAAAAAATAAGGAGACAGACGAAACAAGATATTCCGTCTACCAAATTTTTTCAAATTTATTTACGAAAATGTCACTCCTTTAATTACGTCTTTGCCATTTTCACAAATTTTTTCAAAAATAAAGCAAAAAAGGTGGGACGGAAAATGATCTTCCGTCCACGGAAATTTTTGAAACTTTAACTACAATTTTGCCATCCATTTAATTACCAAAATACAATTTTACTAATAAAATTTTTTAAAATAAAACAAAAAAAACCGATTTTTTTTCTTCATATTTCGTCCTTTTCTTTCGGCTGGGGTTTTTAATATATATATATATATATATATATATATATATATATATATATATATATATATATATATATAAACACCCAGACGGAAGATCTTCTTCTGGCTGGGTTTTTTTGAAAATAAAAAATAAAAAAATCCCCAGACAGAAGATCATCATCCGTCTATTTTATTTATTTATTTATTTTATAAATTAATTGCGACCATACAGTTCTTCTGCCTGGCTCTAAAAAAAATTTATTAAAAATATCGTCAAACGGAACATGATCCTCCGTCTATCAAATTTTTGGTTTAAAAAAATTTATTTATTTTTTTAGACGGATGATGTTTTTTCGTCTGTATATTTTATTATTTTTTAAACCTAAATTTGTCTTTAACGATAGTAGCACAACTCTTCTATTTTCATTTTTCTATTGCCAAATATCTATATTTTAGCATCAACGATAGTGATTGCTCTTAAGTCCAAGATCAACACTCTTATGTCTTCAGAATGTCAAACTTTGGTCCAATTTTCTCCTTATCAAACACCCATTAAAGAGTTATAGGCATAATCACAATCTTTTAAATCGGATAACCAAGTTTCACTGGAAGATAGATAAGAACAAAGAAGATATTCGTAGTTATTGAATTGTATATAAAAATGGAGATATTAATTTTATTATAAACTAGATTTGCCCGTGGCCACGTGCCTACGGCACGTCTTCAGAACGATACAGTATATGAAAAAATTTGTAAACAGTAAATCAACAATTATGTAGCTGAAGTTTGAATAGTATGACAATAATTAGTTGTAAATAAAAATCCGTGTTTTCATTAGTATATGGTGAAAAATAATTATAAACTGAAATATAAAAGTCCATATTTCCATATATATATATAATATATAGAGAAAAGGAAAGAGGGAGAGAAATAATTAAATAAATAAATGAATTGTTTTGGAGGAGGAATTTGAATTTGAGTTGGGGGAAACTTTTAGAGTGAAAATGTGTTTTGTGATATTAAATATGGGCCATTAATTTTAGGGGAGATTGAATGAGAGCCATAGCCTTTTTTGAAATTTATTATATGGATTACAAAATTGGATTAAGGAATGTCTAGAAGAGAATTAATACACAAAACTATTGGCTTACTTTTAACCACTACGTAATGTCAGAAAATAAACACCAAACTGAGTATGTCAAAAGTATATGTACAACAATTCGTGTAATTTCTTACACATTTATTTGTTTTTTTTTTTTTTTTTTTTGATAAAAGATGGTCGAACCATCGTTTCATTAACGATCAATTAAGGAAACAGGATAGTACAGAGCATAAGCAACAACAACAATTAAAGGAAGTCTAAAAAGTAAAGACAACAGCATCTACTAGTAAAGAAAATCAACAACAAAGCTTAACATAAAGCTAACATAGCATTCTTCTAACTGAAACTGCTGAAGAACAAAAGAGCTCCCTCAACTTGAGCCACCAAAATACTGATCAGCCGGATATGCATGCCTCAGTCTCCTCTGAAGCAGATGTGCGGTCCCGCAAATCTAGTCTCCGTCGTTGGTCCTAACCCTCTTCACTGCCTCCTGCGCTCCTGCCCAATTATAGATAAGCAAAAAAATCTTATGCATTGAATTATGAAATCTATAGACTTTGTTGCGGAAAATAAAATCATTTCTTTCTAGCCACAGGTTCCAGATTGTAGCGGCGACAGCTATATCCCACGCCTTTCTATCATCTACTTTGATGTGTGTTTCTCTAATATACCCCCAAATGTCTGTGGTCGTGCTAGGATAGTGTGAGCACCCGAATCCCCTACATACTATCTCCCACCCAAGACGGGCTTTGGGACAAAGGAACAGGATATGGTTGACATCTTCTTGTGCCCCAAGACACATGTCACAAGTCGCGTCTAGCTGCATGCTTCGCTTCTGTAGGTTAAGTTTAAAAAGGATTGCGTTGTTGTGGGCTAACCAGCAAAAAACTTTAATCCTGAACGGGATCTTGGCCCCCCAAATAACCGATTGGACCTGACATCTCGTACCCCCATCGTTGATCCATTTATACATGGATGAAACCGAAAACTCTTTTGCGTTGTCTCTATCCCACCATCTCTCATCTGGTAAACTATTAGGTCGTCCCTCTTCCTGCTTAATCATCTCATTCAGCTTTTCAAATTGTGCACTGCTTTCTGGCAATATATTGTGTGATACCTTAAATTTAAGAGTACCATGCCTTCTAATGTCTGCAACTGTGAGATCTAGATCCAGAGTTGCTTCAGCTGCTTGTGGGAATTGGTTTTGCAATGTTGTTGCCCCACACCATTTGTCTTTCCAGAACCTGGTGTTTTTCCCATTTCCTACATTGCATCTGGTGTTGGAAAAGAATATTTCTCCCTATTTTGCAATTCCCTTCCACATTATGGACACTTTTGCCGACGGACTTCTTCCTCCAAATCTGTACTTTCTTCTTTTACGGTATAGCTCGTACGAGTGGCTCCACCATTTCTTTTGCTTGTTGTTTATCTTCCACCACCACTTACTTAGTACGGCTCTGTTCATATCTTGCAGATTAATGATGCCCAACCCTCCATATTCTCTTCTTTTGCAGACTCTTCCCCAGTTCACTAAGTGGAGTCCTTTGTTTCCCTCTCCAGAGCCCTTCCATAAAAATCTACGCCTTAATTTGTCAATTCTATTGATAACCCACTTTGGTAGCTCATAAATAGACATGATGAACATCGGAATCGCACTAAGGACTGAGTTGAGTAGAATGATCCTTCCTCCCAGGGACAAAAATCTATTCTGCCATCCCGCTAGCTTCTTTTCGATCTTTGCAATGATAAAGTTCCAATCGTCCTTGAGGAGAGCTCCTGGCTTAATCGGGGTTCCCAGGTATTTGAAAGGATATTCACCGATCTTGCAATCTAGTATGTCCTTAATATCTCCTATTGATGTCTCCTGCTGATCATGAATTGGGATGACACTGGTCTTGTTCAGATTCACTTTCAACCCTGACCATCCTTGGAAGCAAGCCAAGATCGTCTTAAAGGCGACCGCTTCCTCGACTGTCGCGCTCCCGAAGAGGATTGTGTCGTCTGCGTATTGAAGTATAGCCATAGGTTCTTTGATTCCCTTAATGTTGATGCCTTTGATTGTATCATTTTCTCTTGCTCTTCTTATCATTTCCGCTAGTCCGTCAGCTACGATTGCAAATAGCAGAGACGATAGGGGATCCCCTTGTCGTAGTCCTTTCTTGCATCTGATCTCTTTCCCCAACCATCCGTTTACCAGGATGGACGATTTTCCGCCGCGAATGCACTTATTCATCCATAATCTCCATTTTTGGCTGAATCCTTTAAGCATGAGCGCCTCGTCCACACTATCCCAGGATACTGAGTCATATGCTTTTTGAAAATCGAGGTTCAGTATGAATCCCTGGACTTTATCTTTGTGGCCTCTGAAAACAATTTCGTGTGCCGCCGCTATGCTGTCCATGATGTCCCTCCCACTGATGAATCCGCTTTGCGACTTGGCAATCACCTCTTGAAGGTTTGGGGCTAGTCTTTGAGCTAGTACCTTCGTTATTATCTTAAACGAACCATTGAGGAGACTTATCGGCCTCAGATCCTCATGGGAGTTAACCTCGCTTTTCTTCGGGACGAGAACAATCGTGACGTAATTTAACCTATCCAAGTTCGCTACCCCATCGTATAACTCGTGGAAGATATTCAAGAGATCGCCTTTTATGATATTCCAGTAAATTCTGAAGAAGAAAATAGGGAACCCATCCGGGCCGGGGGCTTTGTCCTGTCCTAACGTCTTAATTGCTGCCAACACCTCAGCTTCGGTAAATCTCGTTTCGATCCCATCACTCCCCTCTATTCTTGCGGAGCTCCACATATCCTGAGCCATAGCGCATCTCCCGCCCGTTACTCCTCCTAATAGCTCCTGAAAGTGAGAATCTAGATGCCCCCTGATCGAGTCTTGGTTATCCGTCCAGGTTTCGTTAACATTGATACCCGTGATATAGTTCTGTCTTTTTCTGCCATTGGCGACTTTGTGGAAAAATTTTGTGTTAGCGTCTCCCTCTCTCAGCCACTGAATTCTCGCTCTCTGTTGCCAGTATAATTCCTCCATTTTCCCTATGTGTTGTAGCTCGAGTCTATTATCAGAGAGTTCATCTTTCTCCGAGCTCTGTAAGTCTCTATCCTCTTGAGCACTTTCTAACTGTGATATTCTGCCAGCTAGCGTCTCTCGTCGAAGGTGGGTATCCCTCGTTTTTTGTCTGGCCCAATCTTTTAATTTCTTTCGAAGTCGTCTTGTCTTCTCTATCCAAATTCCCACAGCCGTGCCCTAGGCGGAAGCAGCATTCCAGGATTCAACTATTACCTGTCTAGTCTCGTCGCAAATTGTCCAAGCTTTCTCAAATTTGAAGCTGAAGTGTTTCTTTCTTTCTTTCTGTCCGCAATCGATCACCAGCGGCAGATGATCAGAAGTGTATCGAATCACGGACTTTACCTTTGCGAAGGGGTAAACATCCTCCCATTCGTTTGACACTAGAACTCGATCTAACTTGGCCATGATGGGGTTACGCTGCATATTAGACCAAGTATATTTTCTGTCAGTCATCTCTAGTTCTATTAACTCTAACCCGTCTATCGTCTTGTTGAAAGAGTCTTGGTCGTAGCTGCCATGCCCCCTTCCTTTATGCCCAGAATTTTATTACACATTTATTTGTTGATTGATGTAATTTTGTTTTGAATAAAAAAAACCAACATGTTTTCTCTTAGTTTTTTAATGTACGAGGTCAAATTAGTGTGCTAAGTATTAAGTTGGATTTTTTTAAATCTCGTTGACATGTCATGAAAAAGTTATTAATTGTCAAAGTAAGCTAGACCAACTTATTAAAAAGACTAGATATAAAAAACCTCCTCCAAATATTATGCATTTAAAAAAAAATCTATTTATAAAATAAATAAAATATTACCCAATTATGATTTCAAGACATAGGTGACTAAGGTTTTTTTTATTTAATTTTATTACAAGCATAATTGGGTAAGGTTTATTTAATAAAAAAACTGTGTGGTTTTAAAAAATGCACAATAAATGTGGTTTTTATATATTTAGGGTAATGCTACACCTACTACCAAATCTACTACCTTTTCTTTTACTACCTTAGGTGGCACACTATTAGTGGAGGTTATTGTAAAGTAGGTGGTAGAAATATCCAATAGTAGCATACCACATAAGGTAGTAAAGAAAAATGTAATAGATTTAGTAGTAGGTGTAGCATTACCCATATATTTAACCTATTAAAAATTCATAATATATTAAACAAGAGAAATTATTTTAAAAATAGATTGTGAATCTGAAAGGTTACTTCACACAGATTATGAAGGTTGACTTGAGACATATTGTAGTTATAATAGCAAATAAGAAGAATTAAATTCCCCTAATCTATTTGTAGATAACACCCTCACAAATCAAAACACATTACAGGGAAAAAACATTTCTTACATCTAAAACTCATCCCATAAATTATAAACTATCTTAGAACTCACATGCAAATATCCCAAAACCAAAGCCCCCATCCAATATCTACGATTTTTTTTTGCAATAATAGGTCAATTTTTGAAAATATTTACGATTGTAGTCCAGTTTCGAAATTATTAGCGCTCGTGAACTACTTTGTGCCACATTAGCAGCATCCGCTATTCTCATTAGTGACATATTCATTTTGAAAGTCGCTAATGGGAATAACGGCCAATGTTTTAAAATATTTTGAATTTTTTTGTTTACTATCGCTATCCTATTAGCGACCAAAACATATATGAACTTGCTAATGGGATTAACGACCTTTAATGAACTGTATTTTAACACTTAGCAAAATATAGAGAATTTTTGCTTTATAAAAAAATAACAGTTAATTTATTTTTGAAACTGAGAGCGACCTTAGTTGTACAAAGGTCGTTATTCGGAATATTGGTCTTTATTGTACTAAAGTCGTTATTCCGAATAGAGACCTTAATTGTGTGACTAATTTACAAATTCTACAAAGAACAAGGAGATTGAGTTTCCTACTAAGGTCGTTTTTGCGAATAACAACCAGGGTATACTAAGATCGCTATTTTTTATAACGACATCAGTTTTAATTTTTTTCTTCCAATAGAGCAAAAGTTCTCTAGAAATCGCTAAATGTCTCAATACATTCATTTGAGGTTGCCAATTTCATATATACTAAGATTGCTAATGGGAATAATGACAGTAAACAAAAAATTTCAAATATTTTAAAACATAGGCTGCTATTCTCATTAGTAACTTGCAAAATGAAGAGGCCGCTTACGAGAATAGCGGCCGCTGCTGACGCGGTACAAAGTAGCCCACGAGCGCTAATAGTTTCGAAACTGATCCATAATTGCAAATATTTTCAAAAAGTTGCCTATTACGGTAAAAAATTCAATATCCACTCCATCTAAACTTCCCAAACTACCCCTAACAAAAATACTACCCTCCCCAAAACGCACCCACAATAAACCCCCCATTTTCTCACCCCCTTCCCCAAAAAATGTCGATCGAACTCGAAAACGAAGACAGCAACAACACGATTCTCAAACCCACAACCAACGACGACGAGGACGACGATCCTCCACTGCTAAGCGTGCAAGCGATGGAAGCCCTGAGGGAGTTCTTGAGCGAGCAAAACCCTAGAATCGAGGAGGAGGAGGTGGTGGTGAAGCTGGTGAGTGAGAATTGGAACTTGAGCCAGTTCTGGTACGACAAAGAGACGGCCGAAACGGTTTGTGAGGAGATTCGGAATTTGACGGAGGAGTTGACGGCGGATTCCGAAGCTTCAGTTGCCTGTGTTTCTTGCCCTACTCTCTGCGCTTATCTAAAGGTAGTTAATTGTGGAATAGTTATTGAGATTGTGTGTTTTGCTTTCGATATAGTTGGATACATTATAGGAAACTGGTTTGAATCAGTTGAACCGGAAAAATGCGAGCTTTTGGGTTGTTTTGTGTTTGTTTGGTAATTTGATGAGCCTAAAATTTGGTTCAAATTTGGTTTTTTAAATGGTTAAATGAGCTTGTGTGAGCTTGCAATGGGTGTGAGTCAAGCGGGCCTTGAGTGTTTTCGAGCCCTGAGCTTATTTAGAACTAGTAGCTAATACATCTCAATGATATTGTAAGGAGATGGTTCAATGATTCAATGATGTGTATAATAATTATGTATTACCAGTAGTTTACACGTGCTCTAAAACCTCATTTACAATAGTTATGCACGCGCGTTGCACAGGTTGGTAGATGGACAAATTACACTAAGGCCTTCTCTCATTATAGTAGTAGAGATATTAATTCTTCGAAAATGATGTAATATTTTTTAAGAGTGTTATTTAATATATTGCAAGTTTTTGAATTTTAGTGTTCAGTTCATCTTGAGGTGGATCTGCATGGTTCACTTATGATTTCCTAAGTGAAATTATAGAGAGGAAGAAATTATAGAAGAATCTAGGAAAGAGCATTATATATGAATGATGTAATTGTTGTTTAGATGGAAAACCAGCTCAAATAACAAATAAGCCTACACGAGCCCTAAATGAACTGAGGTCGAATATGAGATGATTAGATTTTGTGGAAAATCCTAGTACTGGAAGGTAGTGCTAACCTGTGATAAGGATATCATCTTCTTGCTATATTGTTGACGAGTGCAGCTCAGTATGTTCATTAGTAACGCTGTGAAATATGTTATTGGAGGAGCTAGAATGAATCTTAGTAACTTCGCTTTGGCTATTATTCTAATCCATTTTGACAGAATCTTATCTCCCATGACTATGATGTTAATTTTGTTGCCAATGATGTGAACGTCCATGAAGTGTCTGTTTGAACTATCAATTATCATATCCACAAACCTTCACGAACACTAAGCATTTACTTCCCTTCTTCTAGTCGTTACCTATCTTTATCAGTATATCACATTGCCACCTGTTGGAGGTGAAAAATTTTTCAATAAGCATGTCTAGTATAAAATGGGTAGTATTTCCATTGCAGAATGTTTGCCAGATGGATTTGTTGATCTATATGTCCACCACTCATTTAAATACGAATCTTTAACTTTATTTACTCGAAGGATATGCGTGATAGATGCAAATCCTTTTAAATAGAGTGATTGCTTTAGGAAATAGTTAACCTAGCTGAACGAGGGGAAAGTGCTCATTTGGCCAACCCCAAATTTGGATGAAACAACAATTTAGTAATTGTTTTCTTCACCTTTCACTTTAAAGGTGTCTCCACATATGAACATAAAAATTTACATAAAGCATGTTCAAACACAAAGGAATATGATACTTGTTATGGTTTACACTTTCTTTGATGCCATTTTATCAAGTCATGTTGACAATAAAAACAGATTTTATGGAATTATTATGAGGTTTTAGAATTTAAAGGTCATGCTCTTAATGCGAAACTATATTAGGAAAAAAATTGATTCTGTTGTCAGTTTGGGTAACCTTTACTAAAGATAGGCTTAAACAAACTTGAATTAAGTTAAGAATGAATAGGCATGTGGCCCTTTATAGAGCTAACTGGACAAGAAGGATTCATGTGGCTAACCACTAAAATTTGAGATAAACGCTTTGTTGCTATTTGTTGTAACTTATATTATACACACTTCTTGTATATCTCCCGATCCTCTGATGCCAATTGCTGATAATTGTTCTGTTAACTGAACTTCCTCAAAATTGTGAATTGCAGAAAAATAATCCTAACATCCCAGTGCAATTACTTGAGTATGATATGCGCTTCAAACAGTATGGTAGTGATTTTACATTTTATGACTACAATCAACCAAAAGAGCTTCCAGAATCATTAAGGCATGCCTTTCAGATTGTTGTTGCTGACCCTCCTTACCTTGTAAGTAATAACTTCATATTTATACAGTTGGCAGATCATGTGAATTTCCCTTTGTAAGGGTGTTAAATAATGAATTGCTGCTGCTCTTTTGGGTTTACAACATTGACCTCGAGGAACCAGATCAGTGTTTCATTAACTGTTATATGCTAACAAAGGATATGGTAGAAAACTGAAGAAAGCATTTGCAGTTTTAACTTTTGTTGAAAACCACTTGTAGGTCAAAGACCCCCCCTCCCCCCAATACATACAATTTATGTTTTGATGTACACTATTTCATGATTTCCATTGCTTGCATTTGTTTGTGTATGAACAACAATTTGCCATGAGTATATAAGACAAAAATTATATGAAGAAGAATAGTGTTAGCAATTTTCAAAGTTATTGCAAAGGATGCTAAAGTACTACTTACATAGGGAGATGTAAATGTTTTTGGAAAATATGTCAAAGTGAGTATAAGATGGTTTTATGAAAATATATGTTTACTTTTTCATGTCTTTCTTTTATGTTTCATTATTTAACAGCTCCATTCTGCTCATCATCTGGATAACTGGATATACTTGGGTCTAAAATCCAGGTAGGAGTTCTGTATGACACCTAACAGAGACAATCCTAACTTTTCAGCAAGACTAGTTACCTGAATGATGTAGTAGTTGTTAGCTCATGGTTCCCGACAAAATTTATTCCACCTGTTAGTATCAGTTATATCCACATAGTACTGTTGAAGATTGATTCTAGTCATCTTTTGTTTGCAGAGCAAGGAGTGCTTGGAGAAAGTAGCCCAGACAATTTCTTTCTTGGCAAGCCCCCAAAAATTTTACTTGCTGCTACTCACAGGTGTGTTATTTCTTTGCCCCTCTCGTTAACTTTCCGATTTTTGGAAGTACCAAGTACTCTATCTCGATTCATGGTCATGGCCGGGTTTTTTTCTGATCACTAGACCCTAGTGGCTTGCTGGTCGCCACCAGTTGATTAGTGAAGTAGAATATTTTGTGTTAGGATCACCAGATTGTAGGAAATGATCCCAGTTAGATCTGAATTATTCTCTTACCTAAGATAAAACATGATCTAAGGGAAAAGTAGTTAAGTTGTCTTGTTGGCAAAACAGTGTGATTCATGTAGAGTACTTTGAATAGCTAACCACCATACCGATATAATAAAATGTCAGCAATTTGATTAATGACTGTTAAATCATTTTGTGTGGTACTTCTTGAAAATTCATCCTATATATAAGAAAGGTTTCGGAATAAAGTAATTTAGAACCAGCTAAGGTGGTTAGATGGCAATCCCTGCACACAGGAGAGGAGCTTTTGTTGGCATTAGAGGAGTCAAATTTGTCAACACAAGTGAAATTGGACGGTTCACAAAGCAGCATTCACAGGTGCAGAGACCTACTAATATTTGGGACAAGGTTTGACAGTTGACTGGTATTAAAGTCCTAAAGCTAGCATGGCTAATTTCCGCATTTTACCTCATTATGACAAATTTATCCCTGCGGATAGTGTGAGACCTCATGGCTGATTGGTAACTAAAATACTCAATGAATCTACATCATCTACAACCAAAAATGTGTAGCACTTAGTTTTACCTTTATTTACCATAGCTTGTCAGTTGTTCTTAAACTTCTATGTCAGGCTAGAGAAAAAAAAGGTAATGCCTAAAAGCAGTTATTATCTGTTGGGATTGAACTGTAAAAAAAAGCCTAAAAGTGTTTATGTATTAGAGATATGTTACATATGTATTATCCACCAGCTGTTCTTTATGGTTCAGAATTTTAGGCGATTAAGAGAATATTCTAGTGATGAGTGTTGGAAAAAAAACACAACTTTTCCCTTTCACCAGATTAGCAAGATTGCAAAATGTAAGCTAAAATAGCACACACAAAAATTGATAAGGAGTTCGGCACAATTTGGTGCCTACGTCTCCGGAGCTGTTGCAGATCTTTACTGTAGGGGAGAAAATTGTACAAAGTGTTTTTCCTCACAAAACACTCAAAAATACTCACAACCCAAAATCCCAAAAAAAAATTTCTCACAAAAATTCTCTCTCTACAAAGTGTTTACACACTCAAAAAAAGCCAACCCAAATTTCTTTCAATTCTCTCTCACTCTTCTTCTCTTATTGGAGTGAGGATGAGATGGAAATAAAGAGAGGGGAAGGGAGGATATATATAGGAGGAGTGTGGGCAGCCATAATTGACTATGGTGGTAGGTAGGGGTTTGGTGGTGGATGGTGCACCCCCAGCACCAACCCCATGATAATCTCCTACTTGAAGACGAATTTCAATTAGTCTTCACACCTCGATCAATGCAGCAGCTTTTTCTGGTCTCATTATTCGTGTAGGCCAACTGAAGCTGAGCATAACTTCAGTTTGTCAATAGTCACCGTCTTTGTTAGCATGTCTGCCGGATTTTGACTTCCACTAATTTTTTCAACTTCAAAATCCTATCTTCCAGAAGAGACCGGATGAAATGATATCGCACTTGTATATGTTTCGTTATGGAATAAAAAGACGGATTTTTTGCCAGATGGATAGCACTCTGACTGTCGCAATACAAGACATTGTCTTCTTGTTTCTGGCCCAGTTCTTCCAAGAAACTTTGTAGCCAAACCATTTCCTTGCTGGCTTCTGTAACAGCGACATATTCTGCTTCAGTTGTAGAGAGAGCAGCTATCTTCTGTAGCTGAGCGACCCAACTCACGGCTGTACCTCCTAGAGTATAGACATACCCTGTAGTGCTCTTTCTGATATCGACATTTCCGGCTAAATCAGCATCCTCATAGCCTGTGAGTGTCATATCTCTACCTTTGAAACAAAGTGCTTTATCTGTGGTACCTCGCAGATATCTGAGGATCCATTTAACTGCTTCCCAGAGTACTTTGCCTGGATTATTCATGTACCTGCTAACAGCTCCCACTGCTTGAGCAATATCTAGTCTGGTACAAACCATAGCATACATCAGACTTCCAATTGCTGAGGCGTACGGAACCTTCTCCATGTGTGCACGCTCTTCTTCCGTCTTCGGTGACTGTTCTTTGGAAAGTCTAAAATGAACACCCAAAGGTGTGCTCACTGGCTTAGCATCCTGCATGTTGAACCTGGAGAGTACTCTGTTAATGTACTCAGCCTGCGATAACATCAAAGTCCTCGACTTCGTGTCCCTCTTGATCCTCATTCCAAGAATCTGCTTTGCAGCGCCTAAATCTTTCATTGCGAATTGCTTCGACAATTCCTATTTCAGATTGATGATCTCTTGCATGTCAGTACCTGCAACAAGCATATCATCTACATACAATAATAGAATAATGAAGCTATTATCGAACTTTTTGATGTAGCAACAATGATCTGCATGGCATCTTGTGAAACCGTCGCTGCTCATGAAGTAATCAAACTTCATGTACCACTGTCGGGGAGCTTGTTTTAAGCCATACAAGCTCTTCTTCAGTCTGCATACGAGGTTCTTCTTGTTTGCCTGTATGAAGTCTTCTGGTTGCTTCATATAAATCTCCTCCAAATCACCGTGAAGAAAAGCTGTCTTTATATCTAACTGTTCAAGATGTAAATTTTCTGCAGCTACAATTTTCAAGGGCCACCAATTGTCATGGGGTTGGTGCACCATCCACCACCAAACCCCCCACCTACCACCATAGTCAATTATGGCTGCCCACACTCCTATATATATCCTTCCTTCCCCTCTCTTTATCTCCATCCCATCCTCACTCCAATAAGAGAAGAAGAGAAAGAGAGAATTGAAAGAAATTTGGGTTGGATTTTTTTGAGTGTGTAAACACTGTGGAGAGAGAATTTTTGTGAGAAAAAAATTCTTGGGGTTTTGGGTTGCGAGTATTTTTGAGTGTTTTGTGAGAAAAAACACTTTGCACAATTTTCTCCCCTACAGTAAAGATCTGCAGCAACTCTGAAGACGTAGGTACCAAATTGTGCCGAACTCCTTATCAATTTTTGTGTGTGCTATTTTAGCTTACATTTTGCAATCTTGCTAGTCTGGTGAAAGGGAAAAGTTGTGTTTTTGTTCCAACAACTGGTATCAGAGCTCTGGTTGTGATTTCTGTCAAAGAATAGTCAGAAACGATCCAGGAGAAGCCAGATTCGAGCGGGAGCGATGGCCGCAGACGAAGGGAAGGTGAAAATTGAAAAGTTCGATGGTGCGGACTTTGGCTTTTGGAAGATGCAGATTGAAGATTATCTGTATCAGAAAAAACTGTATCAACCTCTCTCAGGAAAAAAACCAAAAGACATGGAGGAGGACGACTGGGCTCTTCTCGACTGACAAGCCCTTGGAGTTATCCGATTGACGCTCTCCCGCAATGTTGCTTTCAACATCGCGAAGGAAAAGACCACGGCGGGTCTTATGGCGGCTCTCTCCAGCATGTACAAGAAGCCATCGGCCTCAAACAATGTTCACTTGATGAGGCGGTTATTCAACTTGCGGATGGCGGAAGGCGCATCGGTGGCTCAACATCTGAACGAACTCAACACAATCACAACCCAGTTGAGTTCCGTAGAAATTGAGTTTGATGATGAAGTTCGAGCTTTGATTCTCTTATCTTCTCTACCAGACAGTTGGAATGCTACTGTTACAGCAGTCAGTAGTTCGTTAGGAAATAGTAAACTGAAGTTCGACGATGTTCGGGATCTGGTATTAAGTGAAGAAATTCGGCGGAGAGAATCAGGTGAAGCATCAACCTCCTCCTCAGCTTTGCACACGGAGTCAAGAGGAAGGACTTCAGAAAGAAATTCTAATCGCAGCAGATCACAATCTAGATGAGGTAAATCTAGATTGGGAAAGAAAGTTTTCAACTGCTACTATTGTGGCAAGAGGGGCCACTTTCAACGGGATTGCCGAGCACCGAAGAAAGCTACCGGCACACAGGAATCTGCCAACGTGACCGAGGAAGCTGGCGATGCTATGATTTTAAGCGTCAACAGTCCGATTGAATCATGGATCTTGGATTCAGGGGCATCTTTCCACTCCACCCCATGCAGAGAAATCATGGAGAACTACGTCAGTGGTGATTTCGGGAAGGTTCATCTAGCCGATGATGAGACTTTGAAGATCGTGGGAAAGGGAGACATTCGAGTAAAGTTGCCGAACCGGACTACATGGAAGCTGCAATGAGTGAGACATATTCCTGGCCTCAAAAGGAATTTGATCTCAGTGGGACAGCTGGATGGAGAAGATTATTGTACAACCTTTTCAGGCTGTGAATGGAAGATCACCAAAGGAGCACTGGTCATTGCTCGTGGTAAGAAGACTGGTACTCTCTATGTGACCTCAAACTTGGAGAGTATCATTGCAAGTGCAGATGCTGATGGAAAATCAAATCTATGGCACCAAAGGCTTGGTCATATGAGCGAGAAAGGGATGAAGACACTCGTGTCAAAATGGAAGCTGCCAGAACTGAAAAGCGTGGATGTTGGCCTATGCGAGGATTGTATCTTCGGCAAACAGAAGAAGGTCAGCTTTGCAAAGATTGGCAAGGCACCCAAGGCAAAAAAGTTAGAGTTGGTTCATACTGATGTATGGGGACCATCTCTGGTTCAATCTCTAGCCGGCTCATTGTATTATGTCACATTCATTGATGATTCTACAAGGAAGGTGTGGGTATATTTTCTGAAGAAGAAATCAAAAGTCTTTGATACCTTCAGAAAATGGAAAGCCATGGTGGAAAATGAAACTGGTTTGAAAGTCATGCGTCTGAGGTCTGACAATGGTGGAGAGTACACAGATCGTAGATTCAGAGAATTCTGCGCGAACAACGGCATCAAGATGGAGAAAACGATTCCCATGACACCGCAGCAGAATGGCGTAGCGGAGCGCATGAACAGAACTCTGAATGAACGTGCCAGAAGCATGAGGATACACGCCGGCTTACCCAAGATGTTCTGGGCTGAAGCCGTCAACACTGCTGCCTACTTGATCAATCGTGGGCCATCAGTACCTTTGGATGGTGGAATACCAGAGGAAGTTTGGAGCAAAAAAGAGGCAAGCCTTTCACACTTGAAAGTGTTTAGTTGTATTTCTTATGTGCATATTGATTCTGCTGAAAGAAGTAAATTAGATCCGAAATCTAATAAATGTGTTTTTATTGGATATGGTGGTGACGAGTTCGGCTACCGATTTTGGGATTATGAAAATCGAAAGATCATCAGAAGCCGAGATGTCATATTCAATGAGAATGTGATGTACAAAGATAGATCAACTACAGAATCAAGTAGCTCCAGTACACATGCTGAAACGAAGGAATTCGTAGAGTTCGAGGAGATATCTGGAAGTGATGTCCAGATTAGTCCTGAAGCAGTTCATGAAGAACCAAGCACGCCAGAAGTGAGACGCTCCTCCAGAATTCCTAAACCAATCTAGCACTATTCGCCTTCTTTGCACTACTTGTTGCTAACTGACAGTGGAGAACCAGAGTGTTATGATGAAGCAATGCAAGTGGAGGATTCAGTCAAGTGGGAGTCTGCCATGAAAGATGAGATGGACTCGCTCATGTCAAATCAGACGTGGGAGTTAGCTGAACTACCACCAGGCAAGAAAGCTCTCCATAACAAGTGGATTTTCAAAATCAAAGAAGAGCACGATGGAAGCAAGCGCTACAAAGCAAGATTGGTAGTCAAAGGCTTTCAGCAAAAAGAAGGTATTGATTACAATGAAATTTTTTCTCCAGTCGTGAAGCTGACTACAATCAGACTGGTATTGAAAATTGTAGCTGCAGAAAATTTACATCTTGAACAGTTAGATGTAAAGACAGCTTTCCTTCATAGTGATTTGGAGGAGGAGATTTATATGAAGCAACCAGAAGGCTTCATACAGGCGAACAAGAAGAACCTCGTATGCAGACTGAAGAAGAGCTTGTATGGCTTAAAACAAGCTCCCAGACAGTGGTACATGAAGTTTGATTACTTCATGAGCAGCGGCGGTTTCACAAGATGCCATGCAGATCATTGTTGCTACATCAAGAAGTTCGATAATAGCTTCATTATTCTATTATTGTATGTAGAAGATATGCTTGTTGCAAGTCCTGACATGCAAGAGATCATCAATCTGAAGTAGGAATTGTCGAAGCAATTCACAATGAAAGATCTAGGCGCTGCAAAGCAGATTCTTGGAATGAGGATCAAGAGGGACACGAAGTCGAGGATTTTGATGTTATCGCAGGCTGAGTACATTAACAGAGTACTCTCCAGGTTCAACATGCAGGATGCTAAGCCATTGAGCACACCTTTGGGTGTTCATTTTAGACTTTCCAAAGAACAGTCACCGAAGACGGAAGAAGAGCGTGCACACATGGAGAAGGTTCCGTACGCCTCAGCAATTGGAAGTCTGATGTATGCTATGGTTTGTACCAGACCAGATATTGCTCAAGCAGTGGGAGCTGTTAGCAGGTACATGAATAATCCAGGCAAAGTACACTGGGAAGCAGTTAAATGGATCCTCAGATATCTGTGAGGTACCACAGATAAAGCATTTTGTTTCAAAGTTAGAGATATGACACTCACAGGCTATGTGGATGCTGATTTAGCCGAAAATGTCGATATCAGAAAGAGCACTACAGGGTATGTCTATACTCTAGGAGGTACAGCCGTGAGTTGGGTCTCTCAGCTACAGAAGATAGTTGCTCTCTCTACAACTGAAGCAGAATATGTCGCTGTTACAGAAGCCAGCAAGGAAATGGTTTGGCTACAAAGTTTCTTGGAAGAACTGGGCCAGAAACAGGAAGACAATGTCTTGTATTGCGACAGTCAGAGTGCTATCCATCTGGCAAAAAATCCGTTTTTTTTATTCCAGAACGAAACATATACAAGTGCGATATCATTTCATCCGGTCTCTTCTGGAAGATAGGATTTTGAAGTTGAAAAAATTAGTGGAAGTCAAAATCCGGCGGACATGCTAACAAAGACGGTGACTATTGACAAACTGAAGTTATGCTCAGCTTCAGTTGGCCTACACGAATAATGAGACCGGAAAAAGCTGCTGCATTGATCGAGGTGTGAAGACTAATTGAAATTCGTCTTCAAGTGGGAGATTGTCATGGGGTTGGTGCTGGGGTTGGTGCACCATCCACTACCAAACCCCCCACCTACCACCATAGTCAATTATGGCTGCCCACACTCCTATATATATCCTCCCTTCCCCTCTCTTTATCTCCATCCCATCCTCACTCCAATAAGAGAAGAAGAGAAAGAGAGAATTGAAAGAAATTTGGGTTGGGTTTTTTCGAGTGTGTAAACACTTTGTGGAGAGAGAATTTTTGTGAGAAAAAAATTCTTGGGGTTTTGGGTTGAGTATTTTTGAGTGTTTTGTGAGGAAAAACAATTTGTACAATTTTCTCCCCTACAGTAAAGATCTGCAGCAGCTCCGGAGACGTAGGCACCAAATTGTGCCGAACTCCTTATCAATTTTTGTGTGTGCTATTTTAGCTTATATTTTGCAATCTTGCTAATCTGGTGAAAGGGAAAAGTTGTGTTTTTTTCCCAACAATGAGCAATAGCTGAGATGAGGAAGTTGAGGTGGAAAGGAGGAAATAGACGGGGAGTGAGTATATTCATATGAATTTAAGGGTAGTTCTGATCAGAGAGGGATGAAGGAGAACCAGTTGAGATGGTTTGGGTCAGCGAAATAGATATTGGTGATGGTGATGGTGATGGTGATGGTGGTGATAGTTAGGAGAGTTATAGGATTTGTGCTTTTTGATAATTATTATATGATCGTAATTAATGGAGCATTGACTAGAAGTAGACCTAATAGGACTTAAAGTAAGTCAATTAAAAAGGATAGCATCTGATATGTGAGGAAATGGCACTGCTGGTCGGGAATCTGCTAACCCGCTTATCACAGTTGTCACTTGTAGTAGTAGCAGAAATCGTTGTTGGCATGGCATTATCTAGGTGTTTTATGTATTTTGTTTTTGTGTGTGGTGAAGATGGAAATTCTCATGTTCTGTGTGGTCCTTTAGTATTTTCTTTCAGCTTGTAAATGTGGATATTATATGTGGTGTTGCTTTTGCAATTGAGCCTGTTTTTTCATTTTATGCAGGAGAAGTTCAGAAGGATAGGGCTGCAGAGCTCTTAAATCTGCGTCCATGTGCCTTCAGGCCTCAACACTCGAACAAGCTTGGGAATGAGTTCAGACTCTTCACAAATTACGATCCAGGGAGATTAGGTGGTTGGGAGAGATCCATATAGCAGATTCCTTATATTCTATGTCGGTCGGATATCGCAATCTGTTTGGCCTCTCGTTTTGTTCATTGAGAGAATCACATGCTCTGGGTAACCAACAAATTGCTTTCTTTTGTATCATTGATAAAAACAAATGGTTTTCTTTTGTGTTGAAGTCCAGAGTTGCATCAGCAAGTTCTCTTTGATAAAAGCGAAGAGGCACCAACAAATGGGTTTGGTTTTCTTTTGCTTTGTCATAGTCTATAGTTGCAGTCAGCAAATTTTCTTTGAAACTCGTGTTAAGGCCTTTTGTCGTTCTGGACATTTGATAAGATTTCACATTAACTATAGAAGTAGACCCCAATCGTGATTGATGATGTTTGATTTCTGATATTTCTTAACTTGAATATCTCGACATTCATCATCTGATACAAGTGTGATGCTTCGTGTTGTTGATTGCTATATTAATTTTCTCTTGGTAATATTGCCCTTGTATGGTTTTCATTGTAAATAGCAGTTCTTTTATTCCCCTCTCATAAGAAAATTCAAATATTCTTCACATGTACGGTGCTCATCACTGGATTTATGAATTATTTTCCACATGTAAAAGTATTAAGCTTTTGCATTCCACTTTGTCCTCAAAACTTTAAATCTAAAAAATAACTTTCACGAACACGGGGAGATTCTGGGCTCGTTCTATCTCTTCTCTGGTCAATTTAAGCCAAGCCTCTGTACGATAACTACTCTTGCTATTACAGGCATAAGCAGATCACCATTATCAGCACAGAACCCAGTTTTTGTTTGATGGTTGAAAGAGCTGACCAGATAACAATATAAAGAATGGTTCATTTGATAAGAGATCAGGCTCTGTCAAACAATGACAATAACCGATCTTGATCTTGGATAAAGAGTATTTCTTCACCAAGTAAAACTCAAAACAACATCCAACCTTAGGTGAGATGCACATCTCTGCCATTGAATTTAAACCAAAACTCAGAGAACGAATAGAGCACAAAATATAACAGACCACAGGCTCAGTCACAGCATCTCAGCTTTCATGTAAATCCACTGTTTCTCAACAAACTATTCACATCAACCTGATCTAATTTCATAAGGTGCCATTGATCTACAACGTCCGATCTGATTTCATAAGATGTCATTGACCGACAACAACGTCCAACCACAGTGTAAGGTTTGAAGAGAGGCCAGCACAAATTTGCTGTGTCGCTCCCTCCGACAGCCTGCAAAGAGGAAACTGCTGAAGTGAACTTCTACGCATTTCAACTGGCTAAAACCAAGTGCTGATACATAAAAAAACATCAGTTTTATTGTACAAAAAGAATATGAACACCTAACTCAAAGCAATTACTGGAATATACATCTAAAGAAGTTAACAGAGAGACTGCTATGAATTAACTGAAACTTCTCGGCAAATTTTATGCCCCAAAACTCAGCCCCGCACACCTATAATGCACACCAAATCTTCCATTTAGATGATTTAAAGTTTAAACATGTCTGTTTAGACAATGCAATTTAAAACTGATTGTAACTAAAGTAAATATTTCCTTTTTAAATGGATAATAAAAAACAATACATTCATACAATTGAACCAGGGCAGAGACACTTGCTCTCCCTCTGAGAGGTTCAATGCCCTGGTCTTCTCCTTCAGCAGTTCAGCAGAAAGATGGAACATAACTGAAAGGCGCCAATCTTTTTTCCTTGATAATTAAATTGTGAGAACCCCTCACCAAAAAAAAAAGAATTCTCATCTACCATCCCTCATATCCCTCATAATAATCATGTGATCTAGCATATCTTGTAGCAGAGTACCCATGGTAGCGACTGCGAGTAGAGTTTTGCCCACCAGAAGCTGATGAGTAAGCTGAGTTTTGCCCACCAGAAGCAGGGTACCCATAGTAGTGACTGCTTGTTGAAGGATTAGAACTGGGAGTTGCAAATATTGATTTATGTTTCTTCAATGGTGATCGGGAAGCTGAGTTTTCCCCACCATAAGCAGACGAGTAAGCCTTGTGACTCTTTTTAACAGGAGTTGCGGACGATTTCCAACTGCTTGAGTTATGTTTTTTTCTAGGCAAATCAGCTGAATCATCAACAATCCAACCGCCCCGTACACTGGACTTATTAGATGTCATGTTCCATCGATCCTTGTCCTGTATTCTTTTCTTCTTACTTGCATTGCCATCATCATGAGGAACTGATCTCTGAGGAGTAGAATATCCATCTTCCCACTGATCAAACTGCAACACTCTCAACAAATATTATAAAGGTATTCCAAAAAGTAGAGAAGATTTTAAGAATTATAAAGGTAACAGTAAGGTACCACTAGAAAGTTCAAAATTCTCTAGAACCAACCTTTAAATGTTTCCCTTTAGAGCGAACCTTCGAGTACATAGTGCAACCCCGTGCAAAATGCCCTTCTTCATCACATATATAGCATCGAGCAGAGGATGCAACATCCACCATTTCACCGCGTGGCTTCGCACAACCCTACGTATTTTCCATAGAAGTTAAGAATTTACAGGTAGAATAACTTGGAAATAGCATAATGAATCCTACTTTTACTTACTAGACCAGTGTGTCCGGATTGAGCACAGTTGTAGCAAGAGACTTCTTTTGAACCATTATCATTGAATTCCGCACAACAAAGGTGACCATAATTCTTGCAAACATAACATTGTATTTCCTGTTCAATCCAAAACAATCAATGTCTACAGCATGGCACCTCTGGCTCAAATCCAAGTAGATTCCATCCATTGTAATAATCTAACAATACCTTAAACAAAATGCTTGCCAGTTATGAGTAGTTATTTTCCTAGAATTACAGCCAAAGGGAATAAAGAATGTATATAGAGAGAAACATCATAAACCTTCAAATCATCAAGTGCATAGTCATTTTTACATGCTAGCAAATTGTGTCCATAATCTCCACATCGTAAGCAGACAACAGAATCTCGAGGAGTACGTTGGTGCTTCTCCGGGCAATTTTTTGCAATATGGCCTCTTCTTTTGCATGTAAAACAATCTTGACCCTGTGATGGATAAATGAACATGAAATTGTTGAAAATGGCCACCAAATGATAGTATAGAGAATAAATTCATTTAATGAGTAAAACCAGAGAAACTTCACCAAATCAATTCAAGGGCTTGAAGTTAAACGTGATGAGAAAAGGTTATGCAATAAAATAATGATGAGTGAAATTTTTATTACCCTTTAATGCATTAAAATTGCGAGTTCTCGTTTATTTCTTTGAAATTTAACTTATTTCTACTCAATATTATTTATTTGTTTGATTTTGTAGGAATGAGATGGATAAGTACAAATGTGGGCATTTTTGACGAAATCAAGGAAGGAAACAAGGATGAAAATTTCAAAAAAAAATTCAAATTGGTTCTATGTGAAGATTTCTGGAAAATTCAAGCACTCAACTGCACGTATTTACAAATTGGCCCTTTGAAGAATCAATAAAAAATATTATGGTCAACTAGAGGGTGGAATGAAATTTTGTAATAAAAAAGAAATCAAAGAAGAAAAGAAACAACCCGGACTTAAAAGTTGAGTGGGTTTAATTTGGGGTTAGTTAATTAATTAATTTTAAACTACAAATATTAATTAATTAATTAATTAACACCTAATCCTAATTTAATTAACCTAACCCTACTGTTACTCTATTTAAGGAAGGGGGGCACACAATTAGATGGAGGAGCGCAGGAGAGAAGGGGGTTGGTGGCGGCAGAAGATCCCAAAAAAAAAGAAAAAGAAAGGAAAAGAAAGGAAGGAGGGTGGCTGCTCTGAGTTGGGAGGAAAGAAAGTAAGAAACAAAGAAAGAAAGAAGGAAAAGGAGCACGGATTCCGAGGCATTGATCTTCGGCAAAAGCGAGTTTTTCTTCTTCTCTTCTAATTTTTATTATGCAATCAAAGAACATGTTTGTTAGTTGCAAATTTATTATGAACTAATTTTATTTTTCTAGGGTTTTTGATGTAATCTAGTCTTGAGAACACAATTCTAGTTTCATATTATTTTATTAAACTATTTTTTCATGGTTATGTGTTTAATTTTTATTCTTAATGCATACAATTGTTTGACCAAATTTAGTATGGTTTATTGAATCATGGAGAGACCGAGAGGTAATTTGTGATTTAGAACTATTAAATTAAACACCACTGATTGAGCGAAATTAGAGATGAATTACCGCGATTAATGTGACTGTAAAAAAATCCATAGTACTTAATGAGTCTTCAATTAATTAAATTTGCATAGAGATATGACGAACTGTTAGTTGGGAATATTTTTGGTGTTGTTCGAGAGAAAAAATTGAATAATTAGGATATTTTGGTCTACAACTTGAAAAAGTAAAATTTCTTGTGACAATGAATTAAGAATTGTGTGAGATTAACTATGTGAAATCAAACGCCCTAGAAACTAGTTTTTGCAATTAATAAACAACAAAATTTCAAATCTCGTTCTATTTAATTAGTTTAGTTAGTTCTTTATATTAATCTAATTTAATTGCCTTCTTTATCAAATATCGATTTTCCAAATAGTAGTTATCTAGAGAATTTCGGTACTCAATAAAATAATTAGTCATTGTGGGTTCGACACTCTTTTCACTTAAACTATACTATTTGTTGCGATTTTGTACACTTGCAAATATTCACATCAAATAATATAAAATTTGTGTATTACCTAGATATGCCAATTAGAAACAATATTTCCTTTCAAATTGATACTTTTTTCTCATCATTTCATTCAGATGAAATAGGAAAAAGGTAGCTCCCACACTGAGCAATCTAGACACACATTTTCATCTCTCTACACAAGTGTATGGAACAGTGAACTTATTCGATATACAAACATTATACCCCCAAGGAAATGAGTGATATTAGTTATTAACTTTTGAGATTTGATAGACTGCAACTCTATTTGCAACTCTCCCACATGATTGGTCCATGAATAATTTTTTAAGGGAAAAATAAAAGTGTAGTTGGGACCACTTACTTTTTGTAAGTGCAAGTAGTTGGGACCCACTTACTTTTGTAAGTGAACCAATTAAAGAGAGTTGCAAAGGAATTGCACATTAGAATGGCATGCTATCATTTTTTATTAATTGATTTTTTATTCCAATGTGTTGCCTACAGTTCTCCGAGCCAAATTTTGCAGTTATTAATAAGTGAACATTCATTTGACTGTGTTGAGCAAATAATGTAGATCCCCCTTTAGTAAGTTATGAAATGCAAAATATTCATGGAAAGACGAGAAAAGTACAAATTAGGTAGAGAGATCTCAGATCTCATCTCACTATCCTCAAAAATTACAGGTAACTACTGTTCACACAATTGATGACTGAACATCTACCATAGTTCCAAGTCTTATTAGTTAATCCAAACCAATTTATTTAGCTATGGTCAAGTAATATTTACACAAGGTAATGAAAGAACTGCCTTATTCCAGTCACGTGGGCACCATGTGTAGCACTCAGGAACCTAAGGCATTACATGTCTTCAATACATCTTACCTTGACAAAACTAAGTATTTCTTTCTCAAAATTCCATGGCTTACTAAAGCCACGTTTTAGAATAAAGTTTCTGACTGATACAAGATAATTCTACATAAAATGTGACAGTTAAAAAGATAATTCCACATCTCATACCACAAAAAAAGTAAATGCAGCTCACCTGTGTACAATGTTTAGCAAAGTGCCCAAACATCCCACACACGAAGCACGGTTTCTTCCTTCTCTCCATGGTGCAGTCTGCAGCAGTATGACCTTCCTCGCCACAATTAAAGCAAGCTTCTGAATTTTTATCAACAGGATCAAAGTACCTCGGCACACGCTGGTCATTAAAGCCAATAAAGATATTAGAATAAACAAAAAATATAGCAAAATAATCCCTTTAATTTTGATATATTTAATTGAGAAAGTACTCCTAGGTAGTAAAAAAAGATAGACACATTTCTAACAATTGACCATTTATTCTTCTCTCTTTTGGAGATTTATGGTTTATGTTGAAAATTTTAAAACATCGTGCAACCTTGGATAATGTGAAGACTTAGCCAAGCTTTTAGCGGGACATATGTCCGAGTTTTACGAAAATTTAAGTTTTAAGAAATAAAACCAAAAGCAGGAAAACATTAAAGCACTTAAGCCATACCAGAAGCTTTCTCAAAACTGCATTGTCAGATATATCATTCACTTCCGTGACCACTGAATCAGTCATTCCTGCATGTTCCTCTTCCTTGACAGAAGCATCCACCTACATAACAAACACAGGAATTGACTTTTAAGAAGGCTTCATCAACATCAAATTCTTTTAAAAACCAAAGTTAACATTAGCTAATAAATGAAAATCTGTGATATAGAAGTTATCCCCCTCACAAGGACTACATACAAATTTAGCGAATTAAATAGCCAATGTAATAACATTATAGATCTAGAAATTCAAGAAAATAGAAAATGATTTTAAAAAAGAAAAAGAAAAAACAAAGCACTAAACCCAAAATAGTTTACTTATAAAAACAACAAAAATATGTAAATTGATATCTATGATTAGCTCCCAAAAATTCCTAATTCAGCTTGTTAAATGTCAGATAACAACTATCATAAGGTTACTTAATTATCTATATCCATATTTGTTACTACTAACCGTAGACCTTATTCCTTCAACATTCCTTTTGAACTTCTTCTGTTGGTGCATTTTCCACATCATTTCAATAGGCTTCCTTAGTTTTCTCCTAAACTGAAGCCATCTCTATCTCTAACTCATTGTGAATGCACCCGAATGCATCCATTTCTTACCCTACATCCACTCATCCATCTCTACTCTCTCATTTATGCTATGCAAAATTTCCAGACAGTCCACTGATAAAGCCTCACGAAGCACAACCAATCATATAGCTACACAAACTTCTCATCTCAGGTCCTCACTATTAACTTAGATACACTACACAGTTATTCCATTATAAACGGCCAAATACCATCAATACAACATTCATATCTACAATATTTTCTCAAATCAACTTCATGAATTCCATTAACTTATAAGGTTAATCGCATAAGCAATACAATGTATCTAAGAAAGATAAATGTGATTGTAATGTTCAATTTTGTCGTCAAAGTAGAATCTCTATAGCAGATTGATGCTCATGGGACTTCATCAAGACAAAGCAAGTGCAAAAAAAAAAAGTGTCCTCACCACATCATTTCATAACTCCATCTTTTCTCCAAATTATAGGCTCCTATCGTTATGAGAAAAGGGAACCTCGTACTTATAGGAGATGCTTCTCTGATATATATATAGTGATTATGATTATTTGGAAAGACACCACATGGACGATCCGTACAGTTCACTTTGATTTTCATGTCAAAATATACATATTTATCAGCGAACTTCTACCCATGTTCTACATAATTGCAAAATCAACAGCTTTTCAATAATCAAATCGGTATTATATGATGCATAGGTAAGAAGCCATCCATATGATACACCATACATGCATTACTCTAAACAAGGGAACCATTCCTCTATCATTATTTATACTAGTAATTCACACGTGCGATGCACGTTTTAATAATTTCACAAAAAAAAAAAAAAAAAAAAAAAACTGTGACGTAGGGGGATTTGAACTAGAAACCTCCTTTATATTAGTTATATACGTGCCTTGCACATGTTGGTAGAATGACAAAATGACAAATGACACTAAGGCCTTCTCCCATTATAATATTATTATTAGAGATTAGAGATTAGAGATATCATCGCAATCTGGTTCCAAAATCATTTCCTTCTTTCCACTAACTTTTTTTGTTAATTTCATGGATATGAACAAAAAATACCTAACAAACACATCAATAAATCTAAGTTGCATTGCAAACAACCCGAAACTTACAGCTGTTTCCATTGCCTTTTCTGCCTCTTTTTCTTCCTCATTCTTCTTCTTCTTCTTCTCCTTAACCTTTGTCTTACCCTTCTTCTTCCTCTTCTTCTCCTCAACCGCGAAATTCATCTGAATATTTTCATCGGAAGCGGAAGAGATGGTGATGACGGCGCCCTCATCCTCCGCTCTCTTGAGCTTTAGCTCTTGCGCTCTCCGAACAATCTCCATGCTCAGATCCTTGTTCGCCTCTTCATCGTCGCTGCTGCTCAGAAACACCACCGACTTCGATCGGTCTTCGACGTCCAATTCCGAATCCGTATTCAACGCGTTCGGTTTCTTGGAACGGCCCATGATAGGTAGGGTTTGGGTTTGATTTGGAGGTGAAACCCTAACCCTAGATTTGGGGGAGGGGAGGAGTGGAGATTGAAAGAGGAGAGGGAAAAGAAAACGAAACCCTCTAGGTTTTATGAACCGGGTCGGATTGTAGATATCTCCCCGAACTGACCCACTTTATGAATATAATTCCCAAGATGATCCAGTTTCGAAACTAATTCTGGTTTTTTGCCGTACTAGGCCACTTTTTGAAAACATTTACATTTAAGGGTCAGTGTCCAAACTATTAGCACTTGTGAGCTACTGTGTACCACGTCAGCAACGGTCTTTATTCTCAATAGCGGCCTTTTCATTTTCTTTGCCGCTAATGAGAATAACGGCCTCTGTAGTCTGTTCTAAACTTTATGGGATTTTTTTTATCTGTCGATATTCCTATGGACAACCTTAGTTTAAATTCGGTCGCTAATAGGAAAAGCAACCACTAATGCAATATGTTCTCCACCCTTAGCGAAATTTAGAGACCTTCTCTCTTCTATGTAATTTTTAAAAATAATAACTTAACTGAGGTCGCTATTGGGAATAACGACCTAGTATAACCGTGGTCGTTATTCCCAATAGCGACCACTAATGTAGTGTGTTCTCCACACTTAGCGAAATTTAGAGATATTCTATCTTTTATATAAATTTAAAAAATAATAACTTAATTGATGTCGCTATTGAGAATAACGACCTAGTATAACTCTGGTCGTTATTCCCAATAGCGACCACTAGTGGGACCCGACCGCTGATAAGATCACTATTCCCACTGTCTATCTCTCTCTCACTCTACACTTCACTTCGATTTCTTCTTCCCCCTCTTCTTCGTTCCCAAAACCTTAAACCCCAATACCTCCCCCAAATCATCAAACACTTTCAAAAACCCCAAAAATTTCAAGAAATCTCTATCATTATGACTCATTCTCACCCTCCTCCAAAATAAATAGTTTGTGAAATCCTAGGTTAAGTTGCATAACCTTAGCCCCTCCACATTTGAACCATATATTCTCTCTCGTTGCTCCTGAAGGTTCCCTCCATTACAATTGGTCATCATCTCAGGTATCATCTACTCCACCTTTCTGATATGTCAAAACAATATAGTTTGTTTCATTATGAGAATATAAGTTTATCAGTGCTTATATTTGTGTATTTTGGTGTATAAATTGTATATGGATAGATAGAGAGAGATGGTTATATTGGATTTGGTTTTTTTTTCTGGTGAGAATATGTATGAACTAAAATCGGTAAGGTGTTGTGAACGTTTGATTCTGAAGAAAATAACATAGGTTTTCTTAATTGCGAATAAATCATTGCTTAATAGGCATGTAATTATGTTTTGGTCATGATGTATATTGAACTGCAAATTCGTCTATTAATGTATAGGTATGGAATTTAAAATTCCTATTTGGTTGTATTACGGGGGATAAATAGTTCGAGACCCAAAGGTGGGAGCTTGTTATATAGGTGTTGAACCGGAAATACTTTGGGCATATCGTAATATCAAAAAGCAAGAACTAGTAGAGAAGGTCTACGAATTAACTAAATGAGATAGAGGTGAATGAAGTGTGAAAATCCTAGCTAAGTATGCAACTGGAAAAGGTGAAGGACAATATTTCATGGCGGTGCCTATAGTTGATGATGATTCTCTTACTGTTATTATTGCAAGATCACTTGATCCGAACTCTAGTTGGTCTGCATTGGAGTTATATATACAACAAATCAAGATTGTTGTAGGTCATCCACATGTTAGTCGTGTGTTATCCCTCGTACCCAAAGTACCGGCTCCTGGGTTGAGTCTCAATCATTCTATGCATTCGCATGCGGAATTGTCTCCGGCAGATGGTAACATATTCCCAATTCCAACACCAACAAATCCTCCACAACATGGCCTGTCACCTCCTTCCAATTTGATTCGCCGTCTTGTTGATAATGAAAACCTAAATCAATCCTTCGAAAATGATGTTGTTAACAATGAATTGTTAGAAGATGAAGAAGTTGAGGAAGAAGTGGAATATGTAGAAGACGATGAAGATGAAGAAAATTTGCATGTGCATGATGTAAATGATAACCCTAACGATATTAATGATGTTCACGAGTTGGAACAAAATTTGGAATCGGCGGTCCCATTGACTCAAAGGCGACCTACCACTTTTCCTGAATTTGAACCAGTAGATTGGGTTAACAATGCTAGAGTATATCACTTCGGTGAAGAGTCATCTGCCTCATCTGACACATGCCAATGGTACATTGGACATAAATTTTCAACCAAAGATGAAGTGGTACATGCCGTGAAAATATTTTCCATTAAGTAACATCGAGAGTTCGTCATAGTTAAGTCAAACAAAACCATATTTACTGTAAAATGTAAAATGGCACCAAATGTACGTAGTCTTGAGGAGGAAGCAGCAGTTCCTGATGTTGCAAAGCTGGGTTGTGTGTGGAGATTTCGTGCAATCATATCAACAGGGGAAACAAATTTTATTGTGGAAAAACTGGAAGGACATCATACATGTATCAATCTCACATTGACTCAAGATCACAGGAGAGTAGATTCTACACTAGTACCAAACTTGATTTTAAATGTTATGAAGGCACAGATAGGATTAACTCCGAAGGCAATTATTGAGATAGTCCTGCTTAAATGCAATTACAAGATATCTTACAATAAGGCTTAGCGAGCAAAACAAAGAGCTGTTGAGCAATTGTTCGGTGGATTGGAGGAAGCGTATATGAAGTTGCTTTCACTTTTATCGGCAATACAAGAATCAAATCCTAGCACTTATGTCAAATGGGATAAGGTTTCGTCTGGTCCTGGTGATGAGACATTCAAAAGAGTTTTTTAGACATTTGCGCCATCTATTGAATGATTTAAGTCCTACAAACCTGTTATAAGTATTGATGGTACCCATCTGTATGGAAAATTTAAGGGTTGTTTATTGATAGTCGTTGCACCCAATACAAGTGATCGTCTATTTCCGTTTGCGTTTGCAATAGTAAATGGAGGGAGTGTTGAATGTTGGACTTGGTCCATGAGTTGCATTTGATACTATGTCACCGATAGCCAAGGGTTATGCATTATATCTGATCGTTACGCTGGGATTTTGTCTTGCATGAACCTCGAGAACGGATCATGGAATGAGCCACATGCTTATCACCGATATTGCATGCGGTATTTTGCTACAAATTTTTATACCAAATTTGGTAATAAGGAGTTAAGGAACAAGTTGAAGGTGGTAGCATGTCAAAATCAGCTCAAAATGCTAGCAAAAGGAATGGCAAATATTGAGTCAGTAAAACTAGAGGCAATAGCAAACAGGGCAGCATTTATGTACAAAACCTCCCGTGAACTCGAACAACAATGTTACAATCCTATCTTTTAAAGAATAAATGTAAAGAGATGACACCTCAGCATGGGACTGCACAGCTTTGGAATGAAACACTACTAAGAAGTGACGAATATTCCGCAAATAGCAAAGAGGCAGCATTTATGTACGAAACCTCCTGTGAACTCGAACAACAACATTACAATCCTACCTTTTAAAGAATAAATAATCCGCAAATAGCAAAGAGGTTAGCATTTATGTACGAAACCTCCTGTGAACTCGAACAACAACGTTACAATCCTACCTTTTAAAGAATAAATGTAAAGAGATGGCACCTCAGCATGGGACTGTCCAGTTTTGGGATGAAACACTACTAAGAAGTGACAAATATTTCGCAAATAGAAAACAGGGAAGTATTTATGTACGAAACCTCCTGTGAACTCATCAAACAACAACGTTACAAGTGCGAAGGCCTCTTGCTGTTGAGTACCCCACTCGAACCCTCCGGTGCCGCGCAGTGCTTTGAAGAATGGAAGGGACTTCTCTCCAGATTTGGAGAGGAAACAGCCGATGGCCACCAGTCTCCCCGTTAGTCTCTGGACTTCTTTGACGTTCCTGGGAGGGGCCATGTCTATTATGGCCTGGATCTTTTCGGGGTTAGCCTCGATGTCGCGCTGGCTGACGATGAACCCTAAGAACTTCCCCGAGGAGATGCCGAAGGCACACTTCGTCGGGTTGAGCCTCATGTTGTGGGTTCGAAGGACCCCCAAGGCCTCTTCCAGGTCGGCGACGTGGTTCTGTCCTTGTTGACTTTTGACAAGCATGTCGTCGACGTATACCTCCATGTTACGTCTGATTTGATCTTTGAAGACTCGATTGACGAGCCTCTGGTAGGTGGCACCGGCGTTCTTAGCCCAAAGGGCATGACCCGGTACTGACAGGCACTAGTGGGGATGTGATGAAACTTGGAAAACGTAAGTATAGGCTCATGGTTTTGTTAGTCCAACGGATGCGATCCAGGACTGTTTGTTGTTATGTCTCGAAAGGACATTTATGTGTTCGCGTGTTGAGGGTCTGCAGGCCTATTCACGGAGCATGCAGGGTGCATTCGCGTGTCAAGGGTCGGCAGGCCTATTCATGGAATGTACCTGGTGTATCTGCACGTCGAGGACCTTGCAAGCCTATTCGTGGGGTACACGGATTTAGGATATGATTCTCCAGTTGTTTTGGGCTATCTTACATGATGCTTGCGCGTCGAGGGCTGCGGTGCCTATTCGCGAAGTATTCTGGATCATGTTTTCCATCACCGTAGTAGGATTAGTTGCATAGCGAGGGGTTATCCCTATAAAGTAGAGATCGTTAAGGGGTTGCACCGGACCTATGTACTATGGAATGCATAGAATCCGACAAGTATGCATTAGAAAGTCAGCATATAGAGCTTGTGTTTTCTTGACTTGGTTTTATGCTTGTATTTTCCTGTTTTTCCGCTACACTTGACACATAGTCTAGATTCACTTTATGTTTTCGTGTATTACTAATTACTATCTTATTCCTTGATGTTTTCATACTTTACTTATTTGTTATTTCTCATTTCATCTATTCTTGCTGATGATACATGTTGTTGATGACTCAGTGTTTTATGATTTATTTATGTTGCTTGTTTGTTTTATGTCACTCACACCTTTATGGCTGATCCCTTTAGTTTTGGGGGTTAGGGATCATCTCTAGTCTCATGTTTTACAGGTTGTTACTTAGAGCTTGGGGTTTGGATGCTTGAGATAGTTTTGAGATAATAGAGCTTTTGTGTAAATTTTGTAAAAAGATGTGTTGTAAAAGAAAGTTTGTAATTCAAGGTGTTTTGTATTTCCGCTGTGTTTGTAAAGACTGTTGTAATAAAAGTTTGGAATAAAAATTATCTGTATTTTTGGGCTATGTGTACTATTACATTGAAGTTGATGCTGGGAATTGTGCCACGTATTTTCTAAGATATTATATTAGAAATTCGGGGCGGTACAGAGATTGGTATCAGAGCATGCTTCATTAGTAATAATAGACATAGTATGAAAACCAACCTAGGTGTGGACACTAGAGCGTGAGTACCTCGGTATGGACATTAGAGTGTGAGTATCACATAGAGTTAGAACATGATGTTTGGTTTGAGGTATGGTTATGGTTTTGCCATACGGTATTGGTATGGATATGAATTGTGTTGTGATGCTCTAACTTTACCCTCATTTTGCAGTATTCAGTAGAATGACAGGACCCAGAACTAGGAATGGTGGTAACAATTGTGATGGATCTGGAAGTTCCCATGGAACGGGAGTTGATCTCGATGCCGAATTTGCCAGGGTGTATCAGACCTTGAATGCACTTATGGCAGCTAATTTGGTGCAGACTCAGAACCAGAATCAGAATCATGGAGCTGGACCAGGATTGGTTAACGCCGATCCCATCAAGCAGATCGAGTCCTTCAAGAGGATGAGGCCTCCAGTTTTTGAGGGGCAATCTGATCCAAACGAAGCTGATGATTGGATTAGACGGATGGAGACAATCTTCGAGGTCTCAAAAACTCCGGCAGCCAACAAAGTGAAGTTAGCCACTATGCAGTTGGAAAAGGACGCTGGTGTTTGGTGGCAATCGGTGAAGAGGACTTTGGGGGACCAGCAGATGACTTGGGAGAATTTTCTGGATGAGTTCAGAGAGCGTTTCTTTCCTTTGGATATTCAGGAGAGGAAGGCAACAGAATTCTTGAATCTGCAGTAGGGCAGCATGACCGTGCGAGAGTATGAGACTAAGTTCGTTCAGCTGTCGAGGTATGCACCGGAGCTGATAGTTGACGAGGCAAAGAAGGCCAAAAAGTTTGAGCAAGGCTTGAGGCCAAACTTGAGATCGAGAATGATTCCGTTGGGCATAAGAAGGTTCGACAAGGTGGTCAGGAGAGCAGCTATGACAGAGGAAGATATGAATCAGTTCCAGAAGAAGCAGGAGACCTGGAACATGAACAAGAGGCCAGCAGATAATCCGAGTGGGAAGGAGTTCCCAGTGAAGCAGGGCAAGTTCAGTGGGCCAGTGCAGAAGGCACCCGCAGTTTAGGGTGTGACTTGTTTCAATTGTGGAGAGACAGGTCATTATCAGGCAGCATGCACCAAGCCTCAGAAGGTGCAGGTTTGTTATTATTGTGGACATGAAGGGCATATCCGACCGAACTGTCCGCAGCTGAAGAAAGATGGTGCAGGGGAAGGCAAGGTTCAGAGGCAGGGGCGAGTGTTCGCATTGACTGAGGAGGATGCGGGTAACTCAGGGATGTGATCTGGGTGTGCAAGAATTTTGAATTCATTCATTTTGTATTAAGTAAAACTTTTATTTTGAGAATAATTGGAGATTGAGTATCATTCTTCATGTAACAAGATTTGTTTGGATTAATGGACTAAAAACAAAGGTTTTATTTGATACTATTTTCTTGCATGCATTGTGTCGCCCAAATTTTTGCTAGTCTTAGGTGTGGAGCTTAAGGTGTTTCCAGGCAGGGTCTTGAGGTGGCTTTCCTTAGTCGTGTCCTTTCTAAGGAGGGAGTGGCCACTGATCCTCGGAAGGTTGAAGCAGATATGGAAGGTCAGAGTTGGATACAGGAGTTCAGTAGTTATTGCAGCATGGTTTCCGATGGCAAGTTATCAAAGTTGCGCAGCGGAATGTTGTTTTCTGAACTCTTTGTATGATGGTTTTCCTCCTGTATGTTTGTATTTCTTTGTTGGAATGTATTCTCCTGTGTGATTGTATTTCATAAACTATGTTTCCATTTATGTGATATTGCATTCCTTATTGGTGTGTTTGTTTGGACCCCTTTAGCAGTTGTTCTGAAGACAGAACTCTTCTAAGGAGGGAGTGATGTAGTACTCCGTAAATTTAAATATTATTTTAAAGATTTATAAATAAATTAAAATGATTTTCTGGAGATTTAATAAATATTTTTCTAAAGATTCAACTTTTTACACGTGCAAAACACGTGCAAATATTTTTGGTGTAAATATCCAATTTTATATTTTTAATAAATTCTCCTACTTATAATAGAGTATATTCTAAATTTTGGAATTTTTCTGAATAAAGAAACTATTTTTATAAATACCTCGAAAGAGAGGGGCTTTTATGTAAAAAACCGTTTTGATCTCAAATAAATAATAAAAATTCTTTTTTACTGATTTTTGGGCTTTCCATGGTTATCATTGAAATTAAAATATATTTAAATTTTATTTAGAATTGATTTGGTAAAGATTTAAACAAATATGGTGTTTTTGCAAATATGGAATTTATGTTGGATCTTGTGCAAATGTTTTCCTGGAAAGTAAAAGTCATATATTTTAATTGGAAAATATAATATGTATTATTAGATATTATTTCTGAATTTTCTTGATTTTTTTGAATATTTTATGATGTATTTGCAAATATTACAAAAAAAAGGGCTTTAGTGCAAAATTGCCACCCTGAGTACAAATCCGAATTTTCTTTATTTCTGGGCTGTTTTGAATTTTCTGGAAAACTCAGTGGTAAAAGGATTTGATTTGGTTTTGATTTATTTAACTTATTTTAACTAAGAAAGGTTTATATATGTAAAGTAAAAATTGTTAAAGGATTATCTTGCAAATGTGTTTCAAAACCCTAATCCTTCTATTTCGGGTATTTAAAAGGTGGAGTATAGCTGTCATACGTTGCACAACACAAGGTTTTGTCATTTTTTTTGTTTTCTTGGAGATTGAAAGAGAAGATCTTGGATTTCGCAAAGAAGGGTTTTGCTTATTCAATTGGATTTCTTCATTTTAGGTGAGTGATGTAAATTGTTTGTTATTTTGTTTTATGTATGTGAGTGACTTGTTGTTTTCTTTAATTTGTATGTTTTGTATGAGAATGATATGAACATTTTGATTGATCTTGGATATTGAATTCCATATATTAGAAAGCATGCTAGGGTTTGGTAAGAACATGTATGTTGGATGGATAAAAAATTGGATCTTTGAGAAGAACCCTAGATATTTGCATGTGAATGCTTTTAGATTTGTTGGAGAACCTAATATAAATTGTGAGTAGACTTTTCTTTTGGATTATTGATTTGATTGAGTTTGATGGATGTTATTCATTAATTAATTAAAGATGTGATTTTTGGGACTATTGGTGAGTTGGATGAAAATAACTTGGCCATGTTGATGATAAATTTGTTTTGTTATGAATCAACTATTGAGATTAGTTGAGATTGAGTTTGAGAAATTCGAGAATGAGTAATGGAATAAAAGAACATGTTCTGAGGATTGAGTTATGATGACTAAAATGGGGATTTGTGATTTTGTGAAAGATATTGTTCGAATTTGGATTTCTCAAATGCTAAGTTTAAATCTGAATATTTTGGTATTGATATGGTTTGGAATATAAGTTATTTGATGTATGATTGATTTCTTAAAAACTCTAATTTTGATATATGCACACATTCATGGTCTATTTGAAGAAGTTCATCAAAAGTTATTTTATCTATTCAAGTGGTTTTGATTGGTTTCTATGGATCTTTGTGTATTTTATAAGTCGTATTTGATCATATCAGAAATATACTTTTTATAGATTTCGCTTTGTAAAGTAAATCTTCGTATCAGTTGATATGTACACAACCTAAAGTCTACAGTCTGTAGGTCGACAGTCGACTGTTGTGACCTTTACAGTCGACTGGCACGACCCGACTGCTGTTTTCAATAGTTGTCTTGGAATTTCATTTTGGACAGTCGACTGATAACTTTTACAGTCGACTGGTTCTACTTAGAATTATTTTCTCGAAGTTATTGTATTTTTCACTCTGGACAGTCGACCTATACCCTTTTCAGTCGACTGCTATACTTAGAATTATTTCTTAAAGATTATTGAATTTTATCTCTGGACAGTCGACCGATAGCTTTTGTAGTCGACTGATACTGATGTATCTTCATATTTTTGAATGTTCTTTCAAATGATTTATTCTCTAAATGTTTTGATCTATGACGTACTATTCTAAATATTATTGTCTCTACAGAACATATGTTTTCAAGATATTTTATTGTTGGATTTGGATTCTGGAATTTTATAAATATTTGGGTTTTGTTGATTGGAGAGGTTTCTCCCTATGATCGTTTTGACGATGGGTTTGTGAATTTTGGTCTTGTTGAGATCTCTAGGAGTTGAGTGGGAGTCCTGTGAACCGGCAGTTGAGATTTGTTGAGTTAGACCTTGGGGGGGGCCTTGGTTTAGTTATTGTTGAGTATTTAAGTCCGCCAGGATACACTAACTCTATATATGGAGATTTTGTGGTTTAATAATAATCAACTTAAGGACAGACACTAGTGGGGATGTGATGGAACTTGGAAAACGTAGGTATAGGCTCATGGTTTTGTTAGTCCAACAGATGCGATCTAGGACTGTTTGTTGTTATGTCTCGAGAGGACATTTGTGTGTTCGCGTGTTGAGGGTCTGCAGGCCTATTCACGGAGCATGCAGGGTGCATTCGCGTGTCGAGGGTCGGCAGGCCTATTCACGGAATGTACCTGGTGTATCTGCACGTCGAGGGCCTTGCAAGCCTATTCGTGGGGTACACGGGTTTGGGATATGATTCTCCGGTTGTTTTGAGCTATCTTACATGATGCTTGCGCGTCGAGGGCTGTGGTGCCTATTCGCGAAGTATTCTGGATCATGTTTTCCATCACCGTAGTAGGATTAGTTGCATAGCGAGGGGTTATCCCTATAAAGTGGAGATCGTTAAGGGCCTGCACCGGACCTATGTACTATGGAATGCATAGAATCCGACAAGTATGCATTAGAGAGTCAGCATATAGAGCTTGTGTTTTCTTGACTTGGTTTTATGCTTGTGTTTTCCTGTTTTTCTGCTACACTTGACACATAGTCTAGATTCACTTGATGTTTTCGTGTATTACTAATTACTATCTTATTCCTTGATGTTTTCATGCTTTACTTATTTGTTATTTCTCATTTCATTTATTCTTGCTGATGATACATGTTGTTGATGACTCAGTGTTTTATGATTTATTTATGTTGCTTGTTTGTTTTATGTCACTCACACCTTTATGGCTGACCCCTTTAGTTTTAGGGGTTAGGGGTCATCTCTAGCCTCATGTTTTACAGGTTGTTACTTAGAGCTTGGGGTTTGGATGCTTAAGATAGTTTTGAGATAATAGAGCTTTTGTGTAAATTTTGTAAAAAGATGTGTTGTAAAAGAAAGTTTGTAATTCAAGGTGTTTTGTATTTCCGCTGTGTTTGTAAAGATTGTTGTAATAAAAGTTTGAAATAAAAATTATCTGTATTTTTGGGCTATGTGTACTATTACATTGAAGTTGATGCTGGGAATTGTGCCACGTATTTTCTAAGATATTATATTAGAAATTCAGGGCGCTACATGAAAATTTCACCTCTCATAATGCCAATGTCTCAGCCATTCTGATGGAGGTTGAGAAAGAAGGAATTCTACCTCCAGCCGCAAAGACGAACACTTCTGGGAACAAGCGGGATAAGGAGAAGTGGTGCCGCTACCATCGAGACCACGGCCACGACACCAATGACTGTCGGGCCTTGAAAAATGAGATCGAAGCCCTCATTCAGAGAGGGTAGCTCGCCAAATTTGTAAAGAAAGGCTGAGCCGATCTTCCCCCACCCACCAGGGGGGACTAACAAGCTACCCAAGAGGCATGAGGAGACTCCCGACTCCGAGGGAGAGCGCATCCTGCACCTCATCCACGGAGGTCCAATGGGTGGAACCTCCAACTCCTCCCGAAATGCCTTCGTCAGGGAAGTCAATTCGAAGCACAGCCTCTCCCCTCCCACAGGTCTTGGAGTCCCAGTTACTTTCTCAAATGATAATCTAGAGGGTGTCCAAACCTCCCACTATGATGCACTGGTAATCAACCTCCACATGGCCAACTTCAAGGTAGAAAGGATTCTAGTGGATAATGGCAGTTCTGTCAATATCCTCTTTCTAAAGGCCTTCCAAGGGCTCCAATTATCAAGGGACAGGTTCATGCCCGCCAGTTACACGCTCCATGGGTTCACGGGAGTGCTAGTGACAATCGAGGGTGTTATAACCCTCGACGTAACCATTGGCAAAGCTCCTACTACCCGAACGGAGCCAATGAACTTCATGGTTGTAGACGTCCCAACCGCCTATAATGTGATCCTAGGTCGACCGAGCCTGACTGCTTTAGAAACCGTCCCATCAGCTTACCATCTAAAGATGAAGTTTCCCACCAAAGTGGGCGTAGGAGAAGTGAGGGGAAGTCAGGAAACGGCCCGTAAATGCTATATGACCTCGACTAGAGGACCCGTCCTCTCCCTCGAGGCCCTTAAAATTCCCCAAGGGAACACCCAGCCCTATGTCGGAACCGGTAGACGAGCTAGAGGAAGTGATCTTCTCGGAGGAAGATCCAACCCGCAAATTCCTAATCAGCAAAACCCTCCCTTCTGCCCTCTGCTCCGACATAATCCAGTGAATAAAGAGAAACCGTGACCTCTTTGCATGGACAGCAGCCGACATGCCGGGGATTTTCGAAGAGCTCCTCGTCCACCATCTAAGTGTTGCTCCGGGGGCCAGACCGGTCCAGCAGAAGAGGCGTAAGTTCACCTCCGAGCACCAGAAGGCTATAAAGGAGGAGGTGGAGAAGCTCCTCAAAGCCCGGTTCATACAGGAAGTCAGCTATCCAGAGTGGCTCTCCAACGTTGTGATGGTCAAAAAGGCCAATGGAAGTTGGAGAATTTGTATCGACTTCGCAGATTTAAACAAGGCATGCCCCAAGGATCCTTTCCCACTCTCCAGCATCGACACCTTGATCAACGCCACTTCGGGCCATAAACTGCTAAGCTTCATGGACGCGCTCTCCGGATACAACCAAATCCGAATGTTCCTCCCAGATATCTCGACGACGTCCTTCGTCACAGATCATAGCCTCTACTGCTATAGAGTGATGCTCTTCGGGCTTAAAAATGTTGTGCCACCTACCAACGTCTCATCAATAAGATCTTCAAAAATCAGATCAGGCGGAACATGGAGGTTTACGTCGACGATATATTGGTGAAAAGCATCAATGGGTCTGACCATGTAGCCGACCTCCAAGAGGCATTTGACGTGTTAAAAAGGCATAACACGAGACTAAACCCGAATAAATGTGCATTCGGGGTCTCATCGGGTAAATTTCTGGGTTTTATGGTCAGCCAGAGGGGGATTGAAGCCAACCCTGAGAAGATAAAGGCTATATTGAATATTGCTCCCCTCTCAAACGTGAAAGAAGTGCAGAAGCTCACAGGGCACCTCGTGGCTATAGGGCGCTTCCTGTCCAAGTCCGGAAAAAAGTGTCTCCCTTTTTTCAAAGCCCTCAGGGGGGCTAAGGGCTTCGAATGGGGTCAGCAGCAACAAGAGTCGTTCGACCAACTCAAAGTCTACTTGGTCAACCCCCCACTCCTCAGCAAGCTGACACCCGGGGAAACCCTTTACCTCTACCTCGCCGCCTCTGAACAAAACCTCAGTGCTATCCTGGTTAGGGAAGAAGACAAGGCACAGAAGCCTATTTACTACGTGAGCAAGATCCTTAGAGATGCCAAGCTCCATTATCCGAGGTTGGAGAAGATAGCCTACGCCCTGGTTATGGCGGCCCGAAAGCTTCGTCCATATTTCCAATCCCATTCGGTGGTCATTCTTACCGACCAGCCGCTTAAGCAGGTCTTGTATAAGCCCGAGACCTCTGGACGTCTAATGAAGTGGTCAATTGAGCTGAGTCAACACGACATATCCTATCAGCCTCGGACCGCTATCAAAGCTCAAGCACTAGCCGAGTTCATAGTGGAAAGCACGATCCCTGAGGTCAGTCAAGCGGCAAATGGGCCACCCATCTGGACGGTGTATGTGGATGGGTCTTCTTCCGCTGAAGGGAGCGGAGCCGGAGTTATCCTGGCAGGCCCAGATGACTTCATCCTCCAATACTCCCTCCGCATCAATTTCAAGGCTTCCAACAACGAGGCCGAGTATGAAGCCCTAATAGCAGGCCTGGGCATGGCTCACAAGGCAGGGGCGAAGCGTGTTCGAAAATTCAGCGACTCTTAGCTCGTGGTGAATCAGGTATTGGGAGAATATGTGGCACGAGAGGACCGTATGCCCAAGTACCTAGCCAAGGTCAAAAGTCTCTTGGCTTCATTCGAGGAAGCCCAACTCCAGCGTATCCCCCGGAAGGAGAATGCCCAGGCAGATGCCCTCTCGAAACTAGCCTCCTCCTCCCTCCAAGGTCTCGAGCATACCGTCTTAATCAAAGTTCTACTAAGGCCCAGCATTGAAGAAGAAGCCCCCGACTCAATGGATTCGCTACCGGTCCAACTCGCAGATAACTAGATGAGGCCTTTAGTCGAGTTCCTCAGAGACGGAAGCCTTCCCCAAGATCCCAAAGAAGCTCACTGAATCCGAACAAGAGCGGAGCGGTACACCCTCATCGAGGGAATCTTGTACAAATGCTCCTACACCTAAGTAGATGGCTGACCCTACTTGAGATGTCTCTCTCCCGAAGAAGCCTTGTATGCTCTGAAAGAACTCCACGAAAGGATAGGCGGAGCCCATTCGGGATCAAGGTCTCTCGCCCGAAAAATCTTGAACTACGGGTATTTCTGGCCTACCCTCCTTCGGGATGCCAAGCAATATGTCCGACAATGTGGCTCCTGTCAACAATTCTCCACCATCCGTCGCCTACCGCAAGCTCAACTTTCTTCCCTCTCAAGTTCAACTCCCTTCGCAATGTGGGGAATGGACCTGCTAGGTTCGTTCCCACCGGCTCCAGGCCAGCTCAAGTTCCTAGTCGTGGCGATCGACTATTTCTCCAAGTGGATTGAGGCCGAACCACTAGCAACTATTACTGAGAACAGGGTGCAACAGTTCTTCTTGAAGAACATGATCTGCAGGTTTGGAATACCTCGAGTCTTGGTGACAGATAACGGAACACAATTTGCGGGGGCAACCTAAGGCGGCTATAAATACCCCTCCCCCCCCCCCCCCCACTGTTACTAGGTAATCAATCTTTTGCCAATTAAAGCTCTTTCTTAATCAACGGATAAGATATTTTAAAAATACAACAATTTCATATAGTATATGTAGATAATATTCTAAAAGGATCTGAAAACGAAGAACAACATAAAGAGCATTTACTAAAATTCATATAAATAGTAAAAAATGCAGGTATTATACTATAAAAAACGAAAATAGAATTGTTCAAATTGAGATAGAGTTATTAGGAACAAAATTATTATATGAAGGAATAGAACTACAGCCGCATATAGCAGAAAAATAAAGATATTTCCTAATGTCCTAAAAAAAGAAATTATAATCCACAATCGGACTACTAAATCAAACAAGAGGATACATACCGAATTTATCAGCAAAAAAAATTGTTATAAAAAACCTTAAAAAGTTTAAGAAATGAGAATGGACCCCGGAGAATGACGAAAAACTTAAAATATTAAAACAAAAAACTTCAAAATTAAATAAGCTAAGATTACATGTTAAAGAATATTCATGGATAATAGAAACAGATGCATGTGAAAATAATTGGGGAGCAGTATTAAAATTCATTAGAAAACTAGGTTTGCCCGTTGACACGTGCCTACGGCACGTCTTCGGAAAGGTGCACTTAGTTTGATTATATAAAATAATTTTGGAGGTCCAGCAAATTAATTGAAGTAGCAAAAATATTATATGAGGAAGCAGTATATCTACCTTTAAGCTCAACCATCGCCTTTTTATCATTAGCTTGAACTTACATATAGAGGCTCTCGATTCGGTGGAGGGAAGTCGCCGATACGAAGTCGCTTGATATCCGCGCTCGATTTGGTGGAGTCACCGATATGGAATCAGCAGCGGATCATATATCGACAACGACATCTTGATTGGGGTTCGACATTGGATTTGGATTTACTTTGAGATTTTCAAAATTTCAAAATTTTCAAATTTTCAAAATTTTAAAATTATCAAATATTTGAATTTTAAATTTTTTTTACTTTTTTTTTGAAATTTTATAATTTTTTTTAATATAAAAAAATATATTTTTTTAATTAAATTTTTTTTAAAAACTTTTTTTTTTAAAAAATTATAAATTTTTTTTGTAATTTTTTATAATTTTTATAAGTTTTTGAATTTTTTGAATTTTTTGAATTATTTTAAATTTTTCCCGTTTTTTCGTTTTTTACTTTTTAAAAAATTTTTAAATTTTTATTTTCTTAATTTTTTGAGAGAGAAAGAGAGAGAGAGAGAGAGAGAGAGAGAAAATTAAACAAATAAAGGATTTGTTTTGGGTGGGAGGATTTGAATTTGAGTTTTGGGGAGAAACTTTTGGGAGGGAAAATGTGTTTTGTAAGGTTAGATCTGAGCCTTTGATTTTGGGGGGATTGAAGGAGAGCCACTTGATAGCTTTCTTTGTATTTTATTATATAGATATTATATAGATGTGAAAAATATGAAAGATATACTAGTGGATCATTCACACAGACCCAACAAAATTAACACATAAATGAAAAATAATTACTAGCAATCTTAAAAGCTATAAAAAAGATTGAATTATTCATAATATATACGAAATTCACAATAAGGACAGATAATACACAAGTAAAGAGTTGGATTAACAAAATAATAGACCCAACTATAGCAAATAAAAGATTGATAAAATGGCAAATGGAGTTAGCACATTACGACTTCTCAATAGAAAATATAAAAGGAAAAGATAACATCCTAGCAAATTTCTTATCAAGAAACTAACAATTTAACTTTTTACAAGATGAAAAATAGAGTCCAGCATATAGAACAGGATATAGTCTACCTAAATGGGAGTGTGGAGCAATTAAAATGAGCATTTAACCAACTATAGTTGCAAATATGTGGTCTTCAAGGTATACTTTACCAACATATAAATGCAGAACATATTGAAAAAATAAGCGAATGAAGTGAATCTATTAACCCACAAAATACAAGTGAGATCACAAAAATAGCCACACAAGAGAATAACTCCACATCCATACAACCTACTGCCCACAAAGAGAGTTTAGTATCAGATCTTCCAAAATATTCCAAGAATAATTTATTTTTACAATATATCGAGAAATTATGCCAGACCACTCAGGTCAATCAATTTATCAAAAATAAATTTTCAACAACATATGAACAAAGTGATCATACTACAAGGAGCAAATCCAAGGACAGTAAGAGTATTGTTTGAAAGATGGCTTATCCACTGCATATATCCATCCTGAGAATGTGTAGAACTTAGCCAGCTACCAAAAGAAGTATATAAATCTGCTAAGAGTTATTTTGGTCTTACAAAGACCTCCAAAATATATGTCCGGGTATTTTCAGCTATTCCAGAATTCCTTGAAGATGCATATTATAAAGATAGGGATGACTACACGAATCATGTTTGGAGCAACCAATATTATACCATATAAAAATGAAGAATTTGAAAAACTGATCTCACAAAGAAGAGCTATGGGATTTTGGACAATGTATTGTGAACTAAAGGACATAAAAAAATTGAGACAGTAACATATGGATCTATGATAGCCCTGACCCACAAAAATTATTGATTTACAGCATAGCAAAGATTAAACAACCACAGTCAAAGAAAGAAGTCTTTGACAGCTGGTACCAAATTCTACACAGAGGAGCCATGATAATGACAGAAGAGACAGCTGTCCACTACTGTAGATTAATGAGGATGGAACCACAACATAAGTGCGGACAATAAGGAAAAGAACAAGAGAAGGCTGATGAAGAGTTATTTCTAATGTGAAGCACGTGAAAATGTTGGCCAGAAAAGAATCTTTAACGTAAGCGGTGACATAATAGGCTCAATTATTCATCTATGATGTAAGCAGTGATGTAATAAGAACAATAATTGTAACTGATGTAAAGTCATCACTTCTTCTATAAAAGGTGAAGCTGGGTCAGGGTGGAGTTGGAACAGCTAAGAATGAAAAATTCCCATATAAGCTTGTAAGGAAAGCCTGTAAGAAAGTTAAAATAAATAAAGACTATCTTTCTTGTTAAGCTCTTGCACAATATAAGGTATGAATAATTAGTTTCTTACCCTCAAGGAGAGTTTTGTAAGGCTCTACCCGAAGGATCTTACAAAAATACCCATTTGTAACCTTCTAAAGTTAAGTTGTACACCTAGTAGCAGGGAACGAGCTAGGTTGTGGTTGTCTGTACTGAAGTGCTACTAGTTGTTCCGGACGTATCTCTTGGATGAAGCTTTTTTGGATAACATAGTAGTCTTGAGATGGGAAGAACGTAAAAGGAGCACTGAAATCGGGGTGCATACCAGAGATATTTTATCCACTGGTAGTAACTAGTACAGAGTAGCTCAGAGGTTTAACTAGGTCGGAAGCATGATAAGCCATTTTGTTTTGATCCTTATGGTATCATTAGAAATCACTCTCTACTCCTGATTTTATACTTGTTGTTTTAAATCACAAAATCGTTAAAAGGGACTAATGGATAATAATAGTTTTAGTCTTGTCTCAAAAATTTATGAATTAATGATTAACTATCAAGGAAGTGATAGAATGCTAGTTTTTTATGTTTATTATTCTCATAGAGTAACAACCATGAATGATTTTTGATATGGCTAAAAATGGGGGTAAATCGGAATCGTCCAAATTGGGCGCGAATCTTGAAGTCCAGGGGTGAAACGGTAATTTCACCTACCAATGGGTCTGAGATGGGTACTAGATCTTCTCATCAAAGATCCAATAACCCACGAACGGATCCGCTTTAATCGGGTAAGGGTTTCAACCAGCAAGAAAGCCCGATCCAGAGGGATAGAATTAGGGGTTCCGATTAGATCCTAATCAATGGCCTTGATTCATACCTATCCCTCCACTGGGAATTAAGGATCACATTCCTAATCTGTTTACAAGGAGAATATTCCTTATCAGATCACGGGGATTACATTCCTAATCCAGTCCCTAAGGCACCTATAAATACCCCCATCCATCTCCATTAAGAGGTAATCAATCTTTCTCCAGTTTTTGTGCTCTTTCTTAATCCTCCCTGATTACTGACTTGAGCGTCGGATGGTGCATCGCCGGGAACAACCCCGGTGTCTCACACTTTTTGCAGGTGTACGCGGGAGTGACGATCAAACTCCGACGGAACAGGTATACAGGTTTACTATTCAGTTTCCCTAAGAATCCACAAATACTATCTGTTTGCCCCCACACCAAATTTAGCGGCAACAGACTGGCGCCGTCTGTGGGAAACTAACGAACCCCTCTTCCCGTTGAACAGATCTCTCCAGCCATGCCTCCTAGAAAAGTCAGATCCAGATGGTCCAACCGAGGACCCAATCCCGATCAGCAGCAAGAAGTTCCCCCTAATCCCGCTCCGCAGCAAGGGCAACTTCCTCCTCCAGCGGAGGACCCGCTCCAACAGGACCTCCCTCCTCCTCCTAATCAGCCACCTCCTAAGGGTCCTAACCCTCAGAAACAACCTCTTCACCAGGACCACGTCTCCATCCACAATGCCTCTTTGGACTCTATGGCCGCCCATCATCCCCGAGCTTCTGGTCTCCACAATACCACCCTCAATCGGCAGAAGGATGAGGATCTTCGCCGCCATATGGATGAAAAGCGGGACCGAGAGGGAACCTCCCGCCAACACCGTCCGGATGAGCGGTCTCCTCGCCGCCGAGAATACAGAAGGTCCCCTATTCGAAGGGGGCGGAAAGAGTCCCCCGAGCATTACCGAAGAAGGCCACATTCCCCTGCAGGTCGGCAGCAGCCTAGGAACAATGAGGCACCCATCACCCGTGCCGAGTTCCAGCAGTTCCAAGCGACCGTCCTACAAGCCCTCAATCTCCGTCCCAACACCAATGCACCCAAGATCCCCTCTCCTCCTCCGGTCCGAAGCCCTCGCCGACGGTCCCCATCTCCTCCTCCCGCTCCTAGCAACTCCCGGCGTACTCCAAGTCCTCGTCGCTCCAGGAGTTACCGTCGCCGTAGCCCTCGCTCTCCCTCGTACGAGGACGAGTCTAGAGGCTCGACTGATTACCGTCGAAGGGATGACGCTGTATACCACCGTCTCCATGAGATGGAGAGGCGCTTGGGTCAGTTAGACCGAGAAGAAGAATTTAGAGGGAGAACCCTTCGTCCTAGCAGACCTCCTTTCTCCCGAACCATAATGGATGCACCTATGCCGATCGGCTACAAGCCTCCTCAATTTGAGACCTACTCCGGGGAGACTGACCCCGTTGATCACGTCTAAAGCTTCAAGACCCTGATGCTCCTCCATCAAGCTTTCGATGCCCTCCTCTGCAAAACCTTCCCTGCAACTCTCAAGGGCCCAGCTCGAGAATGGTACTCTCGCCTTGCCCCCTCCTCAATATTCTCCTTCGAGCAGTTCGAGACCCTCTTCGTCACCCATTTCATAAGTAGCCGTAGAGCTGAGAAGACCAGCATCTCGCTACTGCACCTCCACCAGAAGAAGGGTGAGAAGTTGAGAGACTATGTGAAGAGGTTCACAGCCGAAGCTAGGTCCATAGCATCCCTCGACCGATCGGTCGCCGCAGCAGCATTTCAATCTAATGTCCTCAATTCCAACCTCCGCTCCTCCCTCGCCAAGAAGCCCCCACAGAACTTCTCTGACCTCCTCCTCCGCAGTGAAAAGTATATTCGGGCCGAAGAAGCCGAGCACCGACCCAACTGGGAGGGGTCTTCCTCCGGGTTTAAGAGAAAGGAAACAGAAGAGGAAGGAGCCAAGAAGCTCTAGAAGGATAATGTCGGCCAGCACCGACCTCCCCCCAGATTCGAGAAGTTCACTCCCCTCACCACTAATGTCTCTACCATTCTGATGGAAGTTGAAAAGGAAGGGATCATACCTCCTGCTCCGAGGATGAACACCCCTGCCAAGAAAAGAGATAAAGAGAAATGGTGCCGTTATCACCGGGACCACGGGCACGACACCAATGATTGTCGTGCCTTGAAGAACGAGATAGAAGCCCTTATCCAGAGGGGGCAGCTGACCAGGTTCGTAAGAAAGGACCGAGCCGAACTTCCTTCCCCGCCTCGGGGGGCTAACAAGCGTCCGGAACGAGAAGAGACGCCCGACTTTGAGGAAGAGCGAGTCCTCCACCTCATTCATGGGGGCCCAATGGGGGGCTCCTCAAACTCCTCTCGGAAGGCATTTATAAGAGAAGTCAACTCGGTCCGAGCCACCCCTCCTCCCAAAGGCCTCGGAGTGCCCGTCACGTTCTCAGACGAAGATCTTGAAGGTGTCCGCACCCCTCATTGTGACGCACTCGTTACCAGCCTCCACATGGCGAACTTCAAAGTTGAGAGGATCCTAGTGGACAATGGCAGCTCCGTAAACATCCTTTTCCTCGCCGTTTTTAAAGGGCTAAAGCTCTCCCGAGACAGACTCAAGCCAGCCGGCTACACGCTCCATGGGTTCACGGGAGTGCCAGTGACTATAGAAGGGGTGATCACCCTCGATGTAACTGCTGGCCAAACTCCTACCACCCGAATGGAGCCGATGGACTTCATGGTTGTAGATGTCCCTGCCGCTTACAACGTCATATTAGGTCGGCCCGGCCTAGCAGCCCTTGAAGCCGTCCCCTCTGCCTATCACCTCAAAATGAAGTTTCCGACTCGGGCCGGAGTAGGAGAGGTAAGGGGCAATCAGGAAACGGCCCGTAAGTGTTACATGACCTCTACCCTCGGATCAGTCCTCTCCTTAGAAGCTCTGGAAATCCCCCAAGATGCTGCTCGACCGACGTCCGAGCCGGTGGATGAGTTGGAGGAAGTACTCTTCTCTGAGCAGGATCCAGCTCGCAAGTTCTTTGTCAGCAAGGCCCTCCCGTCCGCCCTATGCTCGGACATTGTACAGTGCATCCGAAGGAACCAAGACCTCTTCGCTTGGTCAGCTGCAGATATGCCCGAAATTTTCGAAGAGCTCTTAGTCCACCACCTCAGTGTTGTTCCGGGGTCCAAACCGGTTCAACAGAAGAGGCGCAAGTTCGCCCCCGAGCGCCAGCTAGCTATAAAAGAGGAGGTGGACAAGCTCTTGAAGGCCCGGTTCATCTAGGAGGTAAACTACCCTGAGTGGTTGTCAAATGTAGTAATGGTAAAGAAGTCGAACGGGGTTTGGAAGATTTGTATTGATTTTACGGATCTCAACAAGGCTCGATTCTACTAATCTAACGATGGTTCGGAGTCCAACACTTGGCTCGATTCTATTTTGCAAGTTCGCTCCTAAGCGAGCTAGAAGTAGTTCGCCATTTGGAATTGCTCCCACAACCGTTGAACTAATCTAACGATGGTTCGGAGTCCAACACTTGGCTCGATTCTACTTCGCAAGTTCGCTCCTAAGCGAGCTAGAAGTAGTTCGCCATTCGAAGTGGCTCCCACAACCGTTGAACTAATCTAACGATGGTTTGGAGTCCAACACTTGGCTCGATTCTACTTCGCAAGTTCGCTCCTAAGCGAGCTAGAAGTAGTTCGCCATTCGGAATTGCTCCCACAACCGTTGAACTAATCTAACGATGGTTCGGAGTCCAATACTTGGCTCGATTCTACTTCGCAAGTTCGCTCCTAAGCGAGCTAGAAGTAGTTCGCCATTCGGAATTGCTCCCACAACCGTTGAACTAATCTAACGATGGTTCGGAGTCCAACACTTGGCTCGATTCTACTTTGCAAGTTCGCTCCTAAGTGAGCTAGAAGTAGTTCGCCATTCGGAATTGCTCCCACAACCATTGAACTAATATAACGATGGTTCGGAGTCCAACACTTGGCTCGATTCTACTTCGCAAGTTCGCTCCTAAGCGAACTAGAAGTAGTTCGCCATTCGGAATTGCTCCCACAACTGTTGAACTAATCTAACGATGGATCGGAGTCCAACACTTGGCTCGATTCTACTTCGCAAGTTCGCTCCTAAGCGAGCTAGAAGTAGTTCGTCATTCGGAATTGCTCCCACAACTGTTGAACTAATCTAACGATGGATCGGAGTCCAACACTTGGCTCGATTCTACTTCGCAAGTTCGCTCCTAAGCGAGCTAAAAGTAGTTCGCCATTCGGAATTGCTCCCACAACCGTTGAACAAATCTAACGATGGTTCGGAGTCCAACACTTGGCTCGATTCTACTTCCCAAGTTCGCTCCTAAGCGAGCTAGAAGTAGTTCGCCATTCGGAATTGCTCCCACAACCGTTGAACAAATCTAACGATGGTTCGGAGTCCAACACTTGGCTCGATTCTACTTCGCAAGTTCGCCCCTAAGCGAGCTAGAAGTAGTTCGCCATTCGGAATTGCTCCCACAACCGTTGAACCAATCTAACGATGGTTTGGAGTCCAACACTTGGCTCGATTCTACTTCGCAAGTTCGCCCCTAAGCGAGCTAGAAGTAGTTCGCCATTCGGAATTGCTCCCACAACCGTTGAACCAATCTAACGATGGTTCGGAGTCCAACACTTGGCTCGATTCTACTTCGCAAGTTCACCCCTAAGCGAGCTAGAAGTAGTTCGCCATTCGGAATTGCTCCCACAACCGTTGAACTAATCTAACGATGGTTCGGAGTCCAACACTTGGCTCGATTCTACTTCGCAAGTTCGCTCCTAAGCGAGCTAGAAGTAGTTCGCCATTCGGAATTACTCCCACAACCGTTGAACTAATCTAACGATGGTTCGGAGTCCAACACTTGGCTCGATTCTACTTCGCAAGTTCTCTCCTAAGCGAGCTAGAATTAGTTCGCCATTCGGAATTGCTCCCACAACCGTTGAACTAATCTAACGATGGTTCGGAGTCCAACACTTGGCTCGATTCTACTTCGCAAGTTCACTCCTAAGCGAGCTAGAATTAGTTCGCCATTCGGAATTGCTCCCACAACCGTTGAACTAATCTAACGATGGTTCGGAGTCCAACACTTGGCTCGATTCTACTTCGCAAGTTCACTCCTAAGCGAGCTAGAAGTAGTTCGCCATTCGGAATTGCTCCCACAACCGTTGAACCAATCTAACGATGGTTCGGAGTCCAACACTTGGCTCGATTCTACTTCGCAAGTTCGCTCCTAAGCGAGCTAGAAGTAGTTCGCCATTCGGAATTGTTCCCACAACCGTTGAACCAATCTAACGATGGTTCGGAGTCCAACACTTGGCTCGATTCTACTTCGCAAGTTCACTCCTAAGCGAGCTAGAAGTAGTTCGCCATTCGGAATTGCTCCCACAACCGTTGAACTAATCTAACGATGGTTCGGAGTCCAACACTTGGCTCGATTCTACTTCGCAAGTTCGCTCCTAAGCGAGCTAGAAGTAGTTCGCCATTCAGAATTACTCCCATAACCGTCGAGCCACTCTAGCAAAGCTCCGGAGTCAAACACTTAAGCTTGAACGCGTTCCGCGAGCTCACTATACAACTCATCTTGCGAGACTGCAAGATTGGGCGATCGAAGCGCAGCTCGGCACCACTAGCCGAACGCCCACCTCGTCGATCCGCGAACAAGCAAGAGGCCGACCTAGGGGCCTCGGCACGATGAACACAGCCACAAACAAGACGACTACACAAAACTACAAGGGACATGCAAGTTCGAGAAAGAAATATTATTGATAAATGGGATACAGTACAAAGCGACTCTTCCATACAGCAAGATTACAAGGCGTTGAAAAGTGAAAGTTACAATGCCGACTTATTACACTTAGGCTAAAATACAAAAGCTACCAGAAACGAGGTCTTCAGCGCTTCCTTGGCGCCGGGGCGTTCCGCTTCAAAGACACTCGAAGGCGCCGACGCTTATCGCCGGAGCTCGACCCCAACCCGGGAAATTGAGACGAATCCTCGCCACCGCTCCTAGCAGCAGCTCCGACGGATGCTCTGCTCGACGAAATTGCCACAGAGCTTTGCTCGTCCCCCAGACTAGGATGGCTGATGCGCTGATGGGTCACCATCTCGTAAAACGAAATGCCCCGATCACTTTCCGCGCGAGTGCACGAAGTGCTCCTGACGTTGATTGGCCCCGAGCGCGGTCTTAGGCGAGCGACCTTCACCTCTAACTCGGAGATCTGCACCCTCAAAGAGTCGTCCTTTACGTCAACCTCGAAGCGAGGGGGTATCGCGGAGTTCGGCACACCCGAACGACTGGCTATCAGATGACGAAGGTGAGTGACTTCGATGCTTTTGTCAACCGTAGCCCTCTTCAGCGCGTCGACTTCGGCCGTCAGCTGGGCCACCTCGGCCGTCAAGCCCTCTCCCTCCGTCCGAAGCTCTGTCTCTACGGTCTGCAGATGGCGGATCTCGGAAAGCAGGCCGTCCCTCTCTGCCATTATTTTAGACAAATTGTGCCGAATGCACTGAATCCGAAGCCCGTTGCTGAAAGCGGTCGGCGAATATTCACCCTCTCCTGTGGGAGTCATCTCGGCGATCCTGCTCTCCAGACGCCGGATCTCGATGTCTCGCCGACCGAGGACGAGCTGAAGATGGTTCCGTTCGCTTTCGGCTCGGCGCAATCCGAACTCGACTTCATAGAGCCGCTCTCGGCACCTCGCCAGGCACAGCCTCGTCGCCCCTAAGCCAGCCTCGACTCGGGCTTTGCCATCCGAGCGAGAGGGCTCGACGTCTTGAGCAACCACCATGAGCTGAAAAGAAATCGAGAAAAATAGCAAGATTTCAAACACAGCCGTAGTCTAACACTTCAGAAGTTTTCAAACAAACTTTCGACAGTTGATGAGAAAAGACAAAGACACAGAGCCGGACTCCAACACTTTAAAAAAATTTCATTCATTTCAAAAACAGCGGTGGCCAGTCCGCTATTAGGCGTTACATTTCAAAAAGAAAGAAAAACAAAAACAGAAGAAAAGAATATCGGAGTCAAGGCGCGACCTCTTTCCCCGGGCGGCGAGAGCGAGTGGAGGTCGACTTCTTCGAGGGGGACACCACCGCCAACGGGGTAACCACGGTGCTGGGGACCTCGTCGGTGACTTCAACCTCAGTCTCGGCTTCGTCCTCCCCTTCTTCATCTTCCCCCTCTGATTCGGGGTCGAAGCCCTCGACGGGCCCGGGAACAGCCTCCATCCCGAGACGTCCACTTCGGGGTACTCCTTCGACACCCGGGCGACGGCTTCGGCATAAGCCTTGGCCATGTTCTGGGCGAGGTACCCTTGTGCCTTCGCCAAGGTCGCGTCCTCGGCCGCCTTCACTGCCGCCGCCTTGGCCTCCTCGGCTTCGGCCAACTGCTTGGCCGCTCCCTCCTTCTGACGAAGAAGGTCACCCTCGAGCCTCGCCACCTCGGCCTCGAGGTGTTCGATCCTCGCCGCCCTCCCTTCGTGCTCGACGCGAAGCTTTTCGAACTCGTTCGACATCCGAGCCTTCTCGTTCCGAGCCTGGTCGGACTCCTGCTTCAGCCCCTTCTCAAGAGCTGTCAGCCTCTCGATGAGGTGTCTGAAGTGGACGATGATCTGCGACAAAAAAGAAAAATAAAAGAGGACTGAAAGAGTTAGAAAAATTATGGATAAAGAAATTCAACAACCACAAAAATCCAACACTTACCGAAACCGCCGAACGAGCAATCTGGATGACGTCGTCGCCCTCTTGTCCGTCCTCTATGGCGGCTCGGTCCTTCGGCGTGGCGAGGTGCTTGACGGCCTGCATGCTCGCCAATGTGTTGCCGAGGAACCCATCGTGCTTCCGGACTTGCCAGTCCGGAATGTGGATCCTCTTGTGCTCCTCCGTCAGGAGCTCCTCGGCTGCCACCGTCAGCGGCGGCATCGTCATTCCGAGAGCTGCGGCGATAGGGAACTCGCCGACTCCGGCCGATGCCGAGGTCCCGGCACCGCCGACGACCGGGCTGTCGAGGGTCACCACCTCCTCGACCGATGCAGCGATCCTCGGAGCCTTTGGGGTCGGCAACTTGGTCGCGACCCTCTTGCGCTTCTTCGGCGCCTTGCTGGCAAGGCCTGCCCTCAGAGCTAGCACCGCGTCGTAGTCCATCGCCTCTGCATTAAAGACAAATTTCGTCAGAACAACGGGACTTGAGCAAAATAAGATACGAAAAACAAAACAAATAGAGGCCGCGTACTAGGATCTACACGGCAGAGCCCTCCCTTGTACAGTACGTCCTCGGTCAGCTCCCTCCAATCATACTTCGACTGGTCGAGGAGAGTCCGGACTGCCTCTTCTTCTTCAACGCGAAGCTTCGGCAGCACCCTCGCCCTCTTCGGCACCCCTTCCACCCAACCGGAGGGGATCGGCCAGGCCTCCGGACTCCGCACTATCATAAACTTCTCCCGCCAATGCTTGATGGAGTCGGGACATATGACGAGCCTGCCGCCGTGCCTCGGGGCCAAATAATATCGGTACTCCGACTTGTTCCCTTGATGTAGCCGATAGAGTGTCCGAAGCACGTTCAGCTGCGGCTCGATCCCTGCGGCTTGACAGTGAAGTACAAAGCCATTTATCACTCTCCATGCGTTCGGCATGAGTTGGATGGGGCTGACCCCGAACCAACTCAACACAGCGACAGCGAAAGTATGGAGAGGCAGCCGAGCTCCGGCAATGAAGGCGCCGACCGGCCAGCAACACATGGTCACCGACAGCGGCGAGTTGGCCCTAACGCCGGGGCCCGGCAACATGAGCTTGTACTCATCCAGGATCTGGAAATAGTCCCGGATCACCCCCATGTCCTCCTCGCGAAGGATCGACACCGTCTCGTCCGCCTCCGTCGTCTCCCTCGATGCGTTCTCCTCGAAAGACCTCCCCCCTCCCGTGAACAATCCTCTCGGCTTGATCCTCCGGAAGCTCCCGAACCCTGTGAAGCCCGGTCAGCGGCCCCGGCAGTCTTCCGAACTCCCCCATACGCTTCGGATCCTCCACAATCGAATCCTTGCCGAACACCTTCTTGCCCTTGGTTGGAGTCGAACCTTCGACGTCTTCGAGGGAGGGCTCGGACCAAGATATCGACTCGGAGACACAAGCAAGAGACATAGTTGTATAAGTATAAGTTACCTTGAAAGTTTAGCTGCCGGAAAACTTCGCCAGAAAACGAACGTCGACCACCGGAAGTACTCGCTTAAACACAAAAGATCGCCTGAGCAAAAGAGAAGAGAAGTGAGAAATGAGAGTGGGGGGTGGGGTTTTATAGAGAAGGGCGCGCTAAACGAGGATAATGGGCTTGTACTACCGGCCCATTTGCACAAAACGACAAAAAGCGACCTCAATCGTCGCCTTGTTCACCATGCCTGGCCGTACACCGCATTAATTACTGTCCCATCTGATAGAAGCTCAGAGGTCACTGCATTAAATGAATGTCTCATCTGTCAGAGCTGTCAGAAGTTCAGAGGGCGTGCAGAGGCTACAAACTCCTACGCAAAAAACGACAAGTTACGGACCTCGGCACCAGCTGCCGAGCGCTCTTGCCCCCGACCCAGTTACAGGGAAAATTTGGGGTTCGGCACCAGCTGCCGAGCTCCTTTGACAGCGACCCAGTTACGGGGAAAAACTGGGGTTCGGCACCAGCTGCCGAGCTCTCTTGACACCGACCCAGTTACAGGGAAAATTTGGGGTTCGGCACCAGTTGCCGAGCTCCCTTGACACCGACCCAGTTACGGGAAAAAACTGGGGTTCGACACCAGCTGTCGAGCTCTCTTGACACCGACCCAGTTACGGGGAAAATTTGGGGTTCGGCACCAGCTGTCGAGCGCTCTTGCCACCGACCCCGTTATGGGGGAAAAAACTGGGGTTCGGCACCAGTTGCCGAGCTCTCTTGACATCGACCCAGTTACGGGGAAAATTTGGGGTTCGGCACCAGCTGCCGAGCGTTCTGGCCACCGACCCCGTTATGGGGGAAAAAACTGGGGTTCGGCACCAGCTGCCGAGCGCTCTTGCCACCAACCCCGTTATGGGGAAAAAACTGGACCTCGGCACCAGCTGCCGAGCGCTCTTGACACCGACCCATTTACGGGAAAAAATTGGACCTCGGCACCGGCTGCCGAGCGCTTTTGGCACCGACCCCGTTATGGGGGGAAAATTGGGGGTTCGGCACCACCTGCCGAGCGCTCTTGGCACCGACCCCGTTATAGGGGAATATTTGGACCTCGGACCTCGCCAGCACTCACGACCGAGCCGAGGTCCTCCTCCTCTTAGGAAAGAGGTGCCGAACCGCCTACAGACCTCGGCCCCTTGGCCAGCGAGCTCTGGAAGGGGTCGGAAGTGTGAAACAAGCCTGTGGTCCACACAACGGAGGAAAACGGCCGACCCGTGCACCAAGAGATTGCGGAAAAACAATTAAAAAATTCGGAGGGATGAGGAAGAACTCCTGAAATGCGGTTGTAGGTTTGGGAAGCATCTTCTAGTTCCCAAACAAGCAATTGTTGCCAAGAACAATCTTCTAAGACCCCCGAACAATGAATTGACGCTTTGCGAAGATAAGAGGATATTCCTGCAAGAACACCACATGAGCAACTCAGAGTCCAATCCACTTGAAAAATTACCTCACTACCCCCTTTGAGATTCAAAACCCTCCATTTGGACTCCGATACAACTCCACTAGCCATTAAAACAGTCGAACTACTCCTCAAAGGCTGATCAAACTCAGTCTTTAGGAGTGGGGGGCTCGTGATATGGCTAAAAATGGGGTTAAATCAGAATCGTCCAAATTGGGCGTGAATCTTGAAGTCCAGGGGTAAAACGGTAATTTCACCTACCAATGGGTCTGAGATGGGTACTGGATTTCTCATCAAAGATCCAATAATCCACGAACGGATCCACTTTAATCGGGTAAGGGTTTCAACCAGCAAGAAAGCCCGATCCAGAGGGATAGAATTAGGGTTTCCGATTAGATCCTAATCAACAGACCCTGATTCATACCTATCCCTCCACTGGGAATTAGGGATCACATTCCTAAGCTGTTTACAAGGAGAATATTTCTTATCAGATCACGGGGATTACATTCCTAATCCAGCCCCTAAGGCGCCTGTAAATACCCCCCATCCATCTCCATTAAGAGGTAATCAATCTTTCTCCAGTTTTTGCGCTCTTTCTTAATCCTCCCTGATTACTGACTTGAGCGTCGGAGGGTGCGTCGCCGGGAACAACCCCGGTGTCTCGCACTTTTTGCAGGTGTACGGCGGGAGTGACGATCACACTCTGACGGAACAGGTATACATGTTTACTATTCAGTTTCCCTAAGAATCCACAAATACTATCTGTTTGCCGCCACACCAAATTTAGCGGCAATAATTTTTATGATTCATTTTTTTTAGTGTACAACGAGTAATAATTATAACAATAAATAAATTAAATCCTGAAGAAACTAGTAATATAAAATTCCAAATAATTGATGATCTAACTTTTTATGAAAGATCTTTATTATTTTATGAAAATGGTGAATTTAGTAGTTATATCTAGAGTCCTACAGCAACATATAGACAATTTCTAGAAGGAAATGAACATATTGAAGAAGGAAATGGACATAAGAAAGAACTCAGAAGAACCTCCATATGATAGTAGTAGCAAAAAATCTGAGACATAATCAGAATCTACGAGAGATATTGAACTTTTGCTTGATTACTTTAATATTTTTGAGATAGATAATGCACATTATTTCGAAGAATATTATTTTACAGAAAACTATCATCTTTGAGGTTTTTTTATACTCTATTTTATTCTATTCACAGGTGTTTCCACGCTTCACAACCCCAGTTGGTATCAAAGGTTTTGTTTCTAAGTAAGTAATTTTCATCTGGTTTTTTCAAAATATTTAGTACAATTTAAGTAATTAAAAAATATTTGATTACATAAGAGAAATAGAATATATTACAAAAACCGATTTTAAATTTGCAGAAAAATCAGACATCCTATAGAAAAATCTATACAATAGAAAACATAGAATACTAATTAAAAACTATCCCTCAGTTATTAATAGCTTGGTCATTGTCTTTTTTTTACAAATATTTTCAAATTTTGTCCAAAAAAATAATTAACTCACCATCCGCATAAATTTTTACCCTACCTTCTGATTTTATATATTTTTTCCCGTACTGACTCCTTTTGATAGTATTTATCAAAATGACCCACTTTCGGAAATATTTACCCAACTAATCCAGTTTTAAGTACATCTACATAAAACACTATTGGCAATAACGACATCTATTATTTTGATATCGTTGTTGTCAATAGCGGCACCTATATTTTTTTTTTCCCGTTGCTGCTATTGAGAGTAACGACATCAGTATATTCTGCATTCACTTAAGAGCTCTCTGACTTGAGAACAAAATTATAAGTAAAAATTGCTTATAACTGATGCCGCTATTTCTAATAACGACATAATTACCGGATGCCACTATTGACAATAACGACATAATTACCTGATGCCGCTATTGAAAATAATGACATCAGTATAAGCCACAGTGTACTCAAATTTTCGTGCAGGTGCATCAACTTCAAGTCTAATTTCGACCGTGATGTAGCCAAAATGTCACGCCCCGCTTCCTAAAATACGGAAATACAAGCCCGTGACGAAGGCCCAGCGAATGATTTTAACATCATTCATAAGCTGTACCAGTTTCAACTCAACAATACAAAGAAATAAACCACAACCACGCAAATAATAACATCACAGAACAATATCTGAATTCAAGAATTTAATAATCCAACATGATAATCAATACTAAGAAAACAATAGTAGTTACGGGTCAAAAGCCCGGGATACAAGTCTAAACAAATAAACTACAATGAAATAAAGGAACTTGGAAAGGAATAGTTTATTATTATCATGCAGTTGCTCCGATCTAAAAATACTGCTCGCCAACACCTTCTGGCAAGTCCTCTGGCTCACATGTAGCTGGGTTAACTAGAGAAGGAAAAAGAAATATCCTTAGAGCAAGTACAGACATCAAGTAGTGAAAACAGAGAATAAGGAATAAGGTACATGAAGATTATGAATCAAGATCAAATTGCAAAGACAATAAGGCTATTAATAAACAATGGTCTTAATCGAGTATACGAGTGTCAATCTAAGTTCATTAAAATGTCATTTCTCCTATCTAGTGCATGTACTACTGCGTCCCATACCACAGTTCGATGCGCGCACAACAATGTTCGTTTTTGACTTCGTGGTGGAATATACAGAGCGTCTACTCGGTGTCAATAACAATCAATTACCATTTGCAATCAATCAATTTCCAATTTACAATCAATCATTCACAATCAATACTTCTCCTTCCATGTCAATACGATATCACGATAGGTATTACCGAGTACATTTTTTGAGACTACCCACTACTAAGTCAACCCTTGTAAATCCCGGTTTGTTTAATATTTTATTTTTAAGTCATTCATGTTCATGTAAGTGGTTAAAAGAGTGTCAAGGGGATGATAATAAATTAATAATGCAGCAACATGATGCATGGCACAATAAATAACAAGAAGTAGCAAATCTGAAACAGCTGACACAGTTACACTAAAACAGCAATAACTCCTAGGCTACAATTCCGAATTCGAACTTCCAGGATGCTATGGACATTTAGACAGATAGGGCTACAATTTATGTTCAATAACATACTGCTAATTCTGACTTTAGCTAGGTCAAATACTCTATTCTTTGTGGTTCAGCTGTTCTGGCAGCAACTAGATGTCAATTCCTAAGGGGTGGAAACATGGTATAAACACACTATAAAAATCTACAAAAATTTGAGCTGAACCCTCAGCATGTCTATAAGGTTCCTGAGAAATTTCATAGCATTCTAATACTGTTTACATGGTATTTCACTATCAAATATATCGATGTTACAATAATTCTGCAGTCTGGAAAATGCAGACCAGCAGGGACTAAACAGGTGATATCTCACAGCTCGGGACTCTGAATCGGAATCCGCCACTTGGGTTGGAAACTAGACTCAGTAGGCTAAAACTCCATTTTGTATCAGGTGTGCTAATTCTCAAGTTAAAAGGGTTGAAACCTCCGTACAAAACAGTACAATCAGCAAAAGTTTATAAAGACTATCACATATATTTTCATCAAAATGGGCAATTAATGTGCTACCGTATCATGAGATGCATTACATTGTTATACAGCAATTAGAATGTTCTTTTCTATGTACAATTCAATTTATGAAGTCATTAATCAAGTCACAATGTCTCATTCAATCAATATATTCAATCACCATTTATTTTCTTTGTATACAATTCTAGTCATTTTATTTATGTCAATTGTGTATGTAGGCTTAGGTTTGAGTCAATGGATAATTATAAGAGGTCAAGAGTACGTCGGGTTAGCTCGTGTAAACCCTCGATTCTCCCAACGGAAAGGACACAATGCAAATTAGAATAATTGAAATGAAACTACTTGCTTAGAGATCAAAAATCTTGAACTAGAATAATAAAAGAGTTCAAGTGGACTTGCCTTTTTCCTTGTAGACGACTCGATAATTTAATAAGAATAACGAGATCAGAATCCTGAGGAGCAATCCCAAGAACACGTACGAAATACGTGCGAGAAACTCCTACAGCAACAGTAGCAATAGTGAGTTATCCCCCACACCGGATCAGACGGAACAGCGAAACAGCAGATGGGATTCGCTGCGCCCAGAACACGGGATAGCGTTTTCTCCCAATGGGTTTCCTCCCTCACACCGGATCGAATCCAAAACAGGGGACAGCGGAGCAGATCGGGTGCGCCCAATACACGGGACAGCGACAGCAACCAGTCGCCGATCGTCTTCTTTCTTCGATCGGAGTGAGAGAGAGAATGAGGGCGAACGGCACGACGACTGCCAGGGGCTCGCGACGGCGACGTGCGGCAGCTGGTTGGGAAGCGATGCAACCACAAGCGACTGCGGGAGTGACGGCGGCGACACAACTCCGGTGAAACTCTGCTTTCGCGCTCGAAAACAGGGAAGAGCGGCAACGGCTTCGACGGGGCAATGGGGAGCTTGCCGCGATGTGGAGGAGGCGATCGAGGAGACTGGGAGAGGGCGATGGTGGTTCAAAAGTGTAGTCGGAGTGGTTTTCGGTGGAGCTTCGATGGGTTTGGCAAAGTTGGGTTTCGGCAGAGTTGGTTTCGAGCGAGGTTTGGCGACGAGGAAGAGGGGAGGAAGGGAGTGGAGGTGAGGTGGAGATGATGGCGAAGGTAAGGAGGTGGTGGTCTGAGTTGGGCGACGGGGAATGCGAAGCTGGCGATGGGTTTGGGTTTGGTTCTGGGTGAAGTTGGGGATGAGTGTAGTGTCGAGAATGAGGGGAGATGAGTGCGGGGAAGGCGAGGAGTAACGAGAAGGGGAGGATGATGGAGATGGGCGACGGCAATGGAGTGGCGGTGTCGGAGTTGGCTACGGGGTAGGGGAAGCTTGGGTTTGTTTTGGGTGTAGGCGAGAAAGAAAAGAAGTCGAAGAAGGGGGTGAGCGGGGGAGTTCTTTGGATTTGGTTTGGGAAACAGGAGAGGGAGAAAGAACGGGAGAGAGAGAGTGGGGGTGATTGTTATAACAGTGTAAAAGAGTAAATAGGGGGAGAAAGTTAGAGATACGTGGGATTGAGGGGAGAATGAATCTGGGGTTTTAGTTAGGGGAAATGGGTTTGGGTAGACTATGTATTGGATTCAATATCCAATAAGGGAGATGGGTTGGGCTTTCATATGAATGGGCTAAAATGCAATAATACAATAAATAAATGGAATCAGTGATCCCACAACATGACAAAGGCCCAAATACAATAAATTAGGAGGGAAAAGATACCAATAAAAATAAAAATACAAAGAATAATAATCCGTACAAACGGAAATAGGGGTTACACAGAATCTCTTAAAACTCAAAACACGAAAGTTGTAGATTTTTTTCTTGGTGTTTCATAGAATTTTGAATCATCTAAATTGGAGTTCGGATGATAAAGTTATGCCCAGATTACAAAGCGATGTCGAAACTATTCAGGAATAAATTGTAAGTGAAAATCGCTTATAACTGATGTCACTATTCTCAATAACGGCATAATTAGTCTGATGCCTCTATTGGCAATACCGACATCAGTATAATCCACAATGTACTCTACATTTTTTGGACAGTTTCAACATCGCTACGTAATCTCGGCATAACTTTATCATCCAAACTCCGAATGAGCTGATTCAAAATGATATAGAACACCAAGAAAAATGTAATATCCCGGACGGATATTAACTCATATAAATTATTATTTTATTATTATTTTATTATTATTTTATTTTAATTCCAAAGTCGGACTATTTTGGGCGATTTTCGCCGGGTTGCCCACAAACAGTGCCTACGCACGTCTATCGGTCGGTGCGCATCCAAAGCGCATCGAATTGATAACGCAACTCTCCGAAGTAATAATAAAATTTATTTCACTATTATTTTCCAAATTAAATTATTTTTGGGAATTTTATGAGGATTTTTTATAAGAAGATTTTTGTATGCACATACATGTACACATACACATAATTGTATGATACTTAGTATTACACCTAGTATATAGTATGTACTTTAAGGACAATATACTTATGCTTGTCATGGTAACTTAATTAGAAGATTAGGGTGGATTAAGAGGGTTGAAAGAGGGTTGTATGCATAAGATTAGAACTAACACTCTTCTAGAAACCTTATCACTCCACCTCACTAGTCTACACCATGCCCTCCCCCCCCCCTAAGTGATGGCCGGCCCCCTCTTTTGAGGGTATTTTGTGCCATTTGGTGCACTTACCACTTCCACCTCCTTTTATAAAACTCCCCTCATTCTCCTCCTTCTCTCATTTTAGAAAAAAAAACAAAAGAAAGAAAGAAAGAAGGAAAGGAAAAGAAAGAGAGAACATACTAACTAGAGATTTTTGTGTTGTAGGTCTTAGAAGAATTCAAAAAGAAAGCTAGGGGAAGGAGAAGGATAGCTAGCTAGTTCTTCCACCAAAGTTAGAGAAGGTGGGGGTTTCTTCATTTGATCTTTTGTTTGTTTCTTTGTTTGTTTGTTTGGTTGTTTGTTGTTTGTTGTGTGACTTCTTCTTCTTCTCACCTTCTTGTTTTGTTTTCTTTGTTCTTTTGTGGGTGTGTGGTTATGAGGTTGTGTTGAATGAAAGTGAAAGAAAGTTAGTAGTAGTGACTACTAACTCAAAAAGTTCATAGCTTTAGTATGGTAAACTTTTGTTGTATGTTATTGGACTAAGAAACTTACATATGGCATATTGTTGAACAATACAACCATTGATTGGTTGTAGGACTTAATTGTAACTAATGTAATTAATTAAAAAGATTTTCTTTTTATTTTAAGACACTAGTTGTAGCTAATAAAATTAAAAAGATCTTCTTTTTATTTTAAGACACTAGTTGTAGCTAACAAATTTAAAAAGATCTTCTTTTTATTTTAATTAAAAAGATCTTCTTTTTATTTTAATTAAAAAGATCTTCTTTTTATTTTAAGACACTAGTTGTAGCTAATAAAATTAAAAAGATCTTCTTTTTATTTTAAGACACTAGTTGTAGCTAACAAATTTAAAAAGGTCTTCTTTTTATTTTAAGACACTAGTTGTAGCTAATTAATTAAAAAGATCTTCTTTTTATTTTAAAACACTAGTTGTAGCTAATTAATTAAAAAGATCTTCTTTTTCAAAAACACTAGTTGTAGAAACTAATAAAAAGATCTTCTTTCTTCTAAAACACTAGTTGTAGAAATTAATAAAAAGATCTTCTTTCTTTTTTAAACACTAGTTGTAGAAACTAATAAAAAGATCTTCTTTCTTTTTAAACACTAGTTGTAGAAATTAATAAAAAAAAAAAGATCTTCTTTCTTTTAAACACTAGTTGTAGAAACTAATTAAAAAGATCTTCTTTATCTTCAATCACTAGTTGCAATTAATTAAAAAGGATCTTTCCTTTATTTTTAACCACTAGTTGCAATTAATTAAAAAGACCTTTTCTTTTGTAAAGCAAAGTAAATTAAAAATGACCTTTTCTTTATCACTAGTGATAATAAGGTTAGTAAGCAACTAAGTAGTAGTAGGCTAAAATAATAAGTAATAGTATGTAATGAGATGAAGTAGTAGTAGTGATGGATAGTTGTATGTTGTGATTTTATTGTGAATGAAGTAGTAGTAATAGATGGTTGTATGTTGTAATTTTGTTGTGAATAAAGTAGTAGTAGTAGTAGTAAGTTGTATGTGGTGCTCTTGATAAGAATGAAGTAGTAGTAGATAGTGGTGTATTATGTTTTGATAGGAGTAGTAATAGTAGTAAAGTGTTGTAGGATTGCCTCTAAAAATAATTAGAAGCCATATTTATGCTTCTAATGTTGTAGGACTACTTCTAAAAATATTTAGAAGCCATGATTCATGTTTCACATATTGTAGGATCTTTTCTAAAAATGATTAGAAGCCATTTTATGCTACTAATGTTGTAGTACCACTTCTAAAAATAGAAGCCATGTCTATGCTTAATTAGTTGTAGGATTGCATTTAAAAATATCCTACCATGCTTACCATGCTTAGTTAGTTGTAGCTTGCATCTAAAAATAATTAGAAGCCATATCTATGCTTAATTAGTTGTAGGATTGCATTTAAAAATATCCTACCATGCTTACCATGCTTAGTTAGTTGTAGCTTGCATCTAAAAATAATTAGAAGCCATATCTATGCTTAATTAGTTGTAGGATTGCATTTAAAAATATCCTACCATGCTTACCATGCTTAGTTAGTTGTAGCTTGCATCTAAAAATAATTAGAAGCCATATCTATGCTTAATTAGTTGTAGGATTGCATTTAAAAATATCCTACCATGCTTACCATGCTTAGTTAGTTGTAGCTTTGCTTCTAAAAATAGTTAGAAGCCATATCCATGCTTAGTTAGTTGTAGGATTGCTTGTAAAAATATCCTACCATGTTTACCATGCTTAGTTAGTAGTAGCTTTGCTTCTAAAAATAATTAGAAGCCATATCCATGCTTAGTTAGTTGTAGGATTGCTTGTAAAAATATCCTACCATGTTTACCATGCTTAGTTAGTAGTAGCTTTGCTTCTAAAAATAATTAGAAGCCATATCCATGCTTAGTTAGTTGTAGGATTGCTTGTAAAAAATATCCTACCATGTTTACCATGCTTAGTTAGTTGTAGCTTTGCTTCTAAAAATAGTTAGAAGCCATATCCATGCTTAGTTAGTTGTAAGATTGCTTGTAAAAATATCCTACCATGTTTACCATGCTTAGTTAGTAGTAGCTTTGCTTCTAAAAATAATTAGAAGCCATATCCTTGCTTAGTTAGTTGTAGGATTGCTTGTAAAAATATCCTACCATGTTTACCATGCTTAGTTAGTAGTAGCTTTGCTTCTAAAAATAATTAGAAGCCATATCCATGCTTAGTTAGTTGTAGGATTGCTTGTAAAAATATCCTACCATGTTTACCATGTTTAATTAGTTGTAGCTTTGCTTCTAAAAATATTTAGAAGCCATCTTCATGCTCAATTAGTTGTAGGATTACTTATAAAAATATCCTACCATGATTCTATGCTTGATTAGTTGTAGGATGTTGTAGGACTTTTTCTACCATGATTTTATGCTTAATTAGTTGTAGGATGTTTATAAAATTATCCCATCATGCTTTATGTTTAGGATGTTGTAGGATTTTCTCTAAAAATATCCTACCATGCTTAACGTTTAGAATGTTGTAGGATTCTTTTCCTATCATGCTTGGTAATGTTGTAGGATTCTTTTCCTATCATGTTTAGTAACTCACTTATGCTAGAATGTGTAGGATTCAATCCAAAGGTTTCCTACAATGTTTGGATAAATTTTATTGTGCCTAGAGTGTTGTAGGATCTATGATAAAATCATATACCATGCTAGTTTAATTGTTGGAAAGCGATAAATCATGCTAGCTTAATTGTAAGTATTTGGCATATCATGCTAGTTTAAATTGTATGCAAATTGTATACCATGCTAGATAAATGGTAGAGAAGTGTATACTATGTTAGTGAATGACCATGATTCATGCTAAGTAAGTAGGGATCATGCAAATTATTGATCATATTAAGTTAAGGATACCCATATTAGGATGTTCATGCTTAGGGTAAAGAAACTACCCGTGGCTAGTTGTAGTGATTATGTTGGATTCTATGCCATGCTAGAGTAATACATGATTAGAACATTGTAGGAGTAATGTTAGAATATCTACTATACCTTGGAATGAGTGTATGTCATGTCTAAGACATTATAGGTCGAAGTAGTAAGATCGGGAAGACCACTAGCGATAGTTAATTCGATAAAGGCGGTTATGTCGCCTTCGGATTCTTCCTTAGTAGAATACCGATCTTAGACTACCAGTAGATCCCTTTGTTGCTTCTAATAGTAGAAGATTAAGTTTGTTAGTAAGCACGCTTGGTTGCTTCTAGGATTGATTACCTGTATGGTTGTTTGCACACGGTCGTGCTCGTGCGTGGCCCGACTGGCCCGTACGCAGCTGTTGGTCTCATACGCGGCTTATTTGGCTGGTATGTACGTGGTTATCTCCTACGAGGCCCGCCTGGCTCGTAGGTAGTTATTGTTTCATACGTAGCTTAGTTGGCTCGTATGTGGTTATTACTCGTGTATAGCTTGTTAGCTAGTACACAGTTAGTTGTGCTATCTAGGGTGATGTTACCACCCTAAGGGCTATCGACCATCAAGACATGTGTTTCTACCCTAAGGAACTGTGGAGGAGTCGCTCCTTGTGTACCGTCGAATCTTAACCAGGGTAGGTTGATCGAGGACCGGAGTATAGACAGAATCCAAGTCTAGGATAGCGGCGTGCGTATATATTCGCGACGGCCAAAGTCTTGGATCGATGAGCCACGAACCGGGTTCCGAAGGATTCTGGTAAATCTAGGTTGAGCGGCCTAGTAGAGTTGTTTTGCGAAGCCTAATTTAAGGCCTAGCATGTTGTGTTATAATATCGTCATCCCTAGGATTGTTCGAGTCAGGGACATCACTAGGATAGTGACTTATAAGGATCAGTTTACTTAAACCCTTTTGCCGGGAGAGAGGGGTCAGTTGTAGGGGGCCCCGACACTAACTCGTCTCTTGAGGCAGATCATAGGTGGTGTACCGGGTTGTACCTTCCTGTCAAAGGGATACGTACGGTGCCGTCTCACAAGTTGAGGACACGGGTTGCGTATCTCGCTCTGTTAATTCCTGAAGTACCGTGGCTGGGGTGCCACAGGATGCATGGTGCAGTCCTGCGCTTGCTATACCCCAGAGAGTGCCACAGGGTAGGCTTCGCGCTGCCCTGCGCTTGCGAAACTCTATGGTTTGATTTTGGAACGATGCCCGATATACTGGGATCGAGTGAGGTCCGGCTTGCCGGGTAGTAGTGAAAAACGGAGACACCATAAGCAGACTGCATAAGGGGACTTGACCTCTTCTGCAACCTCACAGAGTCATGGAGTATTGTCAGGAACAGGTTGTGTACAATTAGAATGTGTCACGCGGGTTCAATCCCTATATATGGAGAAACGGCTTGAGATGGAGTCGCATGTATTTATGGGCTGCATGTTACTTTCGGAGACTTGCTGACATTAGAATAGGAGTGTCCTGGTTCTACTTAAGTATCACATTAGAGTCTAGTCATAGCACTCACGTACACTTAAACTACACCGACACCATTGCTATGTTTGTATATTTTGTATATTGTTTGGAAGATTCGCTGCTATATGATCAGCCTTTAAGCGTCAGTGAATACTGACGTCCCCACTTCCATAGGTACTGGATCGCCAAAGTACAAAGGCGATATTCAGGAGGACTCAAGGCGAGGAAAGCAAGGAGTCAGTATTAAGTTTAATTCCGCTGCAAAATATGTATTGATTCTGTATTAGTTAAGAGGTACTCTGATGTAAGATGTGAAGGTTGTAATACTTAGAAATGTAAGGGCAATATTGTAACTCCATTGTAAAGTATTACAGTTGTACAGTATTCAGACTTGTGACATGTTGTGTATTGAATAAAAAAGTTTTAAATTCTCCTGTTTTTCTGTGTATTGTGACTAATTGAAGCAAAGATCTTGGCTCGTGTCTCGGTTTTCCAGTATCGAAAATCGGGGCGCTACAGAGTGGTATCAGAGCTAGCTTCAATTTACAGTCCAACACAGTGGGAAAATTTAAACTTAGATGCCTGAAGGAGATTGGGCTTTAGCTAGTTGTAGATTATTATATCTCATATTGTTGTTCTTTCAACTTATGTTTTATAATATTTCTATATCGATGCTAATTTCTGTTTCCACTCCTTGCAGGATGACGGACAGCTCAGTTCCCACAGGGAGTGGGTGGGGACAGGGAGAGGTAATCGAGATAGACTCGGATACTGAGCCTGTCATGGAGGAGGCACAGCCACCGGTAGAGGCCGGACTGGCCCCCGGAGCCCCGCAGCTGCCACAGCAGGGGGCTTTCGCTTTTGGAGGTCAGGCCCCGGTACCGCCACCTCCCCAGCTTACTCCCGTCGAGGAGGCCTTCCAGCAGGTCTTCGACGACATCTCCGTACTGACGTGGTCACACATCCACCTGGAGACGAAGATGGACTCCTCGGAGTTCGTCAACTACCACCACGCCAGGGAGATGGAGAGACTGAGGAGCGCCAACGCCAGGGCGCAGCGCCGTATGGTGATCCGGGACCGTGCCTACAGGGCACAGTTTGAGCGCTTGGAGCGCCGATGCGCGGACCTTCAGGTCCAGGTTGCGCAGTTACTGGCGCTGATCACCGGGCAGGACCCGCCAGAAGGAGCCAGCAGTACCGACTAGGCAGTCGGGTACCTAGAAGCTGTTTTTGTCATTTTGTGGATTTTGACCCCTACATGTATGATGTATAGATAGGGAGGATGTCACTAAGAAAAATGTGACACTTTGTAAACAGGTAGGTCTAGGAAGACTATGTTGTTATTTTGACTCCTACTCTTGTAAAGTATAGGTAGGAAGGTTAGTACCTAGGAGAAAATGACATTTTGTAAACAAGGGGTTGATGTACATATGAATGTAACCCATTTGATGGATGATCAATGGAAAATTTCGGTTCATTTCTTGTTCTCCGACTATACTGTTTCATGTTTGTCGATTCATTCCCCTAACTTAAGGTAGTTCTGAGGACAGAACTATTCTAAGGAGGGAGTAATGTAATATCCCGGACGGATATTAACTCATATAAATTATTATTTTATTATTATTTTATTATTATTTTATTTTAATTCCAAAGTCGGACTATTTTGGGCGATTTTCGCCGGGTTGCCCACAAACAGTGCCTACGCACGTCTATCGGTCGGTGCGCATCCAAAGCGCATCGAATTGATAACGCAACTCTCCGAAGTAATAATAAAATTTATTTCACTATTATTTTCCAAATTAAATTATTTTTGGGAATTTTATGAGGATTTTTTATAAGAAGATTTTTGTATGCACATACATGTACACATACACATAATTGTATGATACTTAGTATAACACCTAGTATATAGTATGTACTTTAAGGACAATATACTTATGCTTGTCATGGTAACTTAATTAGAAGATTAGGGTGGATTAAGAGGGTTGAAAGAGGGTTGTATGCATAAGATTAGAACTAACACTCTTCTAGAAACCTTATCACTCCACCTCACTAGTCTACACCATGCCCTCCCCCCCCCCTAAGTGATGGCCGGCCCCCTCTTTTGAGGGTATTTTGTGCCATTTGGTGCACTTACCACTTCCACCTCCTTTTATAAAACTCCCCTCATTCTCCTCCTTCTCTCATTTTAGAAAAAAAAACAAAAGAAAGAAAGAAAGAAGGAAAGGAAAAGAAAGAGAGAACATACTAACTAGAGAGTTTTGTGTTGTAGGTCTTAGAAGAATTCAAAAAGAAAGCTAGGGGAAGGAGAAGGATAGCTAGCTAGTTCTTCCACCAAAGTTAGAGAAGGTGGGGGTTTCTTCATTTGATCTTTTGTTTGTTTCTTTGTTTGTTTGTTTGGTTGTTTGTTGTTTGTTGTGTGACTTCTTCTTCTTCTCACCTTCTTGTTTTGTTTTCTTTGTTCTTTTGTGGGTGTGTGGTTATGAGGTTGTGTTGAATGAAAGTGAAAGAAAGTTAGTAGTAGTGACTACTAACTCAAAAAGTTCATAGCTTTAGTATGGTAAACTTTTGTTGTATGTTATTGGACTAAGAAACTTACATATGGCATATTGTTGAACAATACAACCATTGATTGGTTGTAGGACTTAATTGTAACTAATGTAATTAATTAAAAAGATCTTCTTTTTATTTTAAGACACTAGTTGTAGCTAATAAAATTAAAAAGATCTTCTTTTTATTTTAAGACACTAGTTGTAGCTAACAAATTTAAAAAGATCTTCTTTTTATTTTAATTAAAAAGATCTTCTTTTTATTTTAAGACACTAGTTGTAGCTAATAAAATTAAAAAGATCTTCTTTTTATTTTAAGACACTAGTTGTAGCTAACAAATTTAAAAAGGTCTTCTTTTTATTTTAAGACACTAGTTGTAGCTAATTAATTAAAAATATCTTCTTTTTATTTTAAAACACTAGTTGTAGCTAATTAATTAAAAAGATCTTCTTTTTCAAAAACACTAGTTGTAGAAACTAATAAAAAGATCTTCTTTCTTCTAAAACACTAGTTGTAGAAATTAATAAAAAGATCTTCTTTCTTTTTTAAACACTAGTTGTAGAAACTAATAAAAAGATCTTCTTTCTTTTTAAACACTAGTTGTAGAAATTAATAAAAAAAAAAAGATCTTCTTTCTTTTAAACACTAGTTGTAGAAACTAATTAAAAAGATCTTCTTTATCTTCAATCACTAGTTGCAATTAATTAAAAAGGATCTTTCCTTTATTTTTAACCACTAGTTGCAATTAATTAAAAAGACCTTTTCTTTTGTAAAGCAAAGTAAATTAAAAATGACCTTTTCTTTATCACTAGTGATAATAAGGTTAGTAAGCAACTAAGTAGTAGTAGGCTAAAATAATAAGTAATAGTATGTAATGAGATGAAGTAGTAGTAGTGATGGATAGTTGTATGTTGTGATTTTATTGTGAATGAAGTAGTAGTAATAGATGGTTGTATGTTGTAATTTTGTTGTGAATAAAGTAGTAGTAGTAGTAGTAAGTTGTATGTGGTGCTCTTGATAAGAATGAAGTAGTAGTAGATAGTGGTGTATTATGTTTTGATAGGAGTAGTAATAGTAGTAAAGTGTTGTAGGATTGCCTCTAAAAATAATTAGAAGCCATATTTATGCTTCTAATGTTGTAGGACTACTTCTAAAAATATTTAGAAGCCATGATTCATGTTTCACATATTGTAGGATCTTTTCTAAAAATGATTAGAAGCCATTTTATGCTACTAATGTTGTAGTACCACTTCTAAAAATAGAAGCCATGTCTATGCTTAATTAGTTGTAGGATTGCATTTAAAAATATCCTACCATGCTTACCATGCTTAGTTAGTTGTAGCTTGCATCTAAAAATAATTAGAAGCCATATCTATGCTTAATTAGTTGTAGGATTGCATTTAAAAATATCCTACCATGCTTACCATGCTTAGTTAGTTGTAGCTTGCATCTAAAAATAATTAGAAGCCATATCTATGCTTAATTAGTTGTAGGATTGCATTTAAAAATATCCTACCATGCTTACCATGCTTAGTTAGTTGTAGCTTGCATCTAAAAATAATTAGAAGCCATATCTATGCTTAATTAGTTGTAGGATTGCATTTAAAAATATCCTACCATGCTTACCATGCTTAGTTAGTTGTAGCTTTGCTTCTAAAAATAGTTAGAAGCCATATCCATGCTTAGTTAGTTGTAGGATTGCTTGTAAAAATATCCTACCATGTTTACCATGCTTAGTTAGTAGTAGCTTTGCTTCTAAAAATAATTAGAAGCCATATCCATGCTTAGTTAGTTGTAGGATTGCTTGTAAAAATATCCTACCATGTTTACCATGCTTAGTTAGTAGTAGCTTTGCTTCTAAAAATAATTAGAAGCCATATCCATGCTTAGTTAGTTGTAGGATTGCTTGTAAAAAATATCCTACCATGTTTACCATGCTTAGTTAGTTGTAGCTTTGCTTCTAAAAATAGTTAGAAGCCATATCCATGCTTAGTTAGTTGTAAGATTGCTTGTAAAAATATCCTACCATGTTTACCATGCTTAGTTAGTAGTAGCTTTGCTTCTAAAAATAATTAGAAGCCATATCCTTGCTTAGTTAGTTGTAGGATTGCTTGTAAAAATATCCTACCATGTTTACCATGCTTAGTTAGTAGTAGCTTTGCTTCTAAAAATAATTAGAAGCCATATCCATGCTTAGTTAGTTGTAGGATTGCTTGTAAAAATATCCTACCATGTTTACCATGTTTAATTAGTTGTAGCTTTGCTTCTAAAAATATTTAGAAGCCATCTTCATGCTCAATTAGTTGTAGGATTACTTATAAAAATATCCTACCATGATTCTATGCTTGATTAGTTGTAGGATGTTGTAGGACTTTTTCTACCATGATTTTATGCTTAATTAGTTGTAGGATGTTTATAAAATTATCCCATCATGCTTTATGTTTAGGATGTTGTAGGATTTTCTCTAAAAATATCCTACCATGCTTAACGTTTAGAATGTTGTAGGATTCTTTTCCTATCATGCTTGGTAATGTTGTAGGATTCTTTTCCTATCATGTTTAGTAACTCACTTATGCTAGAATGTGTAGGATTCAATCCAAAGGTTTCCTACAATGTTTGGATAAATTTTATTGTGCCTAGAGTGTTGTAGGATCTATGATAAAATCATATACCATGCTAGTTTAATTGTTGGAAAGCGATAAATCATGCTAGCTTAATTGTAAGTATTTGGCATATCATGCTAGTTTAAATTGTATGCAAATTGTATACCATGCTAGATAAATGGTAGAGAAGTGTATACTATGTTAGTGAATGACCATGATTCATGCTAAGTAAGTAGGGATCATGCAAATTATTGATCATATTAAGTTAAGGATACCCATATTAGGATGTTCATGCTTAGGGTAAAGAAACTACCCGTGGCTAGTTGTAGTGATTATGTTGGATTCTATGCCATGCTAGAGTAATACATGATTAGAACATTGTAGGAGTAATGTTAGAATATCTACTATACCTTGGAATGAGTGTATGTCATGTCTAAGACATTATAGGTCGAAGTAGTAAGATCGGGAAGACCACTAGCGATAGTTAATTCGATAAAGGCGGTTATGTCGCCTTCGGATTCTTCCTTAGTAGAATACCGATCTTAGACTACCAGTAGATCCCTTTGTTGCTTCTAATAGTAGAAGATTAAGTTTGTTAGTAAGCACGCTTGGTTGCTTCTAGGATTGATTACCTGTATGGTTGTTTGCACACGGTCGTGCTCGTGCGTGGCCCGACTGGCCCGTACGCAGCTGTTGGTCTCATACGCGGCTTATTTGGCTGGTATGTACGTGGTTATCTCCTACGAGGCCCGCCTGGCTCGTAGGTAGTTATTGTTTCATACGTAGCTTAGTTGGCTCGTATGTGGTTATTACTCGTGTATAGCTTGTTAGCTAGTACACAGTTAGTTGTGCTATCTAGGGTGATGTTACCACCCTAAGGGCTATCGACCATCAAGACATGTGTTTCTACCCTAAGGAACTGTGGAGGAGTCGCTCCTTGTGTACCGTCGAATCTTAACCAGGGTAGGTTGATCGAGGACCGGAGTATAGACAGAATCCAAGTCTAGGATAGCGGCGTGCGTATATATTCGCGACGGCCAAAGTCTTGGATCGATGAGCCACGAACCGGGTTCCGAAGGATTCTGGTAAATCTAGGTTGAGCGGCCTAGTAGAGTTGTTTTGCGAAGCCTAATTTAAGGCCTAGCATGTTGTGTTATAATATCGTCATCCCTAGGATTGTTCGAGTCAGGGACATCACTAGGATAGTGACTTATAAGGATCAGTTTACTTAAACCCTTTTGCCGGGAGAGAGGGGTCAGTTGTAGGGGGCCCCGACACTAACTCGTCTCTTGAGGCAGATCATAGGTGGTGTACCGGGTTGTACCTTCCTGTCAAAGGGATACGTACGGTGCCGTCTCACAAGTTGAGGACACGGGTTGCGTATCTCGCTCTGTTAATTCCTGAAGTACCGTGGCTGGGGTGCCACAGGATGCATGGTGCAGTCCTGCGCTTGCTATACCCCAGAGAGTGCCACAGGGTAGGCTTCGCGCTGCCCTGCGCTTGCGAAACTCTATGGTTTGATTTTGGAACGATGCCCGATATACTGGGATCGAGTGAGGTCCGGCTTGCCGGGTAGTAGTGGAAAACGGAGACACCATAAGCAGACTGCATAAGGGGACTTGACCTCTTCTGCAACCTCACAGAGTCATGGAGTATTGTCAGGAACAGGTTGTGTACAATTAGAATGTGTCACGCGGGTTCAATCCCTATATATGGAGAAACGGCTTGAGATGGAGTCGCATGTATTTATGGGCTGCATGTTACTTTCGGAGACTTGCTGACATTAGAATAGGAGTGTCCTGGTTCTACTTAAGTATCACATTAGAGTCTAGTCATAGCACTCACGTACACTTAAACTACACCGACACCATTGCTATGTTTGTATATTTTGTATATTGTTTGGAAGATTCGCTGCTATATGATCAGCCTTTAAGCGTCAGTGAATACTGACGTCCCCACTTCCATAGGTACTGGATCGCCAAAGTACAAAGGCGATATTCAGGAGGACTCAAGGCGAGGAAAGCAAGGAGTCAGTATTAAGTTTAATTCCGCTGCAAAATATGTATTGATTCTGTATTAGTTAAGAGGTACTCTGATGTAAGATGTGAAGGTTGTAATACTTAGAAATGTAAGGGCAATATTGTAACTCCATTGTAAAGTATTACAGTTGTACAGTATTCAGACTTGTGACATGTTGTGTATTGAATAAAAAAGTTTTAAATTCTCCTGTTTTTCTGTGTATTGTGACTAATTGAAGCAAAGATCTTGGCTCGTGTCTCGGTTTTCCAGTATCGAAAATCGGGGCGCTACAAAAAAGCTCAACAACTTTTATCTTTTGGGCTTTGAGAGATATTTACTGTATCAAGGCTAAAATCGGGCTTGAAGTTGATGCACATACACGAAATTTGGAGTACACTGTGGATTATATCCTGATACCCCATTATTGGGATTAACGACATCAATTCTAAACGATTTTCACTTACAATTTTGTCCACAAGTCAGAGAGCTCTTAAGTTAATGCGATATGTATCGATGCCGTTACTTCTAATAGTGGCAACGAGATTTTATTTATAGGTGCCGCTATTAGCAACAACGGTATCAAAATAACAGATGCCGTTATTGTTAATATCGTTTTATGTTGGCATATTCAAAAATGCGTCAGTTGGGTAAATAGTTTTGAAAGTGGGTCAGTTTAATCAATATTTTCAAAAGTGGGCCAGTACGAAAAATTCAGCATTTTCTGCCTTCCGTAAAATTTCCAAACTGCCCCTATACAAAGTGAAAAAAACTTCGTTCCTTCTCTCCTCCCAATTTCTTCGTTTTTCGGTGAGTTCGCCGTTGCTTACCGCCGCCTCCTCCTCCGCCGCCAAGTCAGCCCTAGACCCTCGATCCATGACTATGATGACCCCTCCCCCTATCGACGTACGTATCTCCACCACCCCAATCCCCCAAACCCTAACCGTCACTCATTCGATCCCATTCATTCGATCTGTTTGGTTTTGAGCCAATTGGATTCTTGGATTCCGTTTTCTCGAATCTAGGGTTTCGGTGGTGCTAATTAGGGTTTGATCGGGGGCCATTGGGATCAAGCTCGATCTCTAGGGTTTTGAATTGGATCTGAACTGTAATTTGCGAATTTTGGTGTTCTTTTCTTTTCTTTTTTTTTAAAAAAAATTTGCAGCAGGAGGATGATGAGATGTTGGTCCCCAACTCCGAATTCGCAGAAGGGCCTCAGCCAATGGAAGGTACAAGTTTCGATTTTTAATTATCGATTTTGCGAAATTTCGATCCTTTTGTCGTTTATGTAGGGAATTTTAGAAGCTTTTTAGTTGTAGTGAGTTTTAGGGTTTAATTTGGCTGATTTTATTTTTAGCACATTAATTTTTATTAATTAGTTTCCGGTCAGGTACGTTATATTTATATTTCATTAAATTTGTTTTAAAATTTGTGTACTTTTTAGTTGCGCAAGCGGAGGCAGCTACGACGGGGGAGAACCAGCAGGTGGAAGATCCCCCGACATCGAGATTTAATTGGACGATTGAGAATTTCTCGAGATTGAATATGAAGAAACACTATTCGGAAGTATTTGTTGTCGGTGGCTACAAATGGTACTGTTTTTTTAGATTGTGATCAAGTGAATTGAAAAAGTCTGGCGTGTTGGCGTGTTGTTTTCTTAAGAAAATGTTTTGGGTGTTGACAGGAGGGTGTTGATTTTCCCTAAAGGAAACAATGTAGACCATTTGTCAATGTATTTGGATGTTGCTGATTCGGGCAGCTTGCCTTATGGGTGGAGTAGATTTGCACAGTTCAGCCTGTCAGTTGTTAATCAGATGCATAGCAAGTTTACTGTAAGGAAAGGTACTGTTTTGGTTTTGCCCATTATAGTGGCAAATGGTTGGTTATTAGTTCAGATCAGATGTTAAGTTAATTATGATATGTGTATCGTTGACATGCATGGATGTTGTTGGATGTACTGTATTATGATGTTAATCCTAACAACGTGAGATAATTTCTCTTTGTTGTATAATAACACCGGTAGCTTTACTTAGTAAAAAATTATTATGTGTGTGATAAATTTATATTGTATTAACAAAGCTTTGCTTGGGCTTCTCCAGACTACGAGTTTCGCTATGGACAGTCTTTTACTAGCAACCTTGGATATAGTATGAGACAATGAATTTGCCTACCTTAATCAAGGAACTACCAAATGGACATCTTCAAAATGCTTTGATGTTATTGACGTTGAACCTTTTTTGAATTTCTTACTGTTGTTTGCATGCATTACTTGCAAGGGAATGTGAGTACCAGATTGATACACGTGTACCTTTCCTTGCTTTTAGGGACATGTTTATGTGACTTACACTTCAGTTTGCACTGTGGTCAGAATACATTTTCACCAAATCCTCATTTTGGGTATAGTTCTTTCATATCCTACTTAACAACGTTATAAGATGTTGAGTATTGTTTCAAGGATGACTAATTAGCAGTATGTTTGGTTATGCCTACTCTGTTTGCTAGTGGTAATTGTTGTCTAACCCAGACCCATTCTCTTCCATAATGAGGATGATCGAAAAAAAGGTGGCTTGTGTCTGTTTGTGGATAGACCACTATCTTCTAATTTGCTAATGTGTGGAAAAGGGTTAACCAAGACCGCAGTTGTTATTTTCGAGTTTGGATCCGATATACTTATCTTTCTCCCAGTCTTCATTATAATGTACTGCATCATATTCCTGTCATATCAATAAAGGAAGCAAGTAAGAAATTGCAATATTTAAGACCTATTTATGGCTGTGTGTGTGTGTGTGTGTGTGTGTGTGTGTGTGTGTGTGTGTGTTGAAACCTATTCAAGGTTGAGTAGTTTATTTTCTTGATCTCACAGTAAAATTGATTGTCATTGTAACTTCCCATTCCACTTAATGCTTGGGATGGTACTTCTGGGTGTTCATTGTATTTAAAGCTTGGAGGATAATTCCTTATTTTATTTAATTTAATGCTTGACTGGTATGCCCCTTTTCTTTTTTCCTTCTTGTTTTTGCTTGGTTTCCATACATCAACCGTACTTATATCACCCGCTTACATCATCTAACAACTGGTCTTTCACCTCGGTGTTACGAGTAAATATTTAGGTTACTTGGAAGGATTGTAATGCTGTAATTCTTGTACATTAATAAAACTCTCTCTTCATAATATTTCTAGAAACTGTTGCCGGTTAGACAACACACATGTTTGGGTGACAATGACTTGATCTTTACTGGAAGAGAATAAGGGGCTAGTGTCTCCCTAGCCAACTTAGCTAAGGTGACTACTCAAAATTTATATCCAGACGACCCAAAATGAAATCCACACGTTGGTCAAGATATACATCGTAAAAAAACTATGTTCATATGAAATTTCAAATGATTTGACGAGTTTTAACCTCTCATAGTGCGATAGGAAAACATAGTAAATATAGGCTTCTTCTAAAACATCGAGTTATATGGTTGCATAAAAAATGGTAAAAAACTTATTGAAATAATTTTTTCATGCACATAGTTTTTATGATGTAGATCATATGCAATCGTGTGTATTTTCATTTTGGACGGCTAAGATGCGAACTTTGAATTCCCGCTGTAGCTAAGTTGACACATTAGAGCATCTGTAGTCGTTCAATCCCAAATTTTGGGTATTTGGCATATAGGAAAGGAAAATTTAAATTTGAGTTGCTGGCGTTCTAACCCAAATTTTGGCTTTTCATAATTTAAAATCGACAGATGAAAGATAATGTCTCGTAATTTTTTTTAAAAAAAATTAGAAATTGGACGGCGATGTATGATTTCCCGTCCCCTGAAATTTTTTATTTTTTATTTTAAAAATAAACCAACGGACAGTAAACGATTTCCCGTTTGAGGTTTTTTTTTAATGATCATGGACAGGGAATCATCCCTCGTCCGATGCATTGGTGCCAAAAATAAATTCGGCGACGAAAGATGATCTTTCATACATCTTTCGTATGATTGAACGGATGAAAGATCATCTTTCGTCGGCTATTTGTTCTAAATTCCTGTATCTTCTTCCAAATATAGTAGTTCCCCTAAAACCCAAAATTTGGGTATATAGCCAACGACTACATCACCTCTATTTCTATTTTTTGGAAAATTTGGCATTTAAGCCAACGACTACAGATGCTCTTAGCCCCCTTATTCTCTTTCTGTAATAACCTTTTTCTTTCTAGGTACCTCTCTAGTTTAATACTTTTTTTTGGCAATTAGAAAGTTGCTTATGTTCAATTTTTGCTATGCAGACACTCAACACCAGTTCAATGCACGAGAAAGTGATTGGGGTTTCACATCATTTATGCCTTTAGGCGATCTATATGACCCAACTAGAGGATATCTTGTTAATGATACATGTATCATTGAAGCTGAGGTTACTGTCCGCAAGGTAGTTGATTACTGGACTTATGACTCAAAGAAAGAGACAGGTTATGTTGGTCTAAAGAATCAAGGTGCTACGTGTTATATGAACTCTCTCCTACAGTTTTTGTACCACATTCCCTACTTCAGGAAGGCATGAACTCATGTTCTTTTTAAAGTTTTTTTGTTTGCTACATTATATAGGTTACCTTTTAGAAAAAAAATGATTTTTGGATTAAATCTTGCAGGCTGTATACCATATGCCTACAACTGAGAATGACATGCCATCTGGAAGCATTCCCTTGGCCCTGCAGAGTCTGTTTTATAAACTTCAATACAGTGATAGCAGTGTTGCTACCAAAGAGCTGACAAAATCTTTCGGATGGGACACTTACGATTCTTTCATGCAGCATGATGTTCAAGAACTTAACAGAGTGCTTTGCGAGAAGTTGGAGGATAAGATGAAGGTATCAATATCCTCAAAGAGCTATTTGCATCACTGCATGTTGCAGCAACTAATGATTTCTACACCTGTCTCAGGGAACTGTTGTTGAGGGCACGATACAACAATTATTTGAAGGTCACCATATGAATTACATTGAATGCATTAATGTTGACTACAAATCTAGCAGGAAAGAGTCATTCTATGGTATGCCAAACAGAACGTGATTTATTTCCTTTATGCTTTGAGAGTTCTGCATTGTTATGTTCTAAATGAACTAAATGCCTGAATTGTATCTTTTGTAGACCTTCAGCTCGATGTTAAAGGTTGTAGGGATGTGTATGCATCATTCGATAAGTATGTCGAAGTTGAACGCCTTGAAGCAGATAACAAGTACCATGCCGAGCAACATGGTCTACAGGTATATTATCTGTTTATCACAACTTTGAATTGGATGTCATATATGCAAAATTTAGTAGAGTGCCCTTGGGTAAAATGTTGATGAAGAAAGTCCTCAGATCCTTGCACAGTGTGCTCCTAAGACCCAAGCGCTTGGCGCAAGTGAGCAGCTTTCATTCAAATTTGTCTATATTTGTTAGCTATTGATCTTCACTACAACTGTCGTCTGTCGTTAACAGTATAGGTACATTTTTAGCATGTAAGTTTGTAACCTACTTATTAGGAAAAATGGATGAAGCCTTTTCATTTCATCCTCTCTCACTTTCTGTATCAAGTCCTCCATTAACATCAGCTCTGTCAAACTGCATCTTAAGCTGCTTTCAACTAGACACTTGTGTGGAGTTCACTTGTTCAGGTTGCTCTCAAACTAATCGCTTTTAGGTCCTTAGAAATGAAGGTAACTGGAGGTGCATGAATGTATTTAAGAAATGTTTGACATCATATCTTTGGTCATTCTTTCTGTAATTGGGTTCTGCACACTCGGTAGATTGACAAATGAGTTTTGCTGTGCTGTAGTAAGTGTACTAAAATTTTAAATTTTTGATGTGGTTTCTTTATCATATGAACTGCGGCATGATTTATTATCTATTTCAGAGTGGAGCAAGCCAACATTTCCAATGTTGTCATAGATAATTTGATTTATCCCAGTGCAAATTATCCCCCCTTCAGTTTTATCTATTATGACCAATCTGTTATTATATTGTAATTTTCAATATTCCCATCATCTTAATTTCTGCTTCGTTACTAAATGAAAATTTGTTCCAATTTCAGGATGCTAAGAAAGGTGTCCTATTTATTGACTTCCCGCCTGTTCTCCAACTTCAGCTGAAACGTTTTGAATATGATTTCATGCGGGATACAATGGTTAAGGTTGGTTCAAATATGACTTGACTGCATCCTTCAGTTCATCATATAGTTTAAAAGAAAAGGTGAACTAAGTTGACATAAAGAGTATGGTTGTTCAAAGATTAATCTCAAATGACAGGAAATGAAACTTTTTGGTCTAATTTTATTTTAATTTTCCATTTTTCCATGCTCTAATTCAAATGCCCTATTAATGCTGCTCTTTCTTCCTTTGCTGCTTCAGTTTATCACAATTATTTGGACTTCTCTTTCTGCTTGATAGCTGACTTCTGTTTATACTTGTCGTAGATTATCTGTAAGTAATATTTATCAACTTAGCCGACGTTTGTCTTTGTAGATCTGAATCTCTTATGAGTCAATGGTGGTCTTTAGATTGAAAGTCATACTGCTTTTACCAGATAACATGAAACATACATGAAAGATGATTAAGACATGCTGACGATCCATACTGTATTCTATACGGCAATGCTATTAAATAATTGGATTTGAGGAAGTTTATGAAAAGAACAATTATGAGGAACAACTGACTTATATCTTATATTGGTTGATGGACGATAAAGAAACATTAAATCAGTTTTTCAGTTGGAGTTTTATATGGATCTCGCTTATCTTTTTTTGAATCATGTTATCATATGAGACACTGCTTAATTATATAAGATTTATTTGAAACTGCCAGAAGAAGAATTAAGAATACTTCTTAGTATCTCCAGCAATGCATTGCTATGTATAATTGAGAACTGCTCAATTACCATGGGTTAGTCTGGGGAAGCTAGGAATTACTGGTCAACCACTTGCTCACCTTTAAATGGTCATGCTTACTAGCAAGGGGTTACCTGAAATGGTGTTGTTTATATATTTTAGGGCAATGACAATGTAGGCATCATTTGTGAGCACATGAGATAAGTCTAGGATGGGGGTTACTTAGAAATGAGCTTTTAGATGATTTTTCTCTATACTTGCTTTGTTTTCTAAATAGCTAATTTGGTTTTTGTTGAAATTCTGATAATATGATGTGCAATGCTATGGTATATTACGTTACTTCCTTCAAACATACATTTCGTTGCTTAACTTGTTGAATTTTGGTTAGATGGCAGTTACTATACCAAATTAATTAGTAGCTTGTAACTGTAGTAGCTTACTAGCTCAGTAGTGCTCTATCTGAACAGCTGGACATTATAATTATATTGAGGGTAAACTTACATCTTCAATCATGTTCTGTTTCAAGTTCAATCACATCTACTAAAATTTCAATTGAAATTTTCTACGTGAAAAATCAGGAACTTGAAAATATTCTTCATTTGTTGATGATGTGGAGAAATTACTAAGCTCAAGGGAATGCAAACTATGTTCCTTTGGGTAATGTTTGGCATTAGTCACTTAAACTGATAAAGATGATCAGGCATCATTATTTCTATTTTTGTTGGCAATTAATTTCCTATCCATTTTGTCTAATTGACTTGCTGCTACGCAACTTTACCCCGATAAGTTCCGTCATATTAGTAATATACAAACTTGCTCGTATCTAACTATCCATCATTTTGCGAAGTTTAAAGCATAGTTGAAAACTCGGTATTAAGATCAGCTAGCGGCCTGTTATTTTTCTTCTATATCAAGGCATATTGTAAGCCTAATTTTAAATTTTGGAGGGTCAGTGCTTCTCACTGTCAGCTGATATTTGGAACCATGGTTTGGAGGATCTAAATAGCTGTATAATTTTCCTCGCAGTATTGCTTTGGATGGATGCCATGTTCTTTTCCAAGATTCATTAAAATCTTCATCTTAGCAGGTGTTAAGAAGTAAATAGTATCTTTGGCCGATATACTATTTATTATTCTTTTTTTTTTAAAGTGGGCACTGCAATATCTTGGTTGCTTAGCTTCCCATAGACATTTCAATTTGAATTTGGTGGTCTAAATGTGAACCTTTTGACATACATATGCATATTTTCAACATCTTGTTGCAGATAAATGACCGTTATGAGTTCCCTTTGCAACTTGACCTTGACAGAGAAAATGGAAAATATTTGTCTCCAGATGCTGACCGTTCTGTCCGCAATCTTTATACCCTGCACAGGTAATATTCATGATTAGGTATGTGGGTTGTGATAGGAAAGGAGGAGGAGGAGGAGGGGGGGGGGTCGTTTATTTGGTTAGCAAAGTCATATGTGCTGTTAAAGTGGTTTACTAAATGCACATGAGTCTGATGTGCGATTTTTATTTAATTAGCTATTATTTGGATCATACTGTGGTGTTGTTACTGATTTGTGTCTTCTGGTGATGGAGAACATTTCATGGTGTTTTTTGCAATTTATCAAAACTAATTACTTTCTGTGGGTGCCTAGACCTGTCAAGGTGCTTTGCCGTGGGTCCAGAGCCTCTCGATGTCTGTCTGTCTTCTAAAACATTGGCATGTGATAGTATCAATGTGGAAGCCTTCGAGTGATAAATTTACGTGGTTGTATTCCTTTTTTAAGTTTGTGCCTTTCTGTTAGTGGTTTCAACAGTGCGTAATTAGCTTGTTTATTTGAAAGTGCTAATGTACTGGTGAAGGCAATGGCGTGCAGCTCTACAAGCACAATCACTTCTGCCAAATTCTGTTTGGTTTTGCAATACTCCTCATGTTTGTTTGCTTTCCTGATTGTGCCATTAGCTTGTTATGGTTAAGTGACAAAGCTGTGTCCCTTGAGAGGAAGTGTGATCTCTATGTCACTGCTATATGCTCTTTAAATTTGGAGCAAATTACAGTATATAGGTTTTCTATTTTTGATGTATTTTATTAGTATTACTGATTTGAAATGTCATGATTTTCTATATTTTAAGGAACTCTCAATTCTTCTTTTGTTTACTCCTGCAGTGTCCTTGTCCATAGCGGTGGGGTGCATGGTGGACACTACTATGCATTTATCCGCCCTACTCTCTCCGATCAATGGTATGCAACACTTATTCTTAATTCTTAACTGTAAATTTGTTTAAGTTAGGTAGAACATTCTTGGATTTCTTTACACCTTTTGCAGTGTTATCGTACTGTAACTTAAGCCGTCATTTGTTGCTATTAAAGTTCCAGCAAATTTGTGTTTTGCTACTGTCCGGGAAACTAACCAACTATTATGTCAAGTTGGCTTTAAAAACTTAGCTGATCAATTCCATAAAGTTTCACATTATATAAATTTATTAGTGATACGTGTTGCTTGAAATTTGTAATACTTCTATGCTCCTGAATTTATGCATCTGCCACCATATGCATGTGCATAGAACTTGTCTTGTAGAGTGGCCTAGGTATAATGCATTAAATGATGTCTTTTAAATTATCTGTATGCCACCCTTGTACTGCTTAAAATCTGAACAGCAATTATAAACATCATTTTCAGGTTCAAATTTGATGATGAGCGAGTAACAAAAGAAGATATGAAGAGAGCACTGGAGGAGCAATATGGTGGCGAGGAAGAGGTGATCTTTTTGGTTTATTAAACAGTCTCAAGCAAACGTTTCCTTATTTACCTCAGTATTATGTTTTGACTTCAAGTGTTTTGTGCAACAGTTGCCACAAACAAATCCTGGGTTCAATAATACTCCATTTAAGTTTACTAAGTATTCAAATGCATACATGCTTGTGTACATCCGCGAAAGTGACAAAGATAAAATAATATGCAATGTTGATGAGAAAGATATTGCTGAACACCTTAGAGTAAGTCACAGAACTAATGCTTCCAGTTTTTATTAAAATAGACATTTTATATAATTTTGCTTCCGAACTGCTGACCAGATAAGATTGAAAAAAGAGCAAGAGGAGAAAGAACACAAAAAGAAGGAGAAAGCTGAGGCTCATCTTTATACAATTATAAAGGTTTTCTTCATGATTTATGTTTTTTGAATTTAGTTATCTAAACTTGATATTTATATTTGCTCTTGGATTTTTGTTTCACCTTTTTTTGGATGCATCCAGGTTGCACGAAACGAAGATTTGGCTGAACAAATAGGGCGTGATATATATTTTGACCTAGTTGATCATGACAAAGTTCGCAGCTTTCGTATTCAGAAACAGATGCCTTTCAACCAATTCAAGGTGATGCTCTTTGACCACGGTTGTAATAGGAAAGTAATGAGTGTCGGTTTTGAAGTATTTTATGGTATTTGCTTATGTAAACGAGTGACTCGTTTCCTAGTGCATATGTCCGAAAATATGGTATTACTTTCTCTGGTATTTCTTTTAGCGCTGGAAGCTTCAGATTAGACTTTGACATGACTTTCACCTTGAAATGCCACAGTAGCTCTAGGAAAATTTTATTGAATGCGTTGTGAGCCCCCCAAATGAAGGAGTTGTTTTAATTTAATAAGTATCATAGGCTTGTGGTATATGCTGGCTTTTGCTGCTGAGGAATTATAAAGTATCTTTCCTTATATTCACATTTTCTGTGCAAATTGAAAACAAATGTCAGTTCGAAATAATGGTTGATACTCAGAGAAAGTGGTTGTATTGGTTCAAGGTTTTACCAACCGATAATTTGTATTCCCATTAGATAATTCATTAATTTGTATTCCCATTATTCGTGATAAGAGTCAGTTTCACACCCCAGTACCATAGTTCTATACTTCGAAGGTTCCAGGAGTTTGGTTAATTGGATGGGGAATTATGTAACAGTGATTTTCTCTATGAAATGATTTTACTCTATGCTTGCTCAAAGCTGAATGTGCATGCATTATTACCATTCATTTAGTATTTTGGTTGGAGATAAATATTGGGCTAGCAAAGTTATTTTCCAAAAGCATATAATTAATGAGCCTGTAAACTAACAATAGAAAAATAGCACATATTGCTGTGATAAGTCAATTTATAAAACTACTTGCTACTTTTTCAGTTTCCTAAGTAATGTAGAAAGCTGCATTAATGGGTAACCCTGGGACAGTTAAAACTTTCAATAGGTTTGATAACCTGTTGTTATTAAACAAAATGTTTTGGGTAAATTTTGCCTGATTTCTTATGGAGAATTTATAAAAAATGAAATTACCTTTGATATTCTGGTCAAAAGAAAAAGAAAAAAAGGAAATTACCTTTGATATCATACAATTTGATGTTCACGATGACAACCTGGTGTAAGGTTTATTTTAACAAGTGAATTACAGTGGTAAATTGTGGACTCTTGAATTAACATGTTGTCTATACTCTTATCCTTTATATTTAATTTAAAGTTTGTATACAAAACTGATGGTGAGCTTAACTGGTTTGGTTGTATTCGGTGTTGAACATAAGCAATTTTATTGCCGTATTTTGGGTCAGGTTTATTTTAAGCTCAATTATTATTTATCATTCCTTGATTTTTTTTTGTTCAGTTGCTTACCGTTGAAATATTTCTCAGGAAGAGGTGGCCAAAGAATTTGGTATTCCTGTGCAATTTCAGCGTTTTTGGCTGTGGGCCAAGAGGCAAAATCATACTTACAGGCCAAATAGGCCGCTGGGTCCTTCTGAAGAGACACAATCTGTAAGGAGAACTTCTTCTGGCATTCTATTTCTCCCATCTTTAATTAGTGATTTACTGTGTGCCAAAAAATTCTTTTTTGCCTAAATTCTGTTGATTGAGGCTTTAACGTAAGTAGGATTTTAGAAGATAGATTTTGTTAGTGTGCATTTTGCAAAATTTTGAGCTTTAAAAAAACAGTCTTTGATGGGCTATACTGCAAAATGATGACATGGATATCTTTGAGGTTGTGTAGACTGTCATGATTGATATTAGATATTTGATTTGATTCTTTAGAAGATTATATGATATATTCTAAGATTCTAGTAGAAATTGTCGTCAATATTCTTAGGATATAGTACTATCTTTTAAGTATTTACCGAGATATTTAAATTCGATCTGATATTTTTTCTGTCCAGTAATCTTTGAGATATTCCTCACTAGACTTTTTTTGGGCTTGTGCATTGTGTGAGAGACCAATATTGAGCCCATACATTTGAGCAAAAAAGATGATGTATCAACTGTTGTTCACTCATGCTGGTTGTGGTCTTAATTTTTTCATTGTTTCAGTTTACAGGAACTGGTAAAGCAATCAATTTCACCCCATTTTTCCTGTGATCAAAACTGATAGATTAGTATAGGTGGCACCTGAAAAGGCAGTATAAATTGGGGCTTAATCAATATGGCTGATAACTTAACCTCCAGAATAGAAAAATGAACACTCTTACTAGTTCACATGAACATCAGCCGATATCTGTATGAACTAGTAATAAAAGCTTCCTTATTTTATTCCTATGGAATAAGCATCACACAAGACACCATATCAGGTGCTCTATATGATGTCTGCATGAACCTGTGCTATCAATTGTGCTTTTTGGTGCTTTTCTTACAATGTTTTTAAACAATTAGGCAATGATGCGTTCATGCTTATGCAAGGCTGGTAGTGTAGGGATCACAAGCCTCCTGTTCTGATGTCTTACTTGCATAGTTGCACTTCATTGATGTCTCTGGATGTTCTTTGCTTTTTTCATGTTAACTAGCATATAACATTGTTCAAACTATTGGAAACTAAAATTTTTTATGGTAGAGAAATAAACAACTGTATTGTGGGGCATTGATAAGATAATTATAGACTCTTCTGTTCTTTTGTATCAAGTCAATTTGAAAACATTTCACTTGTATATTCCATATTGTACAGTGATTTGAATACAAAACCCTACTGTTGGATGTTTGTAATTTAGGTTGGTCAATTGAGGGAGGTCTCAAACAAGGCACACAATGCAGAACTTAAACTGTTCTTGGAAGTAGAGCGTGGACCGGTAATGCAGTTTTCTCTAACATACTTTTCTGTTTAGAATTTTTTTCCTTTACTGTGGTAAATAGGCTTACTCCAATTAATATTATTTGTGTGGTTGAATAGGATCTGCGTCCTCTTCCTCCACCTGATAAGACAAAGGAAGATATACTACTTTTCTTTAAGCTTTATGACCCTGAAAAAGAAGAGCTACGGTATACTATCGGGCCTGCAACTTAAAAAGTTTTCTTTATCAAGAGTGTAACATGTAACCATTTTAATTATATTTTGATTTATTATATTAGATTTGTTGGAAGACTCTTTGTCAAGGCACTAGGAAAGCCAGTGGAAATCTTAATGACGCTGAATGAGATGTCTGGTTTTCCACCAAATGAAGAAATTGAACTGTATGAGGTCAGTTTTCCATATATTGCTTTGACTTTCCAGGGAAAGTGAATTCTAACTTACCTTTTGTCATGTGTTTATTTATTTCTCGAGTTGTAACTACTTGTTCTCCCTTTTGACAATGCCAGGAAATAAAGTTTGAGCCAACTGTTATGTGTGAGCACATTGATAAAAAACTTACTTTCAGATCTAGTCAGGTAATGCTATGCACAGATGTTCCCAGCAAAGAATATTACTAGCAAATTTATTTTCTGATTGGCTGAATTCTTCTTGTTGTCATTTCAGCTTGAAGATGGTGACATTATTTGTTATCAAAAGTCACCTCCCTTAGAGAGCGATGACCAGTTCCGTTATCCAGATGTTCCTTCATTCTTGGAATATGTTCATAATCGACAGGTATGCCATGGGGAGACAGTTATCACTATACCTGAAAGCTAACTAACTTGAACATATTTATATCTTAGAAATTCTAAATGTGGTTCACCTTCTATGCAGCTGTATACATCTGAGTGTTTTGCTTTCCCTTGTAATTTCATGTTTTAAAACATTCTATTTGGAGTATACTCAACTAAAATCTTAACTGTAATTATTGCTTAATTTTGATACAATATACACTATTCAATTTATTATCTTGTACAGTGCTTTTCTCGGCCACCTTTTATCTTCCTGCCGTATTTGCAGAACAAAAAAAAAGAGAACCGTGATCTCTCTATGCATGGAAGAATGGAAGGTTAAGGGGGATCACATGCCCTCTATGATATATACAGATATCTGATTATAATCAGAATTTTGTATATGCTAAAATTGTGATTAGTGGGACACCTCCAAAGAAATCTAGGTTCCAATCATGGAAAATTTTAACAGAAAGGAGCTGCATATTACAGAGATGAACCCTTTTTGCAACTTAGTTGGGTTAAAGCTGAGACCATGGGCCAGTAGGATAAGTTCATGCTCCTCGCCATTTTGATCGATCTATATGCAGTGGTCCCACAGTCACCATCTATGCTTGGCTGTATAGATGTTTGCTTCAAAAGGTGCTGCTAGGCATATATTTTTTTAATCTGATTTAGCCAGACACAGTTTTGGTCAAACCCCACCCCCTGCAAGTGGGTCTTTGAATTGGTCTTCACTGATAAAATTCAACTCTGATTTTATTTGGACTTCTTGTAAGTTAAAGAGTATTTGTTTGAATTGTGCGATTGTGCTGTAATTGTGTGATAAATGGTTTTTATGAGTCTGTCCATATACAAAAGAAAGTCATGTGTCACAAACAAAATTAGTTACGATTTGCATATTTGTTAAGGAAGATGTTTGCTTCCATGCCTTCAAATGCGTAGTGTGAAGTCTTAATTTTATTGAATTATAATTAACTTGGAAGTGGGGGTTGTCTATTAAGAGTGAACTGCTGATAGTATGTCCCTCTGGATCAACGGAATTCGGTCTCGTTCAGTTTTAGTTTGGGAGGGGGCGGGGAGGGTGATTGGGGATTATTGTATGTGAGTTTGGATTTAGTGTTAACTTCTTAATCATTGTAAATACTAAGTATCAGTATTACTGGTCAAAAAATATTTCTTCTTAATTTTAGATTTTAAATAAATAAGAGATAGTGATACCCTGCAGTAAAAAAATAAGATAATTCAATTGAACAATTAAGCATGTTTATGGCCTTATAATGTTAACTTATGTTTAAATCTTAATTTCATATAAAATAGCCATTTTATGAGAGATAAGAGCATTGACCTTATGGTTCTGCCAAAAAACTTTTCTAGCTAGGGAATGCTTGACTTGAACTTAAGAAGATTTTATGATTACACAAGTTGATAACACTTTTTGTTTGCTTTACTTGTTTATTTTGGATTCGTGGTCAGAGAATGGCCTTTGGAAATTTCTCTTTTTCCTCTTTGCGTACATATCCATGCAGCAGTACAACTTACATTTTTACTTTTTTATGCTATTAACAACCAGCTTACAGGTCCTTATCTTTGCCCCTTGTGTGTTTTTTCCTTTTTCCTTTTTGGGTTTCATGTGGTTTTATAGCTGGTCCATTTTCGATCGTTGGAGAAGCCTAAGGAGGATGATTTCTCTTTAGAATTGTAAGTATTCAATATCCAATATGTTCTTTCATTTCTTAATATGCAGTAACCGCTGATTCATGTTTTCTTCTTCTTCTTGTCTTAGGTCCAAACTTCATACCTATGATGATGTTGTAGAAAGAGTGGCTCGCCATCTTGGTCTGGATGATCCATCAAAGATTCGACTTACATCTCACAACTGCTACTCTCAGCAGCCTAAACCTCAACCCATCAAGTACCGCGGTGTAGATCATCTTTCTGACATGCTGGTTCATTACAACCAGGTTCAGTATTTCTATTCAACAACCCCCCCCCCCCCCCCCCCCCCCCCCCCCCCCCCAACCACCACCACCACCCACAACACAACATCCGTTATCTTTCCTTACGAAACATTTATATTCCTTACCAGTAAGCAACTTTTGTTGGTTTTGGTGACAGATTTCTGATATATTATATTATGAAATTTTGGATATTCCTCTGCCGGAATTGCAAGGTCTGAAAACTCTTAAAGTTGCATTTCATCATGCGACAAAAGATGAGGTGGGTTTGCTCTATTTTAGTGTCTAACTATTGTTGGTATTGGTTGTGACCTTCATTTTCTAAGATTATGTTCCGTTTTTCAGGTTGTAATTCACAGTATAAGGCTTCCCAAGAATAGTACTGTAGGTGATGTTATCAATGATCTAAAAACTAAGGTGATTTTGCAACTGCAATATCTTTTCTCCCCCTCCTATGAAGGAGCTTGAATGTTTATTTTGCTATGTTTATATTTTGAATGTTTATGATAACTATAAGAAACTAAATTCCCAACAACCCCCCCCCCCCCCCCCCCCCCCCAATCCATTTATTAACTGATTGTTTCGAACAGGTTGAGCTGTCTCATCCTAATGCTGAACTTCGATTGTTGGAGGTGTTCTACCATAAAATTTACAAGGTAGGGTAGGGCCTGTTTTAATACTTTGTTTTTATAGGACTTTTATATGTTTTATGGCGATCAGATTACTGTCTGAGATCGTTACAAAATCAGGCAAACGATGAATTTGGTTGGAAAATACTGATTGCCCCGTCTTAACTTATGTGCTACCTTGACTTTGTTAGTTAGGAAGTTACTTTGTAGTAATCAGTAGTAGCTTCATGGTGATTTAGAAGTTGGTAGATTTACATATGTGTTGGTGCTGGAATGCTAATAATCAAGTTATTGTTATTCCACACTTTTGTCTTTCTGTTTGTTGTTTTTTTCTTTTTAACTAAATGGGCATTTAATTCTGAACTAGTCAGCTTTTCATAAAATTCAGATTAGGTTCATACTGTTTTCACCATACTACTCAATTTCTAAATTGTTTATCTTGTTGCTTCTTGCTCATCCTAGTATCTATTTCATGCAGATTTTCCCACCCACTGAAAAGATAGAAAACATAAATGATCAGTACTGGACGTTACGTGCAGAAGAGGTATGTTATAAATTACCTGCAAGTAAATGCATGGATCATGTATACTGAATCAACTGTTGACTTGTACCTTTTTGTAAAACAGATTCCAGAGGAAGAGAAAAATCTTGGTCCTCAGGATAGATTGATTCATGTCTACCATTTCATGAAAGATCCAAACCAAAACCAGATGGTATGTTTATACTATAATTTAACTTGGTTTGCTTCATTAATAATATAATGCAAAATTAACCCAAAAAAAGCACGTGGAACAGTTGTTTAATTTTATTATTTCCTATAGAGCACACAAGGTTCCATTGGAAAGGCTCAAATATGTCATTAAATTCTAGTATTAACTACCTTTGGATCAAACTTTCTTAAGCCACCCTCCTCACCTGCTCCCTGTTTCAACCGACAAAATATAGTATCCGTCTCTTTTTTTTTCTTCTTCTTGTCAATGGCAAATTCAAAATTCCGAAAAACCTTTCCTTTTGATCTTCCCTTCCCAATATGGAAGTTTAACTCATCATATTTTTTTGGCTTATGAACTACTATACTTCAATAAAGGAAAGAAGAAGAAAAAAAACTCATCAAATTTTTTTTTTGGGGTTCAAATAGCAAGTTCAGAATTTTGGAGAACCTTTCTTTCTGATCATTCACGAAGGCGAGACCTTGTCCGATGTTAAAACACGGATTCAGAAAAAGCTTCAGGTTCCAGATGAAGAGTTTGCTAAGGTAAATCTTTCTCAATATTTATACATTCTCTAACCAGCTTGTAGTGAAAATAATCAAATTTCAGTCGTATAGTAGCACATATAGATATATTTCAGTCTTCCAGATGATTCTAAGTTTGTTTATGTTCTCAGTGGAAGTTTGCATTCCTGTCTCTTGGACGTCCTGAATATCTTCAAGATACAGATGTTGTGTCTAGTAGATTTCAGGTAAAAGTTTTCTTTCATTACTTGCATTTTTTGCTATCTTATGGGTGTTATCTGTTACATTTTAAATTTTACTTTATTTATGTAGAGACGAGATGTGTATGGAGCCTGGGAGCAGTATCTTGGATTAGAACATGCAGATACAGCTCCAAAAAGAGCTTACACAGCAAATCAGGTAAATTTTAATTTGCCCATATTTTTTTATTTTATTTTATTTTTAAAAAATAATAGGGTACTAGGAGAAACCTGATTTGAATGCTGATAGAAGCTTCATTTACCCCTTTTTTTTGCATTAGTAGTTATAGTTCTTTTCTTACAAATTTGTTGTGAATCCCTGGATATTATGCGTCAAACTATGTTCTCATTTCCTTTTATACTTTTTGCAGAATCGTCACACATTTGAGAAGCCTGTGAAAATCTACAATTAGATAATTATCTATGCCCTCCCTCCATGGCATCTGCACCAGCTTGATGCCATTTGCCTGACTTTTTAACAAAGCATCGAGATGAAATTCAGTCGTGAAGGAAAATAGCGGCAGCAGTATTGATGGGATCTTGCGATCCTTTGTTGATTATATATTTATGGAGGATTTGTTTTTTGGCTGTGGCTGGACGGAGGCTTTAGCAATGCATGATCATCCCTTCTCAGTAAATTATGCAGCACATCATGGGTTTTCCTTCTCTTCTTTTTCAGTTTTCATCTTATTAAAGGCCCCCTCTCATTTTCCAGTGTAATCTAGTGCATAAGAAGATTTTGGATTAGAAGATGTATACTAGGTATAGTCGGATCATGACATTTTTTTGTTTATTCCCGTTGCCGCCTTTGGGTTATTTTTAGATTGTTGCTAGGCAAAATGGGGATTGTATAATGTTGCGATTTGTTGTTAATGGCCTCTGAATTTATTTCAGGTATTGTAAAAGAAACAGCTTTCTTGTTAATGGCCTCTGAATTTATTTCAGGTATTGTAAAAGAAACAGCTTTCTTTCTTCTTTAGTTTGAAGGCTGTTCCTCTGAGGGGGCTCATTATCCATAATTTTGTTATAGAATCAAAACCATTCTGTTATTATGATTATTTATTCTGCATATTTGATATTATTATTTAACCCTAAGTAGTTGGTGTTGATTTTATTAGGACTGGTAATGTACACATGGGATGCACTGTCTTAATAAAAATAGTTTTTTTTAATGTAAAAATAAGACGTGGTCTGGGTTTGAACCTAAGATCTCCTTTATAATAATTATGCACGTGCGTTATACGTGCTGGTAGATTTACAAATTACACCAAGGTCTTTTACCATTATTATAACTAGTAATTTACACGTGCGATGCACGTTTTAATAATTTCAAAAAATAAAAATAAAAATTTTGAAGTAGGGAGGATTTGAACTGGAAACCTCCTTTTTATTAGTTATGCACGTGTGTTGCACATGTTGGTAGAATGATAAAATGACAAATGACAATAAGGCCTTCTCTCATTATAATATTATTACTAGTATTTTTCACATGCGATGCACGATTTGATAAGAGTTGGAGGATTTTCATGTGCGATATACGTGTTAAGAAATAGTTTTGGAGTTGGACGTACGTTGCACGTAATTGAGAAAAATATTTTGAAGAAAAAACTATGAATTGTACGTGCAATGTACATGTTTATAAGTAGAATTAGAGTTGAACGTGCAACATGTGTTTGTTTGGTGTTAAAAAGAATATTTAAAAAATATTTTTGTATGTTCGTTGCACGTTTAAATAGGTGACTTTTTTTTGTTGTAATTAATGGGAGAGTTGGAGTTGCACGTGCAACACACGGGTTTGTATGCTGACAAATTACAACTCCAACTCTCCCATCCATTAAAACTAGTATTTTTCACGTGCAATGCACGTTTTAATAAGAGTTGGAGAATTTTCACGTGCGATATATGTGTTAAGAAATAGTTTTGAAGTTGGACGTGTGTTGCACGTAATTGGAAAAATTATTTTGAAGAAAAGACTACATTTGTTCGTGCAATGCACGTGTTTATAAGTGGAATTTGAGTTGTACGTGCAATACGTATATGTTTGGTGTTAAAAAATATTGAAATTTTATTTTGCACGTGCGTTGCACGTTTTAAATAGGTGAAATTTTATTGTTTGTTAGTTTTTGTTGTAATTAATGGGAGAGTTTGAATTGCACGTACAACACATGGGTTTGTATGTTGACAAATTACAACTCCAACTCTCCCATTATATATAGAGAAGAGAAGATAGTAGATTATTATTATTATTATTATTATTAGAGATTAGATATATCTCTACTACTATAATGGGAAAAGGCTTTAGTGTAATTTGTCCATCTACCAACCGGTGCAACGCATGTGCATAACTATTGTAAATGAGGTTTTAGATCAAATTCAGACTACATCTAAATTTTTACTTTTAAAAAAACTATATTTATTAAGACGTGCATCACACGTGTAAACTACTAGTATATATATATATATATATATAATATATATATATATATATATATATAATAAAACACAAAGAAAGCTATCAAGTGGCTCTCCTTCAATCACCCCAAAAATCAAAGGCCTATATCTAACCTCACAAAACATATTTTTCCCCCCAAAACTCAAATTCAAATTCCCCACCCAAAACAACTCCTATATTTATTTAATTATTTTTTTCTTTCTCTCTCTCCCTCCCTCCCTCTTCTATTCAAAAAAATTAAGAAAATAAAAATTTTAAAAATTTTTACAAAATAAAAAACTAAAACTAAAAAAATTAAAAATCTAAAAACTTTAAAAATAATTCAAAAAAAATCAAACAAATTATATAATATGGTTTTTGTTAGATCCCCAAGAGTTTCTCATATAATATGTTTGCTACTTCAATTAATTTGTTGGACCTCGAAAACTATTTTATATGATCAAACAAGGTGCACCGTTCTGAAGATGTGCCGTAAGCACGTGTCAACGGGCAAACCTAGTATATATAAAATAAATTACAAAGAAAGCTATCAAGTGGCTCACAATCAATCCCCCCTAAAATCAAAGGCTTAGATCAACCTCACAAAACATATTTTTCCTCCAAAATTTCAAATCCCAAAATCAAAAATTTCCCCCCAAAACTAAAAAACTTATTACTTTATTACTATCTCTCTCTTCTTTCTTCACTTTTTCATATTTCTCTCTTTCACTCTCTCCCTATCTCTCTCTCCCATTCTTTCTATATTTACTTATAAACTTAGATTTTCAGAATTTTAATGTTTTTTTTTGCACATGTTATATTGAAAATAGTAAATATCTCTTCAACTCCATACTTAAAGTTCTAAGAAGTTAGATTTTATACCCCCATTTATAATTTTTTTTAACATATACTAATGAAAACATGAACTTTTATTTACAACTAATTATTGTTATACTATTCAAACTTGAGCTACTTAATTGTTGTTTTACTGTTTACAGGCTTTTCGTGTTTTGTATCGTTCCGAAGACGTGCTGTAGGCACGTGCCCACGGGCAAATCTCGTGTGTATATATATATATATATTGGATAGTCATGGAACGGATGTGGATTATAGGGATTTAGCTCACTTGGAATTTGGAAATCACCCTTCGCTCAAGTAATTACTCGGTGAAAGCAATGTTAGTTTAAAGGTAAATTTTCGGCAGTTGAAGCTGCTGGAAATAGCCAACTGAACATGCCGTGGTTGTAGGTGTTTCTCGGCATCTCCTCGCTATTTCGTTTCTCCAATTAAAGAAAAATAAAACAAACAAATAAAATTTAGCAAAGTACGAAAATATTTAAGAAGCAACAAAATCTCTCCAAACAGATAACTGCAAAATAATAAATCTTGGATGCGTTTTGCAAAATCATCCCCCAGTAAGTACATGATTTTAAAAAAAAATTTAGTCCCCATATCACAGTATCTGTAATTTAGTTTCTTAATTTAATGATTAACAAACTTTCAGCTGTCTATGCCACAGCCTAGAGTAACTTCTGGATCTCATAAAAAACTCCTGCCACCTTTGGACCGCAATAAAAGTTAAATTAGTGGCTACAAATTGGTTAAATCGGACTGCAGAATAAGTTTAAAATGTTGGAATTAATTTTTGCAGTTTTTTGGGCCGGATTTCGGCAGGCTCCAGCTACCGGCAGCGCCGAAAAAATGAGTGAATTGTGATCCTCTTGACGAGTACTATTCTGTAGTGTGCTCACTTGCCAAAAACGAATTTCGTATGAATGAGAAATGGTCCGAAGTTGGGTACTTGAAATGTACTAATTTGACAACTTGGAGAAAATGGATAGTCTCATATCGGAAATTGGAAAAGATTTTTACTAGTATATATACTAGAAAACTGGACTAAAGGGCGTGGTCCGGGGGTTACCACTAACGTGTAGTGGAGAGGGGACTTAGCCAAAATGACAAACACACGCGCGCCCGCCCTGCTCCGGCTCGGCTTGGTTTGGCCAGACAAAAACTTTTTTCCTACTCTTCAGAGAAGGTTGCTTCGCCAGTCACCGTCACACTACGGGGTGAATTCTGCTTTAAGGAGAGAGATTCTCAATCTCGACTCTGTGCAAAGTCTTTCGTTACTGTTTTGATTTCTTGTATTTCAATTCTTCGCAATAGCTGTTGGGTTTTTTCATATTTATAAATTCGGGTTCTAACAATCTTAAAGCAGAATTTTTTCCTGAAACTATTTCAGATAAGAACATGGAGAACACACAAAGTGATATTGCCAGTGGGCTTATCAGTACCGAAATACCGGTGACCCAAAATGTGACTGCACAATCGGTTGCGGCACATTCGGTCGTTCTGCCCACGCACATAACCGTGGGAGAAAAACCGGAGAAGTTCAATGGAACTGGATTCAAGAAGTGGCAAGGGAAGATGCAGTTCTACCTGACCACCCTGAAGCTGGACAGATTTCTTACTGAATCTGCCCCGATGTTGGCGCCAATGGATGCACACTCCGTTGCTGCAGTTGATACCTGGACTCAGGGCGACTACCTCTGCAGGAACTACATCCTGAATGGCTTGGTAGATCCCCTGTACAACGTCTACTGTGTCTTCAAGACGTCCAAACTCCTGTGGGAGTCCTTGAAAAAGAAGTACAAAACAGAAGACGCCGGGTCCAAGAAGTTTGTAGTCGGCAAATTTCTGGACTACAAGATGATTGACTCCAAAACTGTTGTGAGTCAAGTCCAAGAACTGCAGGTCATAATGCATGACATCGCTGTAGAGAACATGACGCTGTGCGAACCATTCCAGGTTGCAGCGTTCATTGAAAAGCTTCCACCTGGATGGAAAGACTTCAAGAACTACCTCAAACACAAGCGAAAGGAGATGTCTCTTAAAGACCTAATTGTCAGGTTGCGGATCGAAAAGGAGAATCGCAAGACTGACAGGTCCTATGAAAATCAGTCCATAGAAAAGGCCAACGTGGTGGAGCACGAACAGAAGGGCAAAAAGAGGAAGTTTTTGCCACAGGCCTCAAACAAAAAACCTCTTGCAAAGAGGTTTGCTGGGAAATGCCACAAGTGTGGTAAGTTGGCGCACAAAATTTCTGAGTACCACAGCAAGGACAATAATTGTTCAGGAACAGGACATGGAAAAGGGAATGAAAAATCCCACGCACACATAGCTGAGAACTTGTCTACTGGTCTCTCTGACCTGGACCTCTGTGTTGTAGTATCAGAGGTAAATCTTGTGGGGAGCAACCCACGTGAATGGTGGTACGATACTGGGGCCACCAAGCACATCTGCTCGGACAAGAAAATATTCACTTCATATCAGAAGTGCAATAAAGATGAACAACTATTCATGGGAAACTCTTCCACCTCCAAAATTGCAGGAACAGGGAAGATAGTGCTGAAAATGACTTCAGGCAAAGAACTCACTCTCACAAATGTGCTGCATGTTCCAGATATTAGAAAGAACTTGATATCAGGTTCTTTGCTAAGCAAGAATAGGTTTAAGGTTGTTCTTGTTTCTGATAATTTTGTATTGTCTAAGAATGGGGTATACTTGGGTAAAGGATATGTAAAGGATGGACTGTTCAAGTTTAATGTAATGACAGTCATCCCTAAAACTATTGTTCCTGCTGTTCCCAATGTTAATGAAATAACTCCTATTGCCTATATTGTTGAGTCTTCTTCTGTTTGGCATGAAAGACTAGGCCATGTTAATGTCAATTCTATGCGTAGATTAATTAACATGAATTTGCTACCAAAATTTAAGGTGGATAACTCCGAAAAATGTGAAGTTTATACAGAGGCCAAACTCACTAAAACTCCATCGCGTTCTGTAGAAAGAAACATAGAAACTCTAGGTCTAATTCACACGGTTTTGTGTGATTTAAAATATGTGCAGACCAGAGGTGGCAAAAATTACTTTGTGACATTCATAGACGATTGCACAAAATTCTGTTATGTATACTTGTTACATAGCAAAAATGAGGCTTTGGATAAATTCAAAGAATATAAACTTGAGGTTGAGAATCAACTTGGCAAAACGATTAAAATCGTTAGGAGTGATAGAGAAGGAGAATATGATGCACCGTTTAATATGTTCTGCTCAGAACATGGAATAGTTCATCAGACAACTGCTCCTTACTCACCCGAATCAAACGACACTGCCGAGCGCAAGAACCAAACTCTAAAGGAGATGATGAATGCCTTATTGTTGAATTCTGGCTTACCCCAAAATATGTGGGGGGAAGCGTTGCTGACTGCCAACTACATTCTCAATAAAATACCTCACAAGAAAACCGACAAGACACCATACGAACTGTGGAAAGGTAATGTACCTTCGTATAAATACCTCAAAGTGTGGGGGTGTCTAGCAAAAGTGGCAGTTCCTAACCCGAAACAGATCACCATCGGACCTAAGACGATTGATTGCATATTCATAGGCTATGCACACAATAGTAGTGCATATCGGTTCTTGGTATACAAATCAGATATACCGGATATCCATGTGAATACAATAATGGAATCAAAGAATGCTTTCTTCTTTGAACACGTGTTTTCGTACAAGGATACTACGTACCCCAAACGTACACGTGAACAAGGGAATACAAGCACTTCAGTTGATGAACCAGAACATGATACTGATGAGACTAGACGAAGTAAATGGGCAAGAACATTAAAATCATTTGGTCCTGACTTTGTGACGGCCTTTCTGTTAGAGAATGAGCCCAGAACTTTCAAGGAAGCCATGTCTATGCCTGATGCTCCTATGTGGAAGCAAGCAATCAAAAGTGAAATAGACTCCATTATGCAAAATCATACATGGGAGTTAGTCGACTTGCCTTCTGGATGTAAAGCTCTAGGATGCAAATGGATTTTCAGACAAAAATTGAAGCCAAATGGTTCAATAGAGAAGCATAAGGCAAGACTTGTGGTACAAGGATTTAGGCAAAAAGAAGGCCTAAATTTCTTTCATACATATTCTCCAGTTACAAGAATTACATCCATAAGAATGTTGATAGCTATTGCAGCTCTACGTAACCTGGAAATACATCAAATGAATGTTAAAACTGCATTTCTAAATGGAGAATTAGAAGAAGAAATATACATGAAAGAACCTGAGGGTTACGTAGTTCCGGGACAGAAAAACAAGGTGTGCAGGCTTGTAAAATCCCTGTACGGACTGAAACAAACTCCAAAGCAGTGGCATGCAAAATTTGACAATGTTATGATGTCAAATGGTTTCAAAATAAATGAATGTCACTACAACATATAGGGCTTTCTACAATGAACTTATTATAGCATTTAAGTGTTAATGCTATTGAAAGTGATCAATAATAGCATTTTTGAAGAAAATGTTGTCTTTGATTAATTTTAAAATTTACTTTTAGTTATGACAGCGTTTTTAAAACGCTATATTATTTACGGCATTTTAAGAACGCTATTATATCTGTAAATAAACAAAATATATATGGGCAAAAAAGAAAATTCTAAATAAAAACTCCAAATCCATCAAAACCTTTTTAACTTCTCCCTCTCTTCCGAAACCCCTTCTTCACCAAATCTATCCACAATTTCCCCGACCCGCCGTCAAAACCACTTCTTCACCAAATCTATCCCTAACTTCTCCCTCCTCTGCGCCTCCCGAATCCCCGACCCGCCGTCAAAGAAACGTCTCTTCTCCCCGCGCCCCCGTTGCCCTACCCGCCGTCGCCCTCTTCTCCTCCCCACCCCCCGAAGCCAGACACGCTGTCACCCAACACCCTCTTCTCCTCCCCGCCCCTGAAGCCCCACCACGTCGTCACGGTTCCGGAACACTCCCTTCTCCTCCCCGCTATCTCCCACGCTAGCCGATTCCAGGTAAATGACACATTGTAAACTTGATTTAGTCAAAAATGTTTGTATGAAATTTGTAATATGCATAAGATCAGTAATATTCAACTATGCAAATTGCACTTCTATTCTTTGCATGTATCACTTTTCTTCTAGCCATCGATAAAAATAACTTGCAGGCTTTCTATTTGAATTACATATCATTCATCAAATACTCATTGCAAGCCTCATAGTCAAAATACAAATAAACCTAAATTTATGTAGCATATAATTCAAAGGGTGATAGCTTCTCCGGTATTTCTTGTTAGGATCGTGAGAAAAACAACAGAGATAAATTTGAGAAGAAAACAACACAAATATTATTTCTCAATCTCAAAAGATTTACAAAAAACTCTCAATACTTTATAAGCTCTCTGTGGCTATCAATCTCTATTTTTCTCTTCAGTTGAGTGTGTCTTCAAATGAAGAAAATAGTGAGAATTTATAGGAGGGGAAGAGACACCATGCTTTCGAAGAGACACCATGCTTCGGAAAAGACACCATGCTTCGGAAGAGACACCATGCTTGCACCAAACGTTGTCATGCATCAGCATGCACCAAACGTTGCATGCATGAGTGCATGCTCTTTTGTGGCGGGACCTACAATTCTCCCCCTCACGCCACATCTGCACCAATCGTCATCTCCCATCCATTCCAGTTATGTCTCTGCATAACTCTAGTTTCTCCCGAGACACAATCTTTGTCAACATGTCTGCTGGATTCTCCTTCGTGTGGATCTTCATCAGTTTCAACAATTGTTGATCCATCACCTCGCGTATCCAGTGATAGCGAATATCAATATGTTTTGTTCGGGAATGGTACATTGAATTCTTGCTCAAATCCAAAGCACTCTGACTGTCACAATGTACCTTGTAGTCATTCTGCTTGATCCCGAGTTCTTGTAGAAATCGCTTTAACCACAACATCTCCTTGCCAGCTTCAGCGGCAGCAATGTACTCTGCTTCTGTCGTAGATAGTGCAACGCACTTCTGCAACCTTGACTGCCATGACACAGCTCCCCCTGCAAAAGTGTAGATAAAACCAGAAGTCGATTTTCTACCATCAAGATCTCCGGCCATATCTGCATCTGTATAGCCTTCCAAAACCGGATCAGCTCCCCCGTAACACAAACATATCTTTGAAGTACCCTTAAGATACCTGAGAATCCACTTAACAGCCTCCCAATGCTCATTTCCTGGATTGGAGAGAAATCTGCTTGCCACACCCACTGCATGTGCAATATCCGGCCTCATACACACCATTGCATACATCAGACTTCCAACCGCTGAAGAATAAGGCACAACTTCCATTTCCTCGATCTCTTTCCTGGATGAGGGACACGAACTCTTGCTCAACTTGAAATGATTAGCCAGTGGGATGCTAACTGGCTTGGCACCCTCCATGTTGAATCGCTTGATCACCCGTTCAACATATTTCTCTTGAGATAACCACAATCTTCGGGCCTTTCTGTCTCGAGAGATGTTCATACCTAAAATCTGCTGAGCTGGCCCAAGGTCCTTCATATCAAAGACCTTAGAGAGTTCTATCTTCAGCTGTCTGATCTTCACTGTATCTTGTCCGACGACCAACATGTCATCGACATATAGTAACAGTGCAATAAAATTTCCATCAGGGGACCTTTGAATGTAGACGCATTGATCTGCAGCAGTCCTCTTGTAGCCTTGACTCACCATGAATGAATCAAACTTCTTGTACCATTGCCTTGGTGCTTGCTTGAGGCCATACAAACTCTTCTTCAGCTTACATACGAGATTCTCTTTCCCTGGAACCTCGTATCCCTCTGGCTGCTCCATGTAAATTTCTTCATGCAGATCACCGTGAAGAAATGCAGTCTTCACATCCATTTGTTCAAGCTCCAAGTCTAGGCTAGCTGCTAATCCGAGCATGACTCGGATTGAAGTCATCTTTACAACTGGAGAAAAAATCTCACCAAAATCGATGCCTTTCTTCTGAAGGAATCCTTTGACCACTAGCCGAGCTTTGTGCTTCACCACCTTTCCGCTGCCATCTTTCTTGAGCTTGAATACCCACTTGTTCTTTAGTGCCTTCTTCCCTCCTGGAAGCTTAACCAAATCGTAGGTTTGGTTCTTCTCTAAAGAGTCCATCTCATCCCGCATAGCGTGCAGCCAGTTGTCTTTGTCTGGATGAGACAATGCTTCCTGAAAATTCTCTGGCTCCCCTTCATCAGTAAGAAGAATGTACTCTGATTCTGGATATTTAGTAGACGGAACATGGCCTCTTTCAGATCTACGTAGCTGAGGCTCACTCGTCTCAGGCGGTGTATCATTATCTTGTACTGGTTCTGCAGCTGTGAAAGGTTGCGGCTCCCCAGGCTCATCAATCCCTTCTTCCTCCTCCTCTGGTTCTGCTTCTAGTTCTTGATCAGACACATCATCATCTGCGGCAGCTTGTACTAGTACTGTATCTGGAACAAAGTCCTGAGTACTGACAGGATTTTCAGCAATTGTAGGCTTTTCAGTGTCCCCATATGTCTGATTTTCATGGAACACCACGTCTCTACTTCTGATGGGCTTCTTCGTCTTTAGATCCCATAGCCTGTATCCAAACTCCTCGTCTCCATAGCCTATGAAAATGCATGGAGTGGTTCTCGCATCGAGCTTCTGCCTGAGCTCCTTTGAGACATGTGCATAAGCCAGACATCCAAATGTCCTCAGGTGAGAGTAGGAGGGGTTCTTGCCGGTCCATTTCTTCTCTGGGATGTTGAAATTCAGCGGGACTGATGGAGATCGATTGATCAAGTAGCAGGCGGTGCGAACAGCTTCTCCCCAAAATGGCTTTGGCAGCTTTGCTGTGCTGAGCATACTTCTGACTCTTTCCATGATTGTTCGGTTCATTCTTTCTGCTACCCCATTGTGTTGCGAGGTACGTGGAACCGTCTTCTCGTGCCGAATGCCCTGACTCTTGCAATAGGCATCAAAACTCCTGGATGTATACTCGCCTCCGTTATCTGAGCGAAGGCACTTCAGCTTCTTCCCCGTTTCATGCTCTACCATGGCATGAAATGATTTGAAGATTTTCAAGACCTGATCTTTTGTCTTCAGAAAATACACCCACACATTCCGAGAAGCATCATCAATAAATGTCAGAAAGTATTTGTTACCGCCTAGCGAATCCACCTCCATGGGACCGCAAACATCAGAATGTATCAGACTGAGCAACTCTGATCTCCTTGTCGAAGAGGAACTAAAAGAGACTCTTCGCTGCTTGCCAAATAAACAGCTGCTGCAAGGTTGAAGCTCTGCATTCTTGGTAATGGAGATAAGATTTTCCTTCATCAAGGTTGATAAACCTTTCTTACTCATGTGACCGAGTCTCTGGTGCCACAGTTTCTGCGAAGCTTCATGTTCAACAATATTGAGACTCTCCACATTGATCTTCACATGAGTCTTGTACAAAGTGCTGCAGAGATGTCCACGAGCGATCACCATTACACCTTTCAGCATCCTCCACGAACCATTGCAAAAACGGTTATCATAGCCCTTTTCATCTAGGGCTCTCACCGAAAGAAGATTTTGTCTAAGTTCAGGTACATGGCGAACATCCTGCAGTGTGATTGTGCACCCGGCATCAGTCTGCATCCGAACGTCACCAATTCCGACAATCTTAGCAAAGCTAGAATTGCCCATCCTCACCGAGCCAAAGTCTCCAGCTTTGTACGTCGTGAAGATGTCCTTTCGAGGAGTGGCATGGCAAGATGCTGCAGTATCTACCACCCATTCTACGCCCTGATTCGACACATGGAGGCATGTCTCATCCTCATGAGAGCAAAGAGCCACATCTTTTAGTACTATGACTTGTGCATCTCCTTCCTTCTTTGGTTGTGACCTTCCCTGACCGCCTAGCTTTTGTAACTTCCAACAATTTCTTTTCATGTGGCCTGGTTTGCCACAGTGATGGCAGTTGTATGCAGGCCTCCTCCCATCACTTGATTTGCCTCTCGATCTGCCTCTGCTTTGGCTCCTGCCTCTCCACCTGCCTCGATCTTCCTCTCGCTGTCTCCCACGGACTTCTGTGACGCAGGCTTGTGCTTCTGTGCCAACGTCCTTTCTCCGAGCTTCCTTATTGAATAGGGCATTCTTAACCATAGACATGGTAAGATTGCCAGTCGAAGCCGAGTTGCTGAGGGAGACTACCAATGTCTCCCAACTGTCTGGAAGAGAGCTGAGAAGTAGAAGTGCCTGTAACTCATCTTCAAGTGGTAACTCCACTGAAGATAGCTGATTCACCAGGCTCTGAAACTCGCTGGTGTGTTCTGCTACAGAAGTTCCTCCCTGTAGCTTCAGGTTCACCAACCGTCTCATCAGCAGGGCCTTATTTCGAGCTGTCTTGGCCTGGTACATATCCGCCAGCTTCTTCCAAAGGGCAAAAGCATCCGTCTCCTGGGCAACATGATGGAAGACACTGTGATCGATCCACTGTCGAATCTGACCGATCGTTTTCCTGTTCATCTTCTTCCAGTCCGCCTCATTGGTAGCTTCAGGTCTCTCTCCCTTCTCCTCAATAGGATCAAAGAGATCTTTACAACTTAGGAGATCTTCCATCCGAGGTCTCCAAAGTGTATAGTTGGTGGCAGTAAGCTTGATCATGGCTCCAAATGATGATGATGATATTGATTCCTCCATCGACATCTTGATCTGCAAAGGCTTTTGGCACTCAACAACTCAACCTCGCTCTGATACCACTTGTTAGGATCGAGAGAAAAACAACAGAGATAAATTTGAGAAGAAAACAACACAAATATTATTTCTTAATCTCAAAAGATTTACAAAAAACTCTCAATACTTTATAAGCTCTCTGTGGCTATCAATCTCTATTTTTCTCTTCAGTTGAGTGTGTCTTCAAATGAAGAAAATAGTGAGAATTTATAGGAGGGGAAGAGACACCATGCTTTCGAAGAGACACCATGCTTCGGAAAAGACACCATGTTTCGGAAGAGACACCATGCTTGCACCAAACGTTGTCATGCATCAGCATGCACCAAACGTTGCATGCATGAGTGCATGCTCTTTTGTGGCGGGACCTACAGTTCTAGCTTTTAGCAATTGATGTAAATTTAGTTGTCCAATTACACTGAATCAACATTCAGGATATATGGCTACAGATTATGCAATCAAATTTTACAAAAAAAGTAAATAAATAACAATTAAGCATTGTATACAAATACACCTATACGCATAGGACATATATAGGTATACATATATGTCCATATGTCGATCCATCCTATAATTTTTTACCATTATCCTGTTGTATATGTGCCTTGTTTTGGAGACATTTGGTAAATTTGGTTAGAATTATGATCATATTGGGTGAAAATGATCATTTGATATTTATCCAAATAGCAAGTAATGGGTATATGTAGTAATTATAAATATAAATTCATCAATTCTCACCACAATCTCAGAGTATGGGAATAGTGGCGTACTAAAATTTCATTTTGTTTCAGACCAATACTTCGTGTTCTGTCCAAAACATCTGCGCAAACAAGATTAAGGGCATTTTTTTCCTTGGGGAAAATAAAAAGAAAAATAAAAAGAAAAATAAAAAGAAAGATCAAGAGATGATGATGGAGTATTATAGAAAGCTTATCATGCATCTCAGGCGTAGCATAATAGAAAGGCAGGAGTCAAAAACAATTTCATGTTCTGCTTCTAGAATGGAGCTTTGCATGTTCAAGGCCCATCCATCAACTCAAAAGTTCGATAGCTTTCAAATTTGCTCCGCCTTTCATTTTTCTCATTATTTTTTCCTTCAACAATAACAATGACAACCTTTATCCCAAATCTCTAGTGTCAGCTTCATGAATCTTTTCCAGACATTACAGGTATGGTTCCAATTAGCCTTGGCCTTCAGCTTCCTAACACAACCCTTCTTCATCCTCGGCTTGGCAGGTTAACATAGAAAGAAATAGGATTTTAAGCATAGCACTGTATGGGATGTATACACTTTACTACATGATTAGCTAGGAATAGATATTGTGTGTATATACTGTTCTCGTTCGGCACTTGGAGTTTTTCCTTTTAAGTTGATCTCTGTGTATAAAAAATGCTCTTGGTTTCATTTGATTGCATAATCTGTAGACTAAACATTTGACTAAAATATATGCCCCAATGATATATAGACAACTTTACATTCACAGATTGCTCGGGTGTATACAGAACTTTTTTTTCTCATTTTCCCCTACTAAGAAGTTTATTACTTTCTTTTAAATGGGAACTTATGTTACTGATGTTTATATGTTCCCGAATCCAGTTATAGTTACATTGCTTTTTAAAAAACTTTCTTGTATGTTCACTACCATATGCAGTCACACATTCAAATGAATGAATATAGAGATCGTGTAATATTGGTGAGTCCTTTTTAAAAAATATAATCTACTAACTTCCAGCACTTGGTTTCCCTTTTATTGATCTACAATTATTTTTGTAGTCTGCAACAACAAGGAAGTCTGGGCGGCATATTGGGACATGCATTTAAGTTTTGGATATGACTGGTTTGAAGCTTTCTGCATTGAGCCAAATTATGGTTTGTCTTCTTGTCCAACTTGAGGTTGGTTTCAATTAAAATTGCCACTTTTTGTCAAACTGCTCTTTTTTTTAAAATAATGTCTTTTGGTAGGTTTCCAACGGAAGGATCGACATCGTAAAATCTAACAAAATTTTGATTTGTTCATAAATAATGAAGATATAGTATTGATAATTTATTCAGGATTCATGCTGGTTTGAAAAGGAAAAATAAAAAGAAAACCCTTACAGTATGTATATACCCTACAGTATACAGCACCTTTCTCCTCTGTATGAATCAGAACATACAGTAATGTCAGAACAGTAGATTTTGTTTTCATATTGCTACTTAAAGAAGGTGATCTGAGTATCAAAATTTTGATTTTTTTTTTTGTAATTCTGTTACATCACCAATAATATAAAACCAAGCTTCTTGCTTTGCCCTGTATATTAGTCAGTAGTAAGCTAGGAATTAGTTGCATGTAGATGTAGATATCCACTTCGACGATTTCATTCATACATGATAATATGAAATTATTGTGCGGCTATTTTAATTACATCATCTGACCATTATCAAAATTGTTTTTTCTCTATACTTTGATCATTTGTTTTGAATCAATCTTTAAGTGTAATTATATATATGAGCTTTTTTGGATAACATACAGGCACATTTTCTTTTTTACCTGCATGCTACTATTTGATACTTATCTTTATATTCTCCTGTTTGTAGATATTGACCATGATATCTACAATTGATGACCTGAACTATCCTGAGAAGACAGAGGCCTATTACGTTGTGAATGCTCCATATATTTTTTCAGCATGTTGGAAGGTAATGTTACTGGAACTCTAATTTGTCCACACATGAATTTGATTACTTTTATCCTTAGCACCGCTGCTGTTTACAACTACAATGTTTGGCTTTCTTATTCAAAATACAAAGCTTTCCATTTTCCATGTAATCAGTGTTTTGTTTGGCTGACTTCTTGATTAGGCTGTGAAGCCTCTTCTGCAAGAAAGAACAAGAAAAAAAGTGCAAGTACTGCAAGGGTGTGGCAAAGATGAGTTGTTGAAGGTAAGATATATATATATATTTAACTGTTTCCACGTCTCATGTATGTGTAGCGTGTTTCCATGTGCAACTGATAAAATAATTTTATATTTGCTTAAATATTGTTTGATATTTTCTGCACATGTTTGGGTGGATGAAGTAAGACAACCTTCAGCACCGTTATTTAGGCGAGGTGGTAGTGTAGATACTCTAGATGAGGTTATGGAACTTGCAATTGCATGGCCGACCGATCACATCAAGATGTTGGATGCTAACTAGGTACATTACTTTCCTTCTAAAAAATTATATAGTGGGATAAACCCATGTGAATATAGATGAGGTTTTTTGCTTTTGCATATCGAATATAAATACAAATATATGTGTGTAGATAGTATTTCATATTTTGGGACATTGGAATTTGAGATGGTATGTTAACAACATTGTGAAGTTTCTTTTTAAGTGTAGGATGCAGTGAAGTCTAAAACGTTTATGTATATATATAACCTTATTTTATTTTTGAGAAATAGGAGAGTTGTTAATAGCAACATATGGAATGAAAACTAGTAATTTCGACTTGTGCTCCATCAAGACAAGGGCAAAATAGGAACGAGTCTAGGTTTCTTAGATGAATTTATTAGATTGTGATATCAATATATCATGCAAAAGCAATTCAGTAGGGGATTCATTTTCTTATTGAGCACATTGTTAGATATTCAATAAATCCCTATGTAATATAGCCATAGTCTTATGAGAAACATTTTAGGTTGCCCCTAGATTGTCTTGGTGCCCCGCCCTAGGCAGTTGAATTAGGTGTCCACAACATGAAATTGTTTGAATAAGAAGAAAATGAATGGTGAAAATTTGATAGATGAGGTTAGGGTAAGAGTTCTAATGTGGACCTTTTAATGGTTTAAGTTGAGCATCCATTAAAACATCAAACTAATATAATTATCATTAAGTTTTCAGAAAGGGTTGGGTCGGGTCTGCTTAATACAGCTAAGGTTTCATTTACATCTACGTTTCTCAACTCTTAATTATTCTTTTCATCTCTTCAGCTATTCTATTTTGGCTCTTTGGCTCTGGGGACCGAGATAACTTAAAAGCTAATATATAGAAATATTGGTTTCCTTGCAATGTCTTTTGATTTTGACACTACAAAAATCTTCCCAGCTCGATATATAGTTTCCATTCACGGAAACCATGCTGTATGTTCATGTTAATTAACTTTGGACTTACCTTTTACATTTTTTAGATGATAGTGACAGTATTATTACAATCTTTTAGCATGTATTGTAGTGGAAACATGCTATCCTAGCTGCTTCATGTTAGCTGCCTTTTGTTTAATTTTCTTCTACTTTATAATGTGAAAAGGAATAAGTGCATACCCTAGTTGATGATCTGTGCATGTTTTATTGTCAGGGTGGGAAAGGATAACAGGAGTTGTTTGAGCTTCAGCAAATGTATGTTCCCATTCAAAGATGCAGGAGTGCCAAATTCAACTTTTCATATTCTGAACTAGTCATTAGCAGTCTAGGCTTGCGCGGACTAGGATTTGCTTCTATGCCTCGGTTTGAGAAAAGAATTAGCTCGTCAAATATTTGGTATATGGCTTAACTTGTGTTGTGTAGGTACTGGATATTGGTTGAAAAGAAGATGAACTGTCTTAATTTTTAGCTTTAGAAAGTAATGACATGTTGGTTCTTCTGCATTGCCAAGTGAATTTTCAGGTGATGGTTGATATGCTATATTTTGCTTGTATTGAAACATATGAAAGTTTGTAATAGCGGTCACCCTGAAATTGCAGTTTTTGCTGTATGTCTCCTGTATGGTCGTCAGTTTTAAGTTTATTGGATGAACATTTTTATAAGTTTATTGTGTAGATATTTCTATGTTGGTATGTTTTTATATATTTCTACACAAATTTGCAAAACTTTTATAGTTTTAATGGTGTATTGATATTTTCGATAAATTGATTTTTATTTGTATCCGTAGATTTTTTTTTTTTGTATACAGTTAAAACGAAATAGCGTTCCTAAAATGCTGTAAAAAACTACAAATATCAAAACGATAGCATTTTTAAAATGTTGTATGTTTGATGCTATTACTGGATTGTCTAACGATAGCGTTTTTACAAAATGCTCTCACACTAATAGCATTGCCGAAACGCTATAGATTTTATAGTGTTTTAACAAAGCGTTATAGATTCTATAGCGTTTTGACGGAAACGCTATAGTTTCTATAGCGTTTTACAAAACGCTATAGTTTCTATAGCGTTTCGGAAACGCTATACATTCTATAGCGTTTGGTCAAAACGCTATAGAGTTATTATAGCGGGGCTTTTGATAGCGTTTGTAAAATGCTATCGTAGGTCTACTATAACATTTTATGAATGCTATCAAATTTCATATTTGTTGTGATAAGTGTATCTACATCAAAGATACTCCAAATGGATACATTTTGGTCTGTCTGTATGTAGACGACATGCTCATTATTGGAAGCAATAACGACATTATCAAACAAACTAAGAGCATGCTTAGTGGCAAGTTTGACATGAAAGATTTGGGAGTTGCAGATGTCATACTAGGAATCAAAGTTTCCAGGACATCTGAAGGAATTACTTTGTCTAAAGCTCATTATGCTGAGAAAGTACTTGAAAGATTCAAGAATTACTCCAATGGGACAGCAAAAAGTCCCGTCGATCCAAGTCTTCACTTGTTCAAAAACACAGGCGAAAGCATATTACAACTGGAATATGCACATGTAATCGGTAGTCTGATGTACCTAACAAATTGTACAAGACCAGACCTAGCACATTCGGTAAATGTACTGAGCCGATACACGAGTAATCCAGGACGAAGTCACTGGAAAGGAATAACTAGAGTATTGAACTATTTGCGACATACTCAGAGTTATGCGCTGCATTACACCAGATATCCAGCAGTACTAGAAGGCTACAGTGATGCCAACTGGATATCGGACTCCAAGAACTCAAAATTCTCAAGTGGATATGTCTTCACACTTGGTGGTGCAACTGTGTCATGAAAATTCTCTAAACAAACGCTATTGGCCAGATCCACCATGGAATCTGAATTTATTACTTTAGACAAAGCGGCAGAGGAAGCAGAATGGCTTCGAAACTTTTTAGAGAATATTCCTATGTGGAAAAAACCAGTACCTGCTTTATGTGTACACCGTGACAGCCAATCGGCTATAGCACGAGCACTAAGTTGTATGTATAATGGTAAGTCTCGTCATATCAGAAGGCGACACAAAACCATTAGACATCTGCTCTCAAATAGAGTAATCTCTATAGAATATATAAAATTGGCCGACAACCTAGTGGATCCATTTACTAAAGGTCTGTCGCGAGAGCAGGTTGTGACATCATCAAGAGGAATGGGTTTAAAGCCTATGATGAAAGAGGATACTTGATGGAAACCCTACTTAGAAATTGGAGATCCCAAGATCTAGGTTCAAAGGGACAACTAAATCTTGTTGAATCGACGGGAGCACTGAGAGATTAAAATCTCATACCCACTCTTAGGATGATAAAACAGTGCTGCATGCAAAGAGTTAGGATAAGCTTGGCTTTTAATGATTTTCATAGCTTTGAAATAAAAGTAAGGTATAACAGGATACTCTTTATGGGCAATTACCTTGTGAGTGTGAAATGGGGCCGTTTCTAGGAGAATGAAGACATGCTACATTCTCCAAGTTCACTCACGATTAACAGGGATGTTCAAGGCCAAAATGAACACAACAAGAGAACTTAGTTCTGTGAGGAGATGAAACTGTGTGATAGTTATTGTCTAGGTTCACATCAAAGCCCGGGTAGTTCAAGACATCATGATCACTACCTGGTCAAGTGAATCCGATAGCTACTTACTAAGGGTGGTTCAAAGTTGAAAAACTACTACCATTCCTGATGCAGTGATTTTCCGATTGTACTCTCAGAGTTTTTCTGTCATGTTTTTTTTTTTGTCATGTCTGGATTACATGGTCTGGTAATTTCCATTCATGTGGGGGATTGTTGGAATTAATTTTTGCAGTTTTTCGGGCCGGATTCCGGCAGGCTCCGGCCACCGGCGTCGGAAAATGAGTGGATTGCGATCCTCTCGACGAGTACTATTCTGTAGTGTACTCACTTGCCAAAAACGAATTCCGTATGAATGAGAAATGTTGGTCCGAAGTTGGGTACTTGAAATGTACTAACTTGGCAACTTGGAGAAAATGGATAGTCCCATATCGGAAATTGGGAAAGATTTTTACTAGTATATATATTAGAAAACTGGACTAAAGGGTGTGGCCCGGGGGTTACCACTAACGTGTAGTGGAGAGAGGACTTAGCCAAAATGACAAACACACGCGCGCGCGCCCGGCCCGGCTCCGGCTTGGTCTGGTCTGGCTTAAATTTTTTTTTGCCCAGACAAAAACTTTTTCCCTACTGAACTGACACGGCTTTTCAGATTCGGTAACTGGTACCCATTACTCTGTAACAGCAGAGTAATGGCTCACCAGTTATGAATCTGAAGAGTCTCCATTACTCTGCTGTTACAGAGTAATGGCCTATGAAAAGTCTCCAGTCTCCATTTGTCTTTTATAAAAGACTACTGAATCCAGACAGAGTCTTTTAACACAGTCATAGTTTTTATTCTTCTTCTTCTTCTTCTTCTTCTTCTCCTCTGTGTCAGTTGAGAGTACATCACAGACAGCAGTTCGCTGAATCTCTGAAGCAAGGATGCTGCTCTTCAGAGAAGGTACAGTTGTATCCTGGGAAGCAATTCGCCAGCCACCGTCACACTACGGGGCGAATTCTGCTTTAAGGAGAGAGATTCTCAATCTCGACTCTGTGCAAAGTCTTTCGTTACTGTTTTGATTTCCTGTATTTCAATTCTTCGCAATAGCTGTTGGATTTTTTCATATTTATAAATTCGGGTTCTAACAAAAAATAGTTACTATAAATTTGTTAAATTAGTTAAATAAATGGACAAAACTTAAAGGGCAATGTTATTTGTACTACAAAACTTCCACGGCTTTTTGCGTGTTGCCGATCATAATGTACATTAACGTTGTGCTGTACACCTATTTTTTAGAATAAATTTTACTAAACTCTACCCATGTAATTTGTCTCAATTCTCTCATTCTTTTTGGAGTTCCATGTAATTTTATGAGTTCTTCCAAAATTATTTTAGTTTGTACAATTTACATAGGGTAACACTAGTGATCCAATAAGTAAAAAGAGCCTCTTGCTTCCTCTCTCTTGCACCATCTTATTTTAGCAAAACTAATAGCCAACTCAATATTCATTAAGTTTAAGTTTAACTAACAAATCTTATGTTCATTTAGTTATAACTAGTCCAAATAAAGTATTCTCTTTTGTGTACATCAATTCAGAATACAAAATTAATTTGTCTAAGCAACTTCATAAGAGAACTTCATTAACATAAATATACACACACAAAGAGGACTTAAAAATAACTGGAAGCAAAATAGATAGCAGTCAAGCCATCCAAATTCAAAGGCTCATAGGTGCGACATTACATTCCATTAATTATACTAAAGAAAAATACCTATTTTGCATTTGGAATTTACCTCACTCACAAAATATACATCAAAACTCTACCTACATTATTTTTGTCAAAAAAAAAAAAAAAAAAAAAACAAAAGAAAAAACAAGAAGACAAAAAAATCCTACTTTCGCAACAAGCTACTCATTATACACCATGTTGCAATTCTCATGCTTCCAAGCTTCATGTTCCTCATGATCACTGTCTTCTATCCATCTGAAGGTAATTGTCTTTCTTGATTGCTTCTGAGAGCAAGGCCAATCAGACCTTAAACCCCCCCCCTCCCCCTCCATCGGCATTTTCCCAAAAAATCCCTCTCCAACCGTTCTGCATAAGGTTGGCCCCCTTCCCCAATTTTTTGCCGATCCTTAAATGGAGCCGCATATATGTGGCTCCATTTTTGGAACCGTATTTTTTTTGTTTTTTCTGATAAAAGATGACGCCCGTCATCGGTCCATTAATAAGAAATAACGAAACAAAATAGTACAACATAGATAAAAACGCGTGAACAACATGCTACACGATACATCAAAAGAAGTCGGACCTACCCAAGATCAAAAGAAAACAACAACAACAGAAAAAAACAACACGTGAGCAACCGGATACTCGAAACAACAAAAGAACTCGGACCTGCCCGAGTACAAAAGGAAGCAACATGTGGAACAAACCGCCCCGGGGCGCCCCGACCAAGACCGCCGCTCTAGCTAAGCTCCCTCGTTGTTCCTGATTCTCTTGACCCCCTCCTTAGCACTTGCCCAATCATGGATTAGAACAAATATTTTATGCATGGAAAAAGATAATCTATGCTGGCAGTTGTGGAAAATAAAATCGTTTCTATCTAGCCAAAGACTCCAAATTGTAGCCACGGTGGCTATGTCCCAAGCCCTAATGTTAGAATGACTAATGAAAGCTTCTCTAATTGTGACCCAAATGTCGCTTGTTGAGATCGGGACCTGATCACACCCAAAATCCCTACAAACGATTTCCCAAGTGAGGCGAGCTTTAGGACCTGATCACACCCAAATGTCGCTTGTATTTTTTTTTGTTGCAAAAACTCCCTCCTTTAATCCAAAATTTGTATACACAATATATTTATGAAATATATTAGTATATATTTATTTGTTTGATTTGTTTTTTTTTTATTTTCTTTTATATATTTTATTTATAGACAAAATTTATACTATTGTTAAATTTTTAACAAGATCTTTAATATAATACCAATATTGAATTTAGTCAAGGCATTCGATACAGTCAATTGGGATTTTCTTCTACAGCTCCTTGTAGCTAGAGGTTTTGGTCAGTCCTGGTGCAGATGGATTCGTATGATATTGACAAGTGCAAAATCATCTATCCTAATTAATGGTGTAGGAGGCCGATACATTAACTCCAAGAGAGGTTTGAAACAGGGTGATCCACTTTCACCTATGCTCTTTATCTTGGTTGTCGATGTCCTAGTTCAAATGCTCAATTGTGGTCGCCGAAATGGAATTTTCTCCTCAATTGTGGATCTTTAATATAACAATCTCCCTCTCTCCAATCCAAAGCCATATTTCCAACCCAAACCCACCAACATCTTCCCCTCAAAACCCTATTTTGGGAGACGCCCTGCACGCCGTTCAACACAGCGGAAAATGGAGATGAGATGCTTCAAATGCGGCGACGGCGACCACCTGGCAGCGGAATGCAGAAAGATCGGATACCACTGCTTTAACTGCAAGAAGTTTGGGCATAAGGCGCGGGATTGCCCCCTCCACAGCAGGCCGGAGTCGCTAGAGGTTATACTTCCCAACAACAATGCAATTACCCAAGCCCTATCTACACTGTATGCGAGTGCCTTCCTTCATCTGATAAACCCACGTCGGATCCCCCCTACGAAGGACCTGGAGCATGCGTTCAATTTTTCGTGGGGAAGGCGAAGCTACTGGTGGACACTCAAGCGTGTCAGTGATGGGGTTTATCATGTTCAATTCCCGACTGTGACTGAGGCGGAAGCGGCGATCGCCGAAGGTGTCTTTAATTTTTCTGGTTTCAATGCAACTTTTTCACCATGGTCTGCCGAGTTCGGGGCAAGGTTGCGACCAAAGCCTTCTTACATTTGGGTGAATTTGCCACTTCTCCCATTCCACCTATGGAATAGAGAGTCAGTTGAGCACTTGGTGAAAAGTTTTGGCAAGCTTATCACCCTCAGTCGAGAAATGTTGAACGCTGAGAGCAGAGATCAGGCACTAGTTCTTCTAGAGGTTGAAGACCTTTCCTTAGTGCCAAAGTCCTTGACTGTTAAATATGCAACTCCCTGGGATCAGAAGATCAATATTCACGATGTTCCAGTTCTGTTGCTTGGCAACCCAATTCCAGTGGAAGACGTTCAGGCAGGCAGAGTCCAACTGTTCAACACTAAGGCCACGGCGGAGACGGGAGGCACGAGTTTTTGGAGGCCTGTTAACCATACAGTTAACAGAGGAGTGGATACGGCGGAGCGCCGGGAGCGGAGCATGGCCATGGCGGGTGAATATTTTTCAAATCCCCGTGAATTGGGGGAGGGGCAACAATTGGGCGCGCAAACCTCGCATGCAACTCCTAATATGGTATTCTTTCAAAATGCCCCCAATCAGCTTGATTTAACGCCATCTATGGAGATTGCACCAATCCTTCCGCTAGTCCCGAAATCAACAGCTGATCCTTCACCGCAGCAAATCCCCTTAATCACAGCACCAATTTCAGAGCCAGCTGGCAATCTTCTAGAAGGAGGCCCACAGGCTAACAAGGCAATTTTGCACAACACTAGGGATGGCGAATCCTCTGCTGATAACTCTAAGGATAGCTTTCGCGAGATAATGTGGGAAGGGAAATCTATCAATCTGCCTTATTCACTTTTTGTTAAAATCCAACCAGTCGTTGAAGCTGAGCTCCCAGACTCAGAGCAGAGAGAAGCTGTTAATGCAGATAAAGAAGCTTCAGAGAATTCAGATGATGGTAACAGCAAGACTGATGACGGCAACCGCAAGACTGCAAGTTTCCGCACTCGTTCACTGATGAAAAGAACTGCTAGTCGCACAGCCTGTTCATCCGCTGCCGTCCCTCCAGGATTTCAAGAGGGCCCCTCCAAGAAGGGGAAGCAAGTGCGCTCCATTAGCAAGCTCAAGAGCACCAGGCCTTTTATGAAGCACTTATCCTCCTCCATCAAGAAGAAGGCTTCAGGTACTTCCTCTTCGAATGCCTCTGTTTCCAACACACACTTAAATCCATTCGCACTACTTTCCAATGATGATATTGTTGAGGTTGCGGCATCAATTGGAGTGGAGGCTCGAGGGCCGCACTCAGTTTCTAAGCTCAAAGAATGCCAGAAAGCTGTAGTTGATCTCCCTGATCAACAACAGGATTCTGCATAGCATTCTTGTTCTTTTGCTTTGATTTTGTGTGTGTGGTATTGTGTGGTTTTTTTTCCCAATGAGGATTGCAAGTTGGAATGTACGAGGGCTGGGCAACCTTAACAAATGCTCATTTATCAAAGATGGCATCAAGAGTTGTGCACCTGCTATTATTTGTTTGCAAGAGACAAAGCTCAAAAATTCACGACCTCAAAAGCTCTCATCTGTGGGGGGGATGAGTATCACAAAATGGATTCAATTAGATTCTATTGGAAGCTGCGGGGGTATTCTATTGGGGTGGAATGATCAGATTCTTGATTGCACTTACTCCGCGATAGATATTTTTTCAGTGTCTGCCTCTTTCAAATGTAGGATCTCAGCCAAAGAATGGTCAGTCACTACTGTATATGCACCTTTTGAGCTTGATGATCGTGAGCTCTGTTTTTTTGAAATAAAACAGCGTAGGAGACTCCTGAAAGATGCTTGGGTGTTATGCGGAGATTTTAATGTTACTTTGACAGATGAAGAGAGGTCCAAGGGCCGGGGCTCGAACAGAGACATGAAAGCTTTTTGCAGTTTCATTCAAGACTTGGAGTTGATTGATTTACCCCTCTCAGGAAGGAAATTTACTTGGACGAACCAAAGAGAAGCTCCGACTATGGCTCGTTTAGACAGAGCACTAATTTCCGCGGAGTGGGATGCCCTGTTTCCAAACTGCATTCAGTATTCGCTCCCGAGAATAGCCTCCGATCACTGTCCAATTGTGCTTGATGATCAGGTTATCCCTAAAAGGGTGAACTATTTCAGATTTGAAAAAGCTTGGTTGCTCAACCCATCCTTCACACCAGCTGTTAGAGAATGGTGGCATTCTTTCAGGTGCAAGGGAAATCAGGTTGAAATCTTTGCAACTAAACTGCTGCTCCTCAAAAGAAGGATCAAATCATGGAAAAATGAAAACTTTGGTAATTCTACACGAGTAAAAAAGGCTTTGCAAGATAAACTTCTCAAACTGGAAATTGAGGCTGAGACTTCTTCAAGTGCTCTTGAGCAAATGAAGTCTGTACAGACGGAGCTCCAAGAGGTTATCAAAGCTGAGGCGATCTACTGGAGACAGCGCTCAAGAGTGCAATGGATAAAGGAAGGAGATGCAAACACGCGTTTCTTCCACTGCATTGCAAATGGTCATAGAAGAAGAAACTTCATCCACAGTTTAGCTATTGATGGTTCTCAAGTAAAGGATCCACTCCAAATCAGAACCGCTTTTGAGCAGCACTTCTCTTCCATCTGTGGTACAACAACTGACTCTGATTTTCAAATTGATTGGAACTCACTTTATCCCCACAAGATACAAGATCTTGCTCTTTTGGAGGCACCTTTCACCTTAGATGAGATCAAGACAGCTGTATTTGGCATGAGCAATGATAAAGCCCCGGGGCCAGATGGCTTTTCTATGAGCTTCTATCACACTTTCTGGGATACTATCAAAGAAGATTTATTTAGTATGCTCCTGGCAATCTAGAGAGGTGACTGTGATGTATCTAGGTTGAACTATTGCAACATCATCCTCATCCCCAAATGTGAAGGGGCCAACTCTGTCTCTGAATTCAGACCAATCAGACTGCTCAATTGCTCCATTAAGATTTTCACTAAACTGCTAGCAAACCGGCTTGCCCCGATGTTACACACTCTTGTCTCTTCTTCCCAAAGTGCTTTCTTGAAAGGTAAATCCACGATAGACTGTTTTGTTGTTGCACATGAAGCTATCAATTTATGCAGTAGGCGACACTCCGACACTATTCTTTTTAAAATTGATTTTGCCAAGGCATTCGATACAGTCAATTGGGATTTTCTTCTACAGCTCCTTGTAGCTAGAGGTTTTGGTCAGTCCTGGTGCAGATGGATTCGTATGATATTGACAAGTGCAAAATCATCTATCCTAATTAATGGTGTAGGAGGCCGATACATTAACTCCAAGAGAGGTTTGAAACAGGGTGATCCACTTTCACCTATGCTCTTTATCTTGGTTGTCGATGTCCTAGCTCAAATGCTCAATTGTGGTCGCCGAAATGGAATTTTCTCCTCACTGCCAGTCAGAGGCGCAATTGCCAACCTGTCTGTGCTGCAGTTTGCGGATGATACATTGCTTTTTTGCAAAGGTGATGAAGAAGAGGTAATTAACCTTAAATTAGCCCTGCACTTATTTGCTAATATATCTGGTCTTGCTATCAATTTTGATAAATCGTCCTTAGTTTATTTTGGACGATCCAAAATGAAGTTCAAAGCCTTCTCAACTATTCTTGGATGCAAAGAGGAGAAGTTGCCCCTTAAATACCTTGGTATGCCTTTCGCTTCTAACAAGCTCAGCAAAAAATACTGGCAACCTCTGCTCCTAAAGATCCAGAGACGATTATCATTGTGGAAGGGTAGAATGCTTTCTAGAGGGGGCAGGTTGGTTCTTATAAATTCTGTGCTTAGTGCTCTGCCGGTTTATTACGCCTCTTTCTTTAAGTTACCCACTTGGGTCATTAGGAGAATTGATCAGCTCCGAAGTAGATTCTTCTGGTGTGGCTCAGATGCAAATATCAGAGGCATTGCTAGTGCGCAGTGGGCACGTATCTGTCAACCGAAAATGCAAGGAGGACTGGGGATTCTAGACATAAAGGTCTTTAATGAAGCTCTCCTTATGAAGTGGTGGTGGAATTTGCTGGCATCCGATTCCCTCCCAAGCCAAACTCTCCGGAGCCTTTATCAACGCAGTAATCCAAACCAATTCATATGTCCTTCTACTGCCTCTAACTTCTGGAAGGGAATCTATCCGCTCAAAGACCAATTTCTTTGCAACATAACATGGAGCCTTGGTACAGGTACACTCATCAATTTTTGGACATCAAAATGGATTCATGGAACCAGTGTGTCTTCCCTATTTCCGACCCTCACTGCAGCGGCATGGAACTCTGAAGCTGACATCATATCACAGGGATCTTGGTCAGATGGCGTATGGACTTGGCAGCCGAGGCTTAATTGTGTTCTTACTGACCCTATGCGAGAGGACAAAAGGCGCCTGTTAGAGCTGCTCGTGGACTTCCAGCCCTCATCTTCTGCAGACCAACCCTCTTGGCGGCTGACTACTTCTTCTGCTTATACAGTCAAATCGGCTTATAACTTCTTCATCATGGCTGGCCTTCGTTCCCCTTACTACTTGGCAACTTGGGTCTCGCCTGCACCCCTCAAATGCAAGGTGTTCATATGGCTGCTGAGTTGGAACAAGCTGAACTCGAAGGATTTCCTTCACTCTAAGGGATGGTTGGGCGACACTACATGCACAGCTTGTGCATGTCCTGTCAAATCGACCTTCCATATATTTTTTGAATGCCCAATTGCTGCCGCAACCTGGAAACACTTCACTGATTTGCTTAGTATCCGTAATTTGCCCCATCATATGCATGAGTGTTTCACGACATGGTGCTTTGGGAATCAAAATATCCGACTCACTTGGCATCTTCTAACTATCTCTGTTTGCTGGAATTTGTGGCTTGCTAGAAATCAACGCATTTTTACTTCAAAGGCTGTGCAAGCAAAAGAGATTATTACTAATGCCATTTTCTCTTTTCGTTCTTGGATAGATGGCATGGACAGCGGGAGGAAGAAGGCTAAGCTGATGGAGGAATTGGATGCTGCAGGAGTACAGGATGTCTTGTTAAAGCATGCACTTTTTAGGGCAGATCGGTTGGATAGTGATGTGGGGAGTTGTTCGTCCTAACCGACGAGTGTTGTGGAAGATTTAGACTGACTTTTGGGATCTTTTGTTGATGTTGTGGACTGACTTTTTATCCCGCCTTCATGTAACTTGACATTTCTGTTTTTGGCTATCTGTGGTGGAGGACTTTGACGAGCACTGCTGAATGGATGGAGAAGGGGGATGAGATCATGGTGTTGTGTCTAGTAGAGGAGTACGACAGTAGTCCGCTGCCCTCTCTACGACACAACTACATGCTATCTCAAACCTAGACCCATCTGTGACTCGGTCTTTTTCTTTTGTAACCACCACTCAGACTATTTTTGTATTAGCTGCTTAAACACTTTTTATTAGTAATATATATTGTGAGGTAGGCTAATCCTACCTTTTACTCGTCAAAAAATATTGAATTTAGTCCTGATTTGTTTTAAGTGTAGAAATTATTCATACCAATCAATAATTATACTAAAGAAAAATACGAATTCATTGATATTCATAGAAAATTACAAAACATAATACTGAACGAAACATCGAAAATGAAAAACATAATACTAAACGAAGGATCGAAAATTAAAAAAACATAATACTGAACGAAGAGCGAATAATTTTTTTTGCATTCATTAGTTGTATGCAAAAAATTGAAGTTGTATTATCTTTTTTGCATTCAAAAAAATAGTTTTGTGCAAAAAAAAAAAAATTACAAAAAAAAGTTTATGAAACCCCAAAATGGGGTACCATTTGAGCACCTCAATTGAAACCCCAAATCAAAATGGGATATTCTAAGGAATATGCCAAATTGGAACCCCAAAATGGAGATGGAGATGGGGTTCCATTGGCCTTGCTCTAATTCATCTTGTCAATATATACTAATACAAATGTAACTGGTAGAATATGGAAAGTCTAATACAAAGGTAACTGCTAGAATATGGAAAGTCTAATACAAATGTAACTGGTAGAATATATATAGTCTAACACACACCCGCAGTCGAAGCTGGAGGTTCCCGTATGCTGAGACTGTCCCGAAAATCATCAAATAGTATGCGTGGAAGGCCTTTAGTGAAGATGTCAGCAATTTGATAGCGGGACGGAACATGAAGGACACGAACCTGGTCACGGGCAACTTTCCCTCGTATGAAGAGTATATCCATTTCAATATGTTTAGTGTGCTGATGTTGAACGGGATTTCCTGAGAGATATATTGCACTAACATTGTCATAGTAAACTAATGTAGTCTTGTGGATCGGACAATGAAGCTCCAAAAGAAGATTGCGGATCCAACAGGATTCTGAGACAACATTTGCGACTCCTCTATATTCGGCTTCAGCACTAGACCGAGATAGAGTGGGTTGCCTTTTAGAAGACCAAGAAATCAGGTTGTCCCCGAGAAAGACACAATATCCGGAGGTGGATCGTCTAGTATCAGGGCATCCACCCCCAATCACCTCTGATACCATGAAGGTAATTGTCTTTCTTGATTGCTTCTAATTCATCTTGTCAATATATACTAATACAAATGTAACTGGTAGAATATGAAAAGTCTAATACAAAGGTAACTGATAGAATATGGATAGTCTAACACCATCTTTGGGAACATATGATGTCATATTGTTTTGCTTTGCCTGCATTTCAACTCTAATTAAATATATTTCCATAAACAAATTTAAAAGAAGAAGAAAACGAAATTCATTCAAAGAACAATGAAATCATACCAAATATTGGTGATAAGGTAATAATGTTGATTTGTATGTGGCATGCTATGGCAATTCGGTAGGTTGATTAAGAAAGTTGGACTCTGGAACGAGAAAATAATACATTCTAAAAATGATATTCAACATAATTGAAATGAATGCATTGTTTTAACTCAAATTTACAAAAGAATTCAATACTTGACACGTTACAGAGCAAAAAGATACTCAAGGCACCGAACATTTGGGGCCTCACATAGCCCTTATCTGAAAACTTTTCTCACACTAAAAAAAAATTAAAATAATAATAATAAAATTAAAATAATAATAATAGTAGTAATAAAATAATAATAATAAAATAAATAATAATTGGGTTCGAATTTTAAAAAAATCCAGAGGCTCCAAGAGTCCAATTCTCCAACTATAATTGTATTTAGGATATTGGGTTGGTAAAGATGATAAGTAATTATGGTTCTTGGTAATCATTAATGAAAATGAAAAAGAATTTAATTATAGCTTATAGGACATCATTATTATTATTTTAAATCAACATTTTTCTTTTCAATTTTTTTTCCAGTTCAAATCCAATTCTCTCAACCTCATCCAATAAAGAATCCAGTTCAATTGAGAGAAAATTCCACAATTCTTTTTTATTCTCATTGTTGGACAACCCTTCACATTACTCCAATAGCCTCTGTAATCCACTTTTATCACGTGTATTCAACTTTTCTAATTTTATATTATTGTATTGAAACTTTTGTTTATCATGTTGCCTACGGATCAAGAATTCGAATATGAGAAAAGACAAAAAAGAAAAAGATTAGAGCAATTAACTTTACAAAAATGAGCATTAGATAATCTTTTGTTAATGTTTCGATTGCTTATATAATATTGTTGGCATTTACTTGTGACTGTGACATCTGCTAAAAGAAGTTTTTATAAATTAAAAATGTTAAAATCATATTTGTGATCGACTATGTCGTTAAATGGATTAGCAATCTTATGTATTGAAAAATATTTGTTGGAAAAAATTGATTTGGAAAGCATTATTGATGAATTTGCTTCTCAAAATTGCCAGAATAATTCATTTTAAATGATGATTGATACATATTATTTTGATGTCGTTTTTTTTGTAATTGAAAATATTCAAGATACTTTGGAACCGGCAGACATATTTGTGGCCATTTATTATAATGTTTGTGTGATGTTTTTTTAAATCTTTATAACTATTTTTAAGCTTTCATACCATTTAAGTATTTAAATAGTTAAGTAATTTTGGACATGTAAATTATTTTTTATATTTAATGTATTTCAATTACTAAAATAAGAACCTCACAACCTTTTGTTCGTCCCGGCCTCCAAATTGTCAGGACTGCCCTGAAGATACTATACAACTGTTGTTGTTATCTTCATTTTATTTATTATTTATTTTTTTTGCAACCTGTAAACTGAAATACATCATTTATCAATAGTTAATAAAATGTCATTAGCTAAGGCTTATATATATCTGTAAGTTTTTCAACGAAGGACTCCTTTCTCTTTTCTTTTGGATGACCCTTCCGCCTCACATTTGAGGGGAGCAAATATTTCTAATTCCATGATCAAGTTCACCATCAACCTACACAAAAGATACTTGATTTTCTTTGGAAACCTCGTTACTAATTTCAGTAGATCTCTTGTTGGATCTAGAAGACATAATCACATGCGCCATCGTATGAGTATGATCATTAAGCTTTCTCCATTGCTTCTTTAAGAATTTTCCTTACAAAATCATGTTTTTGATTGGATATGGAACCAAATCACTCATCTTGTAGATACTATCATAGCGGTCCACCGGGCCATTAAGATTCACAAATTAGAATGTGAGTTCCTTCCTCTAATGTTCGCGACAATATATTGAGAAGGTATCTCATCCACATTGTGACGATTAAGTACACATACATATTGCAGGGCCTGCATAAAATTCCTTTGAAATGAAAAGTGTTAGAACTCGAATAACATAAAATAGGAAAATCCTAACAATGTTTGTGAAGAACTACAATTACAAGAACAAAAGAACAAACCAGAAACTTTAATACAAAATCATGTTTCTGATTGGATATGGAACCGAATTCTGCAAACTAAAACACATCTTGTAGATACTATCATAGCGGTCCACCGGGCCATTAAGATTTACAAATTAGAACGTGAGTTCCTTCCTCTAATGTTCGCGAGAATATATTGAAAAGGTATCTCATCCACATTGTGACGATTAAGTACACATACATATTGCAGGGTCTGCATAAAATTCCCTTTGAAATGAAAAGCTAGCTCGACAAATACAGTGTAACTTCTTTTTTGTTTTCTTGAAAAACAACTTCAGACTTCTGATATTACATTTTCTTCCCATCTTTCTTTTTAATACTCTCTGTAAGGAACATGGAAAATCACAAACCATTACAAACTACCATGAGAGCTCCCCACCCATCTTCCAACCTTCGTATCCCTTCGTCCATCCTCCACACAGATCCAACCGCGACTTCTCCCCAGACATGACTAAACGCGCTCGAGAGGAGGGTGCAGACTACCATCATCACAAGAGATCAGACTATGAGAGGCGTTCGAAGGGTAGTGGTCATAACCATCACAGATCGTCGCCTAGCAGGGGTAAGAGGGAGCGAGCTGAAGTCTACAGGGGCAGAACTCAGCGTATTGAGTGCCATCACCGTGAAGACGAAAGCCCACTGAGAGTTGGCAGGAGTAACTCTAAGGTCATTCCTTCGCAGCCTGCCATGGAAGAGAGGAGCACGTACAGAAGTTCGTACGCTGAGGTCACCCGTGGACTCCTGCAAGACGGCGAGGCGCATAAAGGGCGAAGGCGTTCGTCATCTCCGTCGCAGGAGCTTCGACAAACTAGAGAGGATTTGGAGGTTGAATGGGTTCTAGTTAAGAAGAAGAAAATCTCAAAACCCAGTAAGAGTCATAGTGCGTCAGATACATCGAGAGTCGACGGGCGACTTAACTGTCATAAGTGTGCGAGGCCCGGCCACTCCATCAGCAAGTGCACGTTCGACTGGTTTTGTTACGGATGTCGGAGCTCAGGCCACATCTCTATAGCTTGTCCAAAGTGTCGAACCACTTCCAACTCCAACTCGAAGGCTCCAAAGATAGGAGCGACGCTCGTTTCGAAAGGGAGTAAAACCCAAGAGAGTGCGGCTGGGGATCGACGCGTCATCCAAGTTTTGATATCTCCAACGCCATTGATAGCGGATTTTGAAAGAAGGTTTAATGGCGGAATACTGATTAAGTCCCAGTCAGGAGTGCCTACTGCCAACAATGTGTCGGAACTGCTCAAAGTCGCGTTGATCACCGATCCTACTCCGACCTGGGTGATCCAAGAGATTGCGGTGAATTCTTTCTATGCCTACTGTAGTGATGAGGAGCTGGCTAAAGAAATGGTAAGAGTGAAGGGTTTAGAGGGTAGAGATGAAAACGGGTTAGAGTTCTTCGTCACATTTAAATGGTGGTCCCGAGATTACGGAGCTATGAAGTCGGAGAATCTGCCACCAGTTTGGATCAGACTCTACAACCTTCCGTTCCACTGTTGGGTTCGGTCGGGATTTCATAACGTTGTGCGTCAATTTGGAATGCTGATTGATATCGACAGACAGACGTTAGTTCATTCCGCTCGAAAGTTCGCTAGAATCAAAGTGGGGGTGGCGAATAAGTCCGAAATTCCTTCAAAGATCATTGCGGAATTCGACAATATGTTCTATGAAGTCGGAGTTGTTGTTGAAGCTCTGAAGAATGTTTCGTTTCGTGATTTAGCGTTTGGAAGTGGAGGGAAGATAAACGGTCGTGAGGGGATGCTAGACGGAGCCATCAGATGCGAGATTTACCAAATCATTAATCCAATCTAGCGGTAGAGCAAAGATTGACGCTGAGCCGGTCATTAACGAGCGCCAAATTCAAAAACTATCTAAGCTCAGTACAGCTCAAGCTCCATCATCTATCCCTACTGTCGCTGTGATTGATTCGAACAAAGCTACTGGGGGGTACAGGTGGCAGAGGGCTCCAAGGAAGTTGTCACACTCGGGAATTCAGGCAAAGGAAATGGGCGAAGCGATGGCTTGTGGCGATGTGACGCCCCATTGCGAAGGTACAGGATGCTCGACTGAGGAGAAACAAGGGGGTACTCAAGAGTGGGACCATAGTGGGGAATAGTACTACAAATATTCTGGGTTTGAAAGATGACGATTGGGCGAGTTTCACGCAACATGACATTGAGAGTTCTGTTAAAGCTGTAGTGGAGGCTCTGATCCAGTCCAGATCAAAAGGGGGGTCAAAGCCCATGGGCCTGGTTGAAGCTCCGGAAAAAGATGGGATGCAATCTGTTGGGGTTCTCACAGAAATCAACAACAAGGGGACAACTACTTTGTCCGACCATATGCAAATGACGCAGAGGATTATCCTAACTTCATATATTGATTCAGTGGGCGAGACCATTAGCGCGTTAGACGGTATTCGGGAGGATAATTTCATCTCAGAAACAGAAACAGACTACGACGACAAAGGAGCAAGAGGCAGCGTTAGTAGTTCCTCTACCAAGAAGATTACAGAATATCAGAGGAAAGGAAAATGACAAATGCTGAGCACTGATTCTAAGAAACTAGATATAGAGGAGGGGTCGCTCAAAGGGGAAAAAACATTGGAGGAAGAAAATTCAGAAGCAGGTACTTCGATTGTTAATTTTTCCGTGCTTAATTCATTATCTGATGATTCTTTCATTTACTTTGCAACTCTGTACGGGTTAGCCATGGGTTCCACAAGAGTCGAACAACTAGAAAATTTAGCCTTTATTAGAGGTGACTCTAGAATAGCTATTAACTAAACCCGGGTGGTGTGATGAAGGGTTAGACGTTAGGAGTTTTATTGAGCGTTAATGGTGTACACTTTTTGGAATGTTAGAGGGATGCGGCAAAAGTTAAAGAAAAGAGCGATAGGAGTTACTTTAGGAAAAAATCACCCGGACATCGTGGGACTTCAACAAACTAGAATAGAACGTCCTTCAGAGGAGGAATTCATGGCCTTAAGAGGTATGGCAGAATTCCAATGGAGATTTAAAGCCGCTAGGGGGTTCTCGGGAGGAATAGCAGTGGGGGTTAATTCATTAAATTTTGAGATAATAGACGACCTCATAGGCGAGTGCACGGCCTCTATTAGAGTTGGGCGTAGAAGCGACGATTGGATGCAAACTATTTCTTCTATTTACGGACCATACGATAGTAGAAGGCATAAAGATTTGTGGGCAGAACTAAGATTAATCAGGAGCAAATGGAGCGGAGCATGGATGATCGGAGGAGATTTCAATATTACTAGATTCTAGAACGAGTCTAATGGCGAGGGTCACAATCGATTCGATCAAAACGCCTTCAACGAAATCATAAAAGACTTAGAGTTAGTGGAACTAGAGATGACCGACAGAAAATTCACTTGGTCAAATATGCAGCGTAATCCAATACTGGCCAAGTTAGATAGGGTTCTCGTGTCAAACGAGTGGGAGGATGCATATCCCTTAGCTAAGGTAAAATCTACTGTGCGATACACATCAGATCACATCCCGCTGGTCATTGACAGCAAGCTACACGAAAGGAAGAGGCATGGTGGCTTTAAATTCGAGAAAGCGTGGACCATTTGCGACGATACCAGGCAGATCATTGCGGACTCGTGGAAAGCAGACACCCTCCAAGCCTCGGCCGTTGGAATTTGGGTTGAAAAGATGAGACGTATTCGAAGGAGACTAAAAGGGTGGGCCAGTCAAAAGAAGAGGGATATCGGCCAAAGAAGCATTACGGTTACTAGTAGAATTTTCGAACTGGAATCGTGGCAAGAAGAGAGAGATCTACTGGAGGAAGAAAAGGATGAGCTCGCCAGCAAGAGACTGGAAATTCGAAAAATCGGGAGGATGGAGGAGTTGTATTGGCAATAGAGAGCAAGGATTCAATGGCTTAGAGAGGGGGATGCTAATACGAAATTTTTTCACAAGATAGCAAATGGAAGAGAAAGAAAAAACCACATTACGGGATTACAGGTGAACGGGAATTGGACTGAAAATGAGGTCTGTATCAGAAAGTTTCTTGACGACCATTATCACGAGATCCTCAGAACTAATACTTCTGGCAGATGTGCTTTAGTCCCCGATATGTGGTGCTCTTCTAGGATAGAGGGGAGCTCAGGTATCAAAGCAAGATTCACAGAATCAGAGGTCCTCGATGCCATTAAGATGCCCGGGCAGGATAAGGCCCCAGGGCCCGACAGTATGCCGATCTTCTTCTACAAAACTTATTGGGATATCATCAGAGAAGATCTTATGAACATCTTCCTCGATCTGTACGATGGTACTGCAAATCTGGATAGATTGAATTATGCTACAATCATTTGATTCCTAAGAAAAGTGAGATAGCTTCCCATGAAGAACTGAGACCTATCAGTTTACTGAATGGTTCGTTCAAAATCATTACGAAGGTGCTAGCACATAGATTGTCGCCGCACCTGAATGACGTGATAGCTCCGTCGCAAAGCGGTTTCATCCGAGGGAGGGACATTATGGATAGCATTGCATCCGCCCACGAAATTGTATTCAGAGGTCACAAAGCAAAAGCAGATGGCTTTCTCCTAAAACTAGATTTTCAAACGGCGTATGATTCCATCCACTGGGATTGTCTAGACGAGGCTCTAGATCGCAAAGGTTTTGGTTCGAAATGGAGATTATGGATGAATATGTGCATTCGCGGAGGTAAATCGTTCATCCAAGTGAACGGATGGCAAGGGAGAGAGATTAGGTGCAAAAGAGGGCTGCGGCAAGGGGATCCGCTATCGTCCCTTCTCTTCGCAATTGTTGCGGACGGGTTAGTAGAAATGATAAGACGTGCTCAGGAAAACAACACTATCAGAGGAGTAGAGATTAAAGGTATATCGCAGCCAATGTCAATCCTACAATATGCGGATGATACTCTTCTTTTCGAAAAAGCTACCTCGCTAGAAGTGGTAGCCATCAAAGCAGTTTTGGGGTGCTTCCAAGGGTGGTCGGGACTGAAGGTTAATTTTAATAAGACTAGCATTACTCCTTTATCTGATCACCTCACTTTGTTAGTTGAGGAGATTTCGGATATCTTTAATTGTAAGAAGAGCGAATATCCAATTAAATATCTTGGATCGCCAATAAGACCGGGAGCGCTTCAGAAGGAGGATTGGTATCCAATTATTAGTAAGATCGAAAAGAAACTATCAGGATGGCAGAGTCGATCCTATCTCTAGGAGGAAGAATCATTTTGTTAAATTCCGTCCTCTCAGCGATACCGTTGTATCTAATGTCTATTTTCGAATTGCCGAAGTGGGTAATTCATAGAATTGATAAAATTAGAAGAAGATTCTTATGGAAAGGAACGGACGAGGGGAACAAATGATTCCCCCTGGTAAAGTGGGGAAGAGTTTGTAAGAGAAGGGAATATGGGGGTTTGGGAATCATGAACTTACATGACATGAATAAAGCTTTGCTGAGTAAGTGGTGGTGGAAGATAACAACTAAACGCACAGGATGGTGGAGTTACTCCTTGGAAAGGTTTCGCAAGAGAAAAAAATACCGGTATGGAGGAAGGAGTCCCTCAGCTAAGGTGTCCCTTCTTTGGAAAGGGATAGCTAAGCATGGAGAGATTTTCTACACAAATACCAGATGCAGAGTGGAGAATGGAAAAAATACTAGATTCTGGAAAGATAAATGGTGCGGCAAAACAACCCTGCAGAACCAATTCCCTCAGGCGGTGGAAGCTACGCTGAATTTAGATCTTACTGTGGTAGATATGCGGAAGAACGGGAAGCTCAAATTCATAGTATCTAACAACATCGAGCAACGGAGTTTAACCCAATTCGAAGCATTAAATAAACTCATCCGAGAGGAAGGGGGTCAACAAAATAGCCAAGAAGACGAGAGATGGTGGGATAGAGACATGTCGAAAGTCTTCTCAGTATCTGGAATGTATAAGTGGCTCAATGACGGGGGTCAGAGATGTAAAGACCAAGCGGTTATTTGGGGTGCTTATATGCCTTTCAAAGTCAACGTTTTCTGTTGGTTGGTGCACAAAAACGCGATCCTATTGAAAGTCAACCTAAGGAAAAGGAATATGCATATCGACGTTATTTGCGCACGTGTCGGAGTTCAGAGAAGGATGTCAATCATCTGCTATTCCAATGTTCCAAAGCTCGGTTAATCTGGGAAGTAGTTTGTAGGGGTTTTGGGATTGATCGGGTACCGAATTCAATAGTTGACGTTTGAGGAGCTATTAGAAAGGGTTACATTAGGACTAGGGATATTAAGGCTTGGGATATAGCAGTAGCAGCTTCGATGTGGAACATGTGGCTTGAAAGAAATGATTTCATTTTTAGAAATATCTCATACACTTTACATTTCACCATGAATAAAATTTTTTCGTTGATTCACGATTGGGCAGGTGCGGAGGAGGATCAATGAAGAGGAATAGCTAAGGTGGAGGGCTTAGGGAGGAGACTGCCTCTAGATGGGTGCGACAGATCGATCCAGCACTCCAGCTAGGGGGCGATGGCAGATGTTCTTTTGGTGTCAATGTTCTTTTTGGTTTTAATTTATGTCTATCTTTATTTTGATGTCGATATATGTTGTTGTTTTTCTTTTCTTTCGATGTTGTCCGAGTAAGTTGGACTTCGTACTACTTTGTTTCCTTAAATCTCTTTAATGAAACGATGACTGCGGTCATCTTTTATCAAAAAAAAAAATACTCTCTGTAAGTAACTTCACGTGTGAAATTAAGTTGATCCATCTACTTGAACATGGTGAAGTGCTATAATTCACCAAACCTTTTATCTCATCTTGGAACTACTTGAACATGCCAACAATGTAAATGTTGTTTATCTGCCCTTCCATACATAATTCTGAAATTAATTTTGAATTCTTGTGAAATGAATCAAAATCTGCTAGTTACTTCCTTCTCATATTTACGTTGTAAAGCCATTTCATACTTACTAACAAATTGTTCTAGTGTAGTCTTTTGATGATTGTACCCATCGAAATATGAGTTCATGCTTTCACTCCTTTCAAGAGAACCAAGAGAATCGAGCTATATATAAAGAATTGAGCCACTCATTTTTCTTAAGTGCATATGTATCAATCATTTTGCTTCAATTTCTCTCAAATTCTTCATGCCTCGATGATTCATATACAACTCTCTTCAATTGCTTCTTGATAGCTTTATATTCAGCATATCTCGTATACTTGTCAGGAATATTTCTCATGATGTGCCATAAGCATAATTGAGCTTCAGGAAACACTATCTCTACTGCGCCTTTTTATAGACTCACATTGATCGGTTATTATGTTATAATATTTGTATCACAATAAAACAAACTTGAAGAATTTATTTTCTTTGTTACAACTTTTGTTACAAAATGTTTGCAATAAATCCAAATATGATCGAACGGCACAAAAACCAGAGAAGGAGGAGAAGAATAAAACCAATAAAATTAAAGGAAAATAAAAAGCAATAAAACCGAACCGATTTGTGTCGAAGCTTATGTATCACACCATCTCCTTAAAACAGATTTCGCCGTGCCCGAGTGCTGGAACTTACGTAGGCGTTTGTTTTCCAGGATGCAACGACAAGAGGAGCTGACGCAGGCACCACGTCACGCTCTCGAACTGTACAGCGCTTGAAATCTATCACTACATGACCGAAGAATGGAACAAGCACAGAACAGAGAGTTTGGGGAAGAGAAAAGTTTCTTGTGTTTTGATTCAGGAGAGGGGGGCCTTTATTTATAGGACCAGAGTGAGAATCGTAAGGGTAGACAACGCATTGACTGCATCCACTATAACGGAAGACAACTCCTTTAATGCACCGGCTATAACGGCAGACAAAAGCTAGAATGCACTACTATAGCAACAGACAAAATTGTTACGTGAATAAATGACAGACAAAACAGTTTTTGCATTTATGTCAACCTTTACAAATCTGAAAAAACAAAATTGTAGTAAAAAATTGGCTCTGCATGGAGTGAATTCACGTCGGTCCGGCATCTGTGTCCGCAGGATGTGCGAGCTCACACAAGTCGGATGTAATCCTGTAACATCTCGTACTTAAGAGTATGTATATATATATAATATTGTATTGGGAGAATATATATATATATATATATATATATATATATATATATATATATATATATATATATATATATATATATATATCAGTGAGAAGGGGTAGGCGGGCCTATAAATGTGTTCTATGGGGGTTGTTGCATGGGATTTGGAACATGTGAAGATGAGAAGAAGTAGGTTGGCTGCATGATTGGTGGATCGGGGTTCTTGCTGGCGTGGAAGAAGGGGAGGGGGGCTAATGTGGTGTGTGGTGTGTGTGCACGTGCATTGGGGGTGTTGTGTTAGTGAGTTTCTTAGTCCCACATCGGTGGGGAGGAGAGAGAGAGAAAGAAAGAAAGAAAGAAAGAAAGAGAGAGAGAGTATATAGCACCTTTTGTGAGGCACGCCTGTGGTTGGCAGTTGTCAGGATTTGTTTTGTTCGCGTATGCGTGCACGCGTAATTGGGTGCACAACTGAGTAGAGCTCGGGGCGTTACAAATCCGGTCCGAGATTTGCACCACGAAAGAGAGCCTCTTGGCTTGCTATCTTACAATTACAAGAAAGATGTTATTATATATCCACTTCTAATTCCTTTGTTTTTTTCCGATGTGGGACTAAAATCCCTCAACTTATCTTCAGAGATGAAACCACATCACTTTGGGAGACAATTTCTCATTCACCAGTAACCTTTTTGAGCAAGTAAATATATGATTTTGATCTACTCACGAAGGAGAACAGAAATCTATCAAGATCTCCCACTAATTCATAGAGGATCTTTCTCAAAAAATTGCTCAAAACCCGGTTCATAAATGGTGTATAAAATACCCATTTCCTAACATTTCCCACATGAATGAAATTGACGACCACAGACACGACAGATTGACATGACAGACTTGGTGATAGAATTCAGCGGTCGAGACCTGCATAGGATAGGTAGGTTTTACCCTTTGAACCTTTCCTTATGAAAATATGTTTACATTACTAACTAAACAGTAAACGCGATGTTCTTGAACTGTTCTGTCATTTGTGTAAACGATGACATATCTCACACATGAATCTTCCTAATGCATTTTAGTTCTCACTGTTATGTTCGTTTTGGCCATGAACATACGCCTTGTTTTGCAAGAGTTTAACGGGAATATTGCCCTACATTATTCCCTTGGAAGCGGTCCTTCTTCCCTCTCACATAGGTGCTATCTTAGTTAAAAGTAACCCACATTACTCTGTTCTGATTTCCTATGCATAAAAATCATTAAAAGCCTAGCTTAACCCCTTACCTTATGGGAATCACTGTTTCATCAAAGGAATGGACATGGGAAAATCCCCACAGTGATCCAACATGGTCTTTATAATTTAGTTGTCCCTTTGAATCTAGATCTTGGGATCTACAGTCAACTAGGTTGGGTGTCCATTGTATCGACTTATTCTTTTATGGGCATTAGTCTCATTCCCCTCGATGATTTATCAGCTAACTCCCTGTCTAACCCCTTGGTTAGCGGATCCGCAATGTTATCCTTTGACTTTACATAGTCCACAGAGATAACCCTAGTAGAGATTATGTAACGCCCCGGGCCCTGCTCAAACAAATTCTAACAACTGCCCACCACAGGCTGGCCTCATAAAAGGTTTCCGGACTATTTGGTGCCTCTTGATCATGGACAATCCTATATAACCACTCAATTACCCACGCTCCCAACCAATGTGGGACGAAAACAACCCACTATGCCATGTCACCCCATGCACAGCACAACCACTCCTTCTCTTCCTGTCTTGCTCGCGTGAGCAGCACTACCCGAGGGAGGGCCCCACATGGAAGCCAACCAACTCCCCCCTCACATCCAACTCTATTAAATTCCATACACCACACCCTATAGAACTCATATATATGCCAACCAACCAATTCTCTATATTATTATATATATATACTCTTAAGTACGAGGTGTTACATAGTAGTTGTCTAATGGTATTATGTCTTCGATGAATATGTCTAAATTTACCATTATACATATTGCTCTATACTCTATAAATTGCATATTGACTATCTGAATGTATGCAGATTTGAGGCACAGGCTTTGTCCACCTTAAAATATCCTCAAGAAAGTGGCATAACCATTCGGACTCTTCCCCAAATTTTTTCAGTGCGATAAAATCAGATTCCATCGTGGATTTAGCGATCACTGTTTGTTTTGAGGACTTCCAAGAAACTGCTGCACTACCTAGTGTAAACACATAGCCACCAGTGGATTTTGAATTATCACTAGATATCCAGTTCGCATTACTGTATCCTTCAAGTACAGCCGGATATCTCGTATAATGCAACCCATAGTTACGAGTAAAACACAAGTAATTCAGTACTTTTGTAACTGCTTGCCAATGCTCGCTTCCATGATTACTCGTATATCTACTTAGTTTACTCACTGCATAGACTATGTTAGTCTTGTACAACTCATTAAGTACATTAGATTGGCTATGATCATAGAGTATTCTACTTGAGATATGCTTTCACATTTATTCTTGGATAAATGTAAAGTTAAATCTATTGGAGTTATGACAATTCTATAATTATCTTTTTCAAAATTTTCAAGAATATTGTCAATATAATGTGACTAGCTTAAAACAAGTTGTTCTGATGCTCTTGTGATTTTAATTCCCAATATAACATCAGCAAGTCTCATGTCTTTCATGTCAAACCTTGAGTTCAACATGTTTTTAGTATATTTAATCATCTTATCATTGCTTCCAACAATAAGCATATCATCTACATACAAGCATATTATGACATATCCACTTTTAGTGTCTTTGACATATATGTGTTTATCACATTCATTGATTTTGAAACCATTAGTCATCATGACATTGTCAAATTTCTCATGCCATTGCTTTGGTGCTTGTTTTAAGCCATATAATCCAGTTTTCAAACATTCTTTTTTTTTGTCCAGGAGCTGAAAAACCGTCATGTTGTTCAATGTAGATTTCTTCAACTAAATCTCCATTAAGGAAGGTAGTTTTTACATCCATTTGATATACTTCAAGATTGCGCAAGGCTGCTATTGCAAGTACCATCCTAATGGAATTTATTCTCGTTATAGGAGAACATGTATCAAAGTAATCCAGACCTTCCTTTTGTCTATATCCTTTGATAATAAGTCTTACCCTATATTTATCAATTGATCGATCAGCTTTCATTTTTCTCTTAAAAATCCACTTGGAACCTAAAGATTTACTATCTGGTGGAAGATCCACTAGTTCCTAAGTATGATTTTGGAAGATAGGGTCAATTTCGCTCTTAATGCCTTCTTTCCATAGAGGATCATCACTAGAGCTCACCGCTTCTTTGAAAGTTTGAGGTTCACTTTCAAGCATAAAGGTGAAGAAATCTAGACCAAAAAATTTTTCGGTTCTTGTTTTTTTACTACGTCTACGTTTCTCTTCAACTTCTTCATCTTGGTTTTCACTATCTTCACTAATAGTCTCATGTGTTCGATTGGAAGAACTTGGTTTTTTCTTATGCTTATATGGAAATACATCTTCAAAGAACGATGCATTTCTGGACTCCATTATCATGTTCTTTGGTATCTCAGAGATATCGGATTTGTACACCAAGAACCAATAAGCACCACTATTATGTGCATAGCCGATGAAAAGCAATCAACCGTTTTGGGTCCTATTTTCATTTTCTTAGGTGGATGTACTGCCACCTTAGCAAGACATCCCCACATTCATAAGTAATTATAGGATGACTTTCTTCCTTTCCATAATCATATGGAGTTTCTTTTTTTTCTTTTTGGGCACTGTAACACCTATTGCTCATATTTGTATTTTTAATTATATTTAATAAATTTTTTGATTATTTATTTTATTTTTGGTTGTATATAATTTCATCCCTTTGTATGGTGTGTTGTTCTTCTGTCTCTTGTGATTCATTTTGCATTGATTCATCTTTTTATTCTCAGTTTTTTGGCCCACAATTTATTCCACAATTTGTTCTTGATCTCGTCTATTATTTAAACCTATTTCATGGCCTATTTGTCTCTTTTTGGATTCTTTCTTCCTATTGGATGTTGCCCAGTTCACCCAAACCCATATTGTCCTTATATAAACCCCTAATTGAACCCTAACCCTAATTATCTCTCTCTATTTCCTAGCTGTCACCTACCCCTACCCCGACTCCCGACCTCTCTCTCTCTCTCTCGAAAACCCTCTCGCTGTCGTCGTTCTTCTCCGACGCTGGCAGACCCCGACCACCCACCGCACACCCTATCCTCTTCTCTTTCCGCTGTGCTCACCCCCGTGCACACCCGAGCGCCGCTGTCCCCTCTGGCGTCGTTTTCGCTATGACGACACCCCCCCACTGTCGAGATCCCCCGTCGTCGTTGTCTTCCCTGGTGTTGCTGCTGTTCGGACTTGCTGTCGTTGGCTACTGTCCCTTATGTGTGCGTGTGCTTTTGTGTGCACATGTTTCGGTTGGGTATTCTCGTTTCTTGTTCGTGTTTGTTGTGTTCGTTGTTCGGGATCTGTTTCCGTTATTCTGTTCTTCGTTTCCGTCGTCTTCATTCAAGCAAGTAGCTTGTATGTGTTCTTTTTGTCATACAAGTTAATATCGTAAGTAATCTAGTATGAAAATATTTATACTCTCATGATGATCCTATTTTTTTAGTTTAACCGTTGACATCATCTCTTGATCATGAGTAGTTATAATAATTGACACCCGTTGCATGAAAATAATTAGATTAGTGGACATCTTGACTATGTTGTTTGTGACACACCGCATATTGTAGATGACTATTACATGGATGTTTGTTGGAAGTATTATCTCATTAAAGACTATTTGATTCACATGCCATGGTGATTTGAGTAACCCATATACCATGCTTTGCATGACATCTAGATTGGACCGTTTGTAGTTAAGTTGTTTGATAAAATGCATAATAGAACTTTTGTTTTGCTGCTGCCCTATTTTGTACAGTAATTTCGACCCTGTTAACATTAGTAAAATAAATAAGTTTGTGAAAATGATTTGTAGCCTTCATTCTCTAGTTTCCAGAACTTTTGACGGATCTGAATTCCGATTTTTGATGCATGAGTTATTGCTGTTTTACTGCAGTCATATCGTATATTCCGGATTCTGAACTATATGTATTATGCATAGAATTTTATTTTAAAACTGATATTAAAAGTAGAATTTAAACTCTATATTTTTCTGAGTATGTTTAGGTATGACTGGGATTAATTCCTAATTTTTTTGGAATTAATTAATGACTTTTGTATCTCATTTTATGCTTTTGAAATCAATGGAAATATTCCAAACTACATGTTGTTCAAAAAAGAATTATGTTTTCAACCTGATTCTATTCATTTTTTATGAAAACTTTGTGAATAAGAGTTGTATCCTGATTTGTCTGTTTTACCACCCTTTTGACGGTTCTAGATTTCGAATTATATTTTATGAATTATCTCTGTTTTGGTACTGATGTGTCTGAACTTTCAGAATTTAGATTTTTTTACATTACTTTGTTTTCACAATTTTTTTGACCATACTATCTGTAATATAAATTCATGATATTTAATATTTTGAAACTAGATATGTTAGGGAATCTTCCAGATTTTTCTCAGATTTAATTATGATGATTTTAAACTCTTTTCGTGCTTATAAACAAGATTTTGCATTTTCTGGCTAAACACGATTTCTGTATTAAATGCTATTTTCAACCCTATTTTTGTGGCTGATATGTGACTTATATATATGTGCTGGAATCGGAAGAGAGCCTAGTTTTTAGATTTTCTGACGGATCTGGATTTGCTAATCTGTAGCAACGGGAATCTCATATTTGGTACAGCAGTGGCTTACTGTCTAGAACTGAAAAATGTCATTGTTTTGACTATTATGAGTTGTTTTTATCAACCGTTGCAATCACTATTTCATTTTAGACTTATTTACTGTTCGTGCCATGTCTTTAGCCTGTTTGTATTCATTCATGCATGTTTATTAATAATAAAAGAAATCAAGCCGGGGTTTTTAAAGGAAAAGATCGAGTAGTGGACAATATAGAAATACATATTCAAAAGGGACTCGTTTCTCCACTGTTTACTGTGGTACCTACTATTTATCTCTGGATGCATGAGGGCATGATCCATGATAGCGTTTGTTGTTATTATTGTTACTGGTTTGTCTGAATATATTGCCCTATAGAAGTTTCACTACAAAATCTTAAAGCGAAACTGTTTGATGTAGCAACCATGTGGTAAAATCTGGGACGCATGAAGTGCTACCTAGTTAGTAATGAACATTTGACATAAGAATAACTGCTTACACTGTCACATCCTGTTACGGTTACTATGGAGTTTATTGTTACTGTTGATTACTGTCACTGTTATGCTTCTCCTGTAATCACTACACTACTTACTGTCATCTGTAGACTATTATATTTGCTACCCTCTCAATGTTAGTATTACCTGTTTAGTTTAATTTTTCCCTTCATTTTCCTACTTGTATTGCTTGAGGCCCGGACTTGTATCTAAAGGGCATTATGTTTTCCTACTTTCGTTGTAATTGCCATATGAGCAGGTTTTGTTGATCAATTGCCTATTGGAGTTGGTGAGCAAAAGTTTTGAGCTGTGCAATTGGAATAATTTGCTTAAATGTTTTGATGAAATATTTTATTTCATGAGTTGTATTGAGACTTGTATTTGGGCTTATTATCCCAGGATTATTGTTTTGTTTTGGATCTAATATTTGTTGGAACATTTATTATTGATGCAATAAATACTGTTGAGTTATGATTGTTTTGCATGCCTGGCTGGAGTATATTGTTATATTTACTGTTATGATGAGTCAAGCAGATCCGTACAACTTATGGATGGTGAAAACTATCCGCTGGGCTTAGTCGCATACCGCAGGCACCTTACTCAAAAGGTAGTTAGCTGAAAGAATAGCTTCTCCCTACAAGTTTGGTGGCAAACCAGAACTTATTAACATTGCATCCATCATTTCCTTCAAGGTACGATTCTTTCGCTCGACAACACCGTTGGAATGAGGAGAATTAGGCATTGTGGTTTCATGTATAATTTCATGCTTAACACAAGTTTCAACAAACAGCGATTCATACTCTCCACCTCGATCACTTCTTAGCGCCTTAATTTTCTTGCTGAGCTGATTCTCAACTTCATTTTTACGGAGAACAAATTTCTCCATAGCTTCGTCATTGCTTTTATGTAAATACACATAATAATATTTTGTGCTATCATCAATAAAGGTAATAAAATATTTATTACCACCTCATGTTTGTATCATTTTCAGATCACAAATATCAGTGTGAATTAAATCAAGAAGTTTAGTATTTCTTTCAACATTTTTAAATGATGATCTTGTCAGTTTTACCTCAACACAAGTTTCACACTTATGTTTGGAATCAATTTGGAATGTTGGTATATGATTCAAGTTAATTAATCTACACAAAGTATCATAATTAACATGTCCTAGTTTACCATGCCATAAATTGGAAGACTTAAGCATATAAGTAGAAGAGCTAGCTTTATTGATATTCTTGACCATGTCATTACATTGAGTTTAAATATTCCACCACTCATGTATCCTCTAACAACATACATTCCACTATTTGACAAAACAAATTTGTTTGACTCAAACACTAAACGAAATTCGTGATTATTATTAAGCAACGAACTAGATATCAGGTTCTTACGGATTTTATGAACATATGCAACATTGTTCAGAGTCAATTCATTTTCAGAAGTCATTATCAAGATCACCTTGCCTTGACCCTTGATTTCTGAAGTAGCCGAGTTCCTCATAAACATCTTCTCCCCATTCTCCAATGGTTCGAAAGTGGATAACATACTTTTGTTAGAGCACACGTGGCTAGTAGCTCCAGTTTCAATCCACTATTCATTGGGGTTTGAACCCATCATGTTCACCTTCGAGACCACAGCTGAGAGGTTAATATAAGAAACATCTTGAGACATGCCTTCAACAATATTTGCTTCTCTATTCATGTTCTTCTTGGGTAGTCTGCAATCAGTAGAATTGTGACCACCTCCACTTGAGCAAGCTCCAGGTTTATCTGACCACCTTCACCTGAGTAAGATCCAACTCCGTCTCAAAGCGTTGTGCGAATGGGAGAGTCCCAACTCTTTCAAGCACAGCGTATCACGAAGGAGAGCAAGCTATATGTCCCAAGGACCTCGTTCAATGTACGTAGCTACTTGTAAGCAAATAGAAGAATGGAATCACCTCAATGCTGAACAAACACAAGTGACTTCATTCAATATTAAGAGAGTGCAGAGTACCCACAACTAATTCATTCTAAAAATAAGTTCAGCGCTACGCAAGCCACTTGAGTTCCTCCAGCCAACTACCTGTCAATATCGAGCAACGGGTCCAATGCCTTGATCTTTGCTCAGGCTCCATGAATAAATCGTCGGCTCCCAACAATGAGTCCAACGCTCTACTCAATGCTTGAGCTCCATCAATAACTTGTTGACTTCGAACAATGAGTTCAATGTCTTGGTTTTCGCTCAAGGTCCACCAAATAGCTCGTTGGCTCCAAACAACGAGTTTTACGCTCTGATTACTGCTTGAGCTCCGTCAACTAGTTGTTGGCTCTAAGCAATGAGTTCAATGTCTTGCTTTTCGCTCAGGCTTTGTCAACAACTCGTTGGCTCCAAACAACGGGTCCAACGCCCTGATCTTTGCTCAGGCTCCATGAACGACTCGTTCACTCCGAACAACGAGTTCAATGCTCCGCACTTCACTTGAGCTCCATCAACAAATCGTTCACTCTGCTCACCGCTTGAGCTCCATCAATAAATTGTTGGCTCCAAACAACAAGTTTAATGCTTTGCTTTCCGTCTTTGCTCTCCGCATGAGCTCCGTCTACAACTTGTTGAATCCAAACAACGAGTTCAACGCTCTGCTCTTTGCACGAGCTCCATCAACAACTCGTTGGTCCCAAACAACGAGTTCAACACCGTGGTCTTCGCTCAAGCTCCACCAAATAGCTTGTTGGCTCTAAACAACGAGTTCTACGGTCGAATTACCGCTTGAGCTCCGTCAACTACTTGTTGGCTCTAAGCAACGTGTTCAACGCCTTGCACTACGCTCAGGCTTCGTCAACAACTCGTTGGTTCCAAACAACGAGTTCATTGCTCTACTCATCGCTCGAGCTTTATTAACAACTCGTTGGCTCCAAACAACGAGTTCAATGCTTTGGTCTTCGCTCAAGCTTCACAAAATAGCTCGTTGGCTCCAAACAACAAGTTCAATGCTCTGCTCTCAGAACGAGCTCTATCAACAACTCTTTCGCTCCAAACAACAAGCTTAACGCTCTGTTTTTCGCATGAGCTCTGTCTACAACTTGTTGGCTCCGAACAATGAGTTCAACGCTCTGCTCTCCGTATAAACTTCGTCTACAACTTGTTGGCTCCGAACAACGAGTTCAACGCTCTGCTCTCCGTATGAGCTCTGTCTACAACTCGTTGGCCCCAAACAACGAGTTCAACGCTATGCTCTCCGCATGAGCATCGCCACTAACTCGTTGGCTCCAAACAACGAGTTCAACACCTTTGACTTCGCTCGAGCTTCGTCAATAGCTCGTTGGCTCCAAACGATGAGTTATATGCTCTGATTGCCACTTGAGCTCCGTCAACTACTCGTTGGCTCTACACAACATGTTCGACGCCTTGGTCTTCGCTCAAGTTCTTCCAAACAACTCGTTGGCTCCAAACAATGAGTTCAATGCATTTCTTTTTGCACGAGCTCCATCAACAACTCGTTCACTTCAAACAGCGAGTACATCGCCTTGCTACTTTCTCGAGTCTTTCTAACAACTCCTCATCTTTGTGCAATAGGCTTGGCATCCAATACCGGCCTAAAATTGTCTTTACAAAACTTGCTAGATGCAACAACAAGTTCCAGCTCCGTCTTCAAGTTTGTCTCTACAAAACTCGCTAGGCGCAAACAGCGAGTTCAACGATCAAAATGGGGAGCTTTACGACCAACTTCGTCTCATGATCGTCATTATAAACTCACCGGGATCAAACGGCAGTCTCTACATCAACTCTATTTCACAGTTGCCTCTAAACTCGCTGGGATCAAACGACAGTTTCTACACCAACCCCACTACGGGGTGTCTCTCTAAACTCGTCGGGATCAAATGGCAGTTTCTACACCAACCCCACTACGAGCTATCTCTCCAAACTCACCAGGGTCAAACGACAATTTCTACATCAACTCAATCATAGAGTGCTCTCTAAACTTGTTGGGAACAAACAACAAGTTCAACGCACAACTCTGTCACGGAGTTACCTCTCCAAGCTTGTTGGGTCAAACAGTAAGTTTAACACTCAATTCTGTCTCATAGTTCCTCCAAAAACTTGCTGGGCACAAACAGCAAATCCAAACATCTAACTCCGTCGCAGAGTTCTCTACTCATTTGTCGGGCACAAATGGCAAGCACAAACGTCCGACTCTATCACGGAACTCACTATTAACTTGTTGGGGTGAAAATAGCAGGTTTGACATCCAGCTCCATCGCAATGCTCTCTACAAACTTGCCGGGATAAAGCAACAAGCTCAATATTCAACTCCAAAAACTTGCTGGGCACAAACAGCAAATCCAAACATCTAACTCCGTCGCAGAGTTCTCTACTCATTTGTCGGGCACAAATGGCAAGCACAAACGTCCGACTCTATCACGGAACTCACTATTAACTTGTTGGGGTGAAAATAGCAGGTTTGACATCCAGCTCCATCGCAATGCTCTCTACAAACTTGCCGGGATAAAGCAACAAGCTCAATATTCAACTCCGTCGCAGAGTTCTCTACACGCTTGCTGGGCACAAATAGTAAGTTCAACACCCAATTCTACCGCAGAGTTCCCTCCAAACTCGTTGGGATCAAACAGTGAGCCCTACATCAACTCAATCAAAGAGTTGCCACTCTACAATACTTGCTTAGTGCAAACTGCAAGTACAACAAGTTCAACGACCAGCTCCACTACGATTTGTCTCTCTAAACTCGATGGGATCAAACGACAGTTTCTAAATCAACTCGATTAAGGAGTAACCAATATAAACTTGCTGGGGCCAAACAGCAAGTTCAAACTCAAGTTTATCTCATAGCTCTCTCTACAAACTTGTCGGGATCAAACAGCAGTTTCTGAACCAACTCCTCCTACGAGTTGTCTCTGAATTTGTCGGGATCAAATGATAGTTTCTACATCAACTCTATCTCAAAGTTATCTCCACAAACTCGCTGGGATCAAACAGCGAGCTCTACACCAACTCAATTAAAGAGTTGTCTCTACAAACTTGTTAGGAACAAACAACAAGTTCAACGCTCAATTCCGTCGTAGAGCTTTCTCCACAAACTCGCTGGGATCAAACAGCAAGTCTGCAACAGCACTCCTAGGACAGCTATATATATACAAGATCCACTAATTAAGGGTTAAGAAGTAAAAAAGCTGGGTACACACACACACACACACACACACACACACACACACACACAGAGGAAAATCTTCCATTGTGCACCACCCCTCCATGTGCACTCGGCCTTCCCGCCTTCGTATCGACGATCTGAACCGTTCATATTGATCTACACATCTAAATTAGTCTAACTAAGTAAAATCAAATCATTTGAAATTCATTTACCCATCCATCATGTGACTATAAAAAATAATGATTTTCAGCCATACAATTTTGTAACACTTCAATGGATGGGCAAATGAATTTCAAATGATTTGATTTTACATATTTAGACTAATTTAGATGTGTAGATTCATATGAACGGTTCGAATCGTCGATACGAAGGCGAGAAGGCCGAGTGCACACGCCGTGTGCACCATAGGTGGTGCACAATGGAAGACTTCCATATATATATATATATATATATATATATATATATATATATATATATATATATATATATACATATATATATTGTAACACCTCGAATTCCAAATACAACTGAATTCGAGAGGTTCTACAGGATCCTTTCACTTCTTTCGTACAATTTTACAAGGAATTTAAAACTTTTATTTCAACAATAATTACATCAGAATCTTTTACATCAATAAGCAGCGGAATTAATAAAATACAACAATAATGAATGTACAACTGTTACAACTTTAACATTTAAGTAATCAACAGCATCATAAATCATCTTTATATCTTCATGTAACTCCATTTCCTGCATATAAAACTGTGGGCGCGTCAGTTGCTTACAACTGACGAAATATTATACACGGCCATCCTCTCTATGCCGGAAACAGTATAACGATTCTCAAATACTTTAGCAAACACAAACTTGATCACAAACAGAACTACAAGGGACTATCCTATAGATGTCGTGTTGTGCAGTGCACTTAGTCCTTAATGCAGTTATTATATTACATGATACTAATGCACACTTGTTCGGATTCTATGCATCCCATACTACATAGGTCCGAGGGCAAGCCCTTAATCGTTCTTCATCTTTGTAGGGTTCAATCCCTCGTCATGACTTAATCTACTACTGTAACTACGGTAAGTATCCTAGATGTTTTCTGACCTACGAACTCATGTCTAGGCACTCTGGAGGGAATCCCATCGCTGACATGACTCATCATGCAGACATCCTGTGGTAATTCAGCTCTCACCGTAGACATGACACCACCCGTAGTCTTCGAACATCCCACGAGCGTCACCACCGGGACGGTATTCTGGAATAGTATCCTCACCCAGACTCATCATGGGAATTCCTGGAATACGCTCTTGCCGCTACCCAACAGTTCCCATACTCAATGTTTTTCTCTTACTTTCATCACATCTTCTCTATGTATCCATTTGTAATTTCGGTAAGTATCATAGATGTTCCATGATTACAAGCACGTGTACAGAAAACCTAGAGGGGAATCCCATCGCTGACATGACTCATCATGCAGACATCCTGTGGTAATTCAGCCTCACTTCATGGCACACGATCCTCTTGCAGTCACCAAACATCCCACAAGCATCGCTACCAGGATGGTACTCTGGAGTAGTATCCACGTCATGTCATGACGCATCGTGAAGACAACCTGTGCATACCCTCAACAACACCCATCCAATGGCCATCAACTCGTGTTTTTCTCTCACTTCCATCACAGCCTTACAAAATTTATTTTAAAAGAAAATCATCACAACCTAGAGCTAGCTTACCCTACCGGACTTAAATCAACAATAGAGACAGTCAGCCTACCTGGCTACTTCTCGAGAGACACTAAACCCTCAACGGTTAGCTCTCAAAATCATAAATAATACTGCCGGTCACTAGGGACTCGCCTAGCCTCTAGATTCCAACAACTATCTCTTTCTAGAGATCAACAATGATTCATAATCAATCTCCAATAATAATTCCATTTCCTTTGTTCACAAATCTTTTTCTCAAAACATTTCTTTTATAATCTCATAACATGAGAACCATTCAATTTGATTTCTTTATCAATTTCATCTTTCATAACCTGGTGTGCATTTCACAATAAAACTCAATCACATATTAATAACCATAAAATCTCATATTCAACTTATTTAACTTTCATTTGTCAAGAATCAAATCCAAACTCAAGGACCAGAAAATAGTTCGGTTCAGTTGACTGGTGGCAGTATCAGTCGACTGTTCCGTGAGTACTTCGAACATCAAAAACAACAGTCAGCTCGATCCAGTCGACTGTGAAAGCAGACAATCGACTTCTCTACGAGACTTGAAACTTCAGTAATAACACAGTCGGTTCAGTCGACTGGTGACAGTATCAGTCGACTGTCCCGCGAATACCTTGAAAACTCAAACATCAATTTTATGACAGCAGCAGTCGACTGTGAAAGTATTCAGTCGACTGTCCTGCTGACGAAAACCAACTTTTTAACACTTACCAGTCGACTGTGGAAGTGAACAGTCTACTGTCAATCACACAAATTGTAGCCTACATATAATTTTCGACCTTGTAATTGATTTGTACTTCCATATAAAAGTGTAGATCATTTTCAGAAATGTATTCCTTTAAAACAATATCGTATATGTTATCAAATTCTCAAGTTTCTCATTTTTCAATGAAACCCTTAAAATGCATCAAAGCACATATTCAATCCATTTTCCAAATAACCTGTTTTCTTTTATCAAAATTACTTTACAAAAAATCTCTATACTTGTATAAATAACATTTTGAGGTTATAATCGCACTTCTTTGCCACATTCTCAACAAACAACATAATTGCATTATTCTATTCATGTCTCAACATGCATCAATTTCATATAAATCATTTCAATTCTAGCAATTCAACTAGCAATCATAACAATTTAAGGAATAGCATAGCAATTTGGATCTACCACAATCAATCAAAATGTAACGATTCATTAATTTGCATGCAATCTCATAATACTAATTCAATTTCAACCAAATGAATCATATATCAACTATTATGCAATATCTACTCCTAAATTAGAAAGCATTTAAGAAATACCCACCTAAATTGAAGACTTGTACCCAATTGAACTCCTAGAATTAGGAGCTCCTAAAGAAAGCTCCAATTGCAACTCCTCGAAATCCGCGCACCAAGGCAATCCTCCAAGCTCCACATTTCGGCAAGCATCCATCATCAAGAGCATCTCCATCCCCACTCCATTCGGCAACAACGAGGACAAACTCCCATCTTCTTTCATGTACACATACTATGTATGTACATATATATACATTAGTATATGTATATAGGCAAGTGGGATAAATGATTAGGTGGAGAATGGACAAAGTCTTTGTTGGTTTTTTTTGGGGTTGCTTCTTTTCGGAATGGCAGGAGAGAAGAGAGAAAGGAGATGAGAGAAAGAGAGACTAAGAGTGTATTTTATAGATTAACTAATAGGTAGTTATAGCAACCACCCCACATGAACTCCACTAACCCCATATTTAAACTTTGTAACTTGTTTTCCCTTCCATTTTAAAATCAAATGTTCAGGTTTTCCCTCTCCTCATGAGCAGCCCGGTCCCCAAGAAGTGTGCACATCGCACGTGTGCACGTGCACGTGCTTTGTGTACAAAACAATTTATTTATTTAATCTCTTTAAAACCACTTATTTATATATGTAATAAATACATAAAATTAACTTAAAAATTATACTTTTTATGCACAATTAAAATAGAAAGAAACATTTCATGAAATTTTATTTTGAAGGAAGAACGCGCTTAAACACGTGCACCAAAACACGTGCGTCGCCCGTAAAATTTCAAAATACAAAAATTGACTTTATGAAACGAAAAATATTTATAATTAGTTGGAATGTAACATAAGAATATATTTAATATACATATATGATAATGTACTAAAACGTACAGAAAACACGTGTATTGCACGTAGAAAATTTATTTTAATTAAAATAGACAAAAATTGAATTCTATTTATAAAAAAATTGAATTTAAACATGTTTATAAAAATAAACAATTGAAAACCATCGAAAACTTTGCATGTAACGGTGGAATACCCAAAATCGACACGTGCATCGATAATACGTAAAAAGCACGTAAAACTCAAAGATTAAAATTTAGCATTTGAGATGTCTCAAATGGGATTTTAAGAATACGGGATTGTATAAATAATTGGAATTCAAAATACATATCAAAATGCGTTTTGGATATAATCAATAACGGTACAAAATGCACGTGCGTAACACCCGAGGGCAAAATTGTCATTTAAATTTTGCGGGGTGTTACATATATATATATATATATATATATATATATATATATATATATATATAATTATTATATGCAAATCCTAGTCCAAAACACTTCAAAAAATCCGCCAAAAAATACTTGTGGGTTAGTTATAAGAGGAAAAGAAGAAACGAGTTCGGGTCGGGTTCAAATTCACAAACCAAAACCCAAATGAAACCAAGGAGCATGAGATAACAGGTTGTGGGTATGGATCCAAACCCAAAACCCACAACCATCCAACTTAACTTCACCTTCTCCTTCTTCTGCGTCCCTTCCGAAATGTTTTTTCTCCCGCCAAAAATGGAACTTGCCTAAACGCTCCAACTCCAAGCCCACGCTCGGCCAAAACCTCTGCCTAAGACTCCTGGTCGACTAGGGGATTTCACAGCTCGACCACTTCGAAGCTCGAGCGAAGGAAGACGAAACCCACAGAGCTCGACCGAAAAAAACAACTCAACAAGGGAAACTTATAGCTTGATGACTTGATGGCCCTCATAGCTCAGCTAAATTCAATGAACACTAAACCCATAGCTCGGTGAAAACCTCAATGGCCATGGCTCGGCGGAAGCTCAAACTTCCATAGCTCGGTGAAACTCTAGCATCATAGCTTGACAAAGCTTTAATTTCCCATGGGACGGCGGAACCACCACAGCTCGTCGAACCTCACAGCTCTCCGAAGGACCTCAACTCGTAGCTCTGCCCAAAATAGAGCACTCACATCAAAGCTCCGATGACACGCACTCTAATATTAGAGAATTCGAAACCCATAGCTCTGCAAAGGCATGAGGTCCCCATAGCTCAGCCAAGCTCTCGATATCAGAAAAAATAGCCATAGCTCGGCCAAACGGTCGGCCGAGCCCCCCCCCCCCCTCGACAACTCTCGACCTTTGGATCTCTCCAAAATTCGAGTTCAAGTGTGAGGGACATGCGAGATCGAGCCATGTCACCTATCATCTGCTTCGCTCGCTCCTCCGCCGTATGATCTCCCTCAGCGCGCGAGCTTTACCTGATTAGCGATCCAAATCGTTTCATAATTCGCGTCACATCATCAGAATCATAACGGACAAATCACAGCCATCCAAACTCTTCAGCGTGCGAGCCACCACCTGATGAGCGAGCCAGATCGCTTCAAAGATCGTGCTCAGATCTGAAAATCTTTTCCCCCGTTAGATCTCCCTTAACGCGCGAGCCACCACCCGATGAGCGATCCAGATCGTGTCAAAATTCGTGCCGAGGTCGGTTATTTCGCAAAAAACCCTTCAAACTCATTTTTAATTTGAAAAGTTAATTAAAAAAACCTTAAAAAAATTATTTAAATACGGAAATGTAATTTAAAATTCCGAAAAGTTAATAATTAAAATTGGATTTATTAATTATAAATTTTAAAAAAGTGGTTTTAAAATTGGGGGAAAATCCAAAAAAATCCAGAAAATTCGAAAAAATTCGAAAAATATGGAAAAAAAACCCAGGAAAATATTCACTACCTTCAGAAGCCACAGATCAGTTCTTAGTATCTTCGAACACTCTGACTGCTAAGATTATACGACAGATTCCAAAAGTAAGACGTACTACTCCCCGAAAGCCAAGAATATTGCCTTCCGGGAGTGGGGGGCTTATGATGATGGAAAAAATCACAGCAGATCAGAGCCATACGATTCCTGCACAGATCTCAAAGCATCTACTTGCAGATTAGCCATCACAAACCTCTTTTACAGGTCTGGCCCTCTCCAAGACATTGACTTCTTCCAAGCCCATAAAAAGTGAGAGACTAGGTCCACTAGGAGAGACACCCAGCCTATGCAGGCTAGGAGTTAAATCTCTTATCCCCTAACAAGAAGATCTTATCTCTTGAGGGGGAGAGACATGAAAGAGATGAGGAATTTAAAATCTATCCAACGGACACAAATCAATCTCTTGAAATATCTCTCAGGCCTATAAATACCCCTCTCCCTCTACAATCAGAAGGTAATCGACAATTCGCTAGTTTTCTCTCTCATACTCTCTCCCACTTTCTGGTTCTGACTTGAGCGTTGGAGGGTTTGTCGTCGGAGCCACCCCAGTGTTTCAGTTTTTTGCAGATCCCTCGGCCGCATAAGCAACCGTCGGATTCAGATCACGGTGATCAATCAGCGATCCAGATTAATTCCCATAAACTTTAACCGCTTTTAACGGTCAATGTCAAAGGTCATACTTTTAGTAGTTTTCATCAATTATTAACTTATTATCTGTTTACTCCCACACCGAAATAAGCAGCAACAAGTAGAATCAAAGAATGCAAAATTTGTATTAAAAAAAATAAAAAGAAAAAAAGGATAAGCATGTTTCTTAGTTTCTCCTTCATTTTTTAAACGTAATCCAACAGTGTCACATGAATTAATGCAACGAAATTGAGGTATTTTATTTTTTTGGGTTGGATTTGGCTGGAGCTTAATTTTTGAGTTAAATTAGAGAAGATGCTGAAGGGGCGTAATTGGGAAGGAGAACAAAGAGGAAGATTGTATTTAGTCTGGTAATAAGATGAAGAATAAATGTAAAAAAAAGCGACAATTATTGATTATTCTACTGGGGAGAGAGAGAAAGTGGTATGGGAACTGGGAAGTGGTGCTTCTTAAAATAATCGACTGCGTTTGCCACCTAAGACCAATACCAAAGTAGTAAAAATTTTATTTATATAATAAAACACAAAGAAAGCTATCAAGTGGCTCTCCTTCAATCCCCTCAAAATTCAAAGGTTCAGATTTAATCTCACAAAACATATTTTCTCCCCAAAAGTTTTCCCCCAAAACTCAAATTCAAATCCCCCACTCAAAACAACTCATATATTTATTTATTTTTCTCTCTCTTTCTCTCCCTTTTCTATTTTAAAAATTAAGAAAATAAAATTTTTAAAATTTTTTTAAAAATAAAAACTAAAAAAAAAATAAAAACTTTAAAAACTCTAAAAATAATTCCAAAAAATCAAAAAAAAAATCATATAATATGTTTTTTGCCGGACCCCCAAAAGTTTCTCATATAATATGTTTGCTACTTCAATTAATTTGTTGGACCTCCAAAACTATTTTATATGATCCAACAAGGTGCAGCGTTCCCAAGACGTGCCGTAGACACGTGTCAACGGGCAAACCTAGTAGTAGTATAAACGGCATTGTCCAAATGCAAATATTTCAACTCGGGGACAGAAGAATTTTTTTACCAAACTATCCTTCTTTTTGTAAGTATGTACCAAACTGTTCCTGTTTGAAAATTTAATACCAAAAAGTTACTGTCGCTAACTGAGTTAGCACCCTAGTAATATTATTCGCGCTATCTCAGTTAGCACGTTCCAGGGAATACCACTTTTTTTTCTCAAGTAGGGATGTACGAAAAAACTTACCAAATATAGACGCGTGCCTATTTAAACCACTCGCGCTAACGTGGTTAGCGTGATAGGTGGACAGTAGGGACACTCCTCCTCAAGTAGGGGTGTAGGAAAAAAATCCCAAATATAGACACGCTAACCCCGTTAGCGCCCCTCTTTATACCATACCCTCTAAATAGCATCCTAAACGACATAGCACGCTTCGCGCCTGGTATAAAGATGGGCGCTAACGGGATTAGCGTGTCTATATTTGGAATTTTTTGCCTACACCCCTACTTGAGGAGTGTCCATACTGTCCACCTATCACGCTAACCCCGTTAGCGTGAGTGGTTTAAATAGACACGTTAACGGAGCGTGTCTATATTTGGTGAGTCTTTTCGCACACCCCTACTTGAGGGAAAAAATGGTATCCCCTGGCACACGCTAACTGAGATAGCGGGGAGAATATTACTAGGGGCGCTAACTCAGTTAGCAACATGGACTTTTTGGTATTCAAACAGGGACAGTTTGGTACATACTTACAAAAAGATGGATAGTTTGGTAAAAAATTCGGGACTGAACACAAATACCAATAATTCACTGAGCAAACTGCAAAAAAAGTTATAAAGATTAAAAAAAAGTTATGCTTCATCCACTACCAATTTTACTTTCATTCTCTTCGCTATCTTAGGCGACACACTTCTATTGGAGAGTTCCCCCACATACTTTCTTACACTACATATTGGAGTGTGCCACCTAAGATAATGAAAAGAAATATAGTGAAATTGGTGGTGAATGTAGCATTACTCTTTAAAATTGCCTTCGACTTTGACGGGTTCATTGCTTAAAAGCAGGGCCGGCTGTGGGCGACCGCCCAGGGCCCACTTCAGGGGAGGGGCCCATTTTTTTAAAAGTATAATAGATTAATGGTCTTATGATTAATTTAATGAATTAATGGGTTTGTAATTAATTTTCAGGGGATGGCCCAATTTAGTAATCTCTCTCTCTCTTCCAGTGTCACTTCAACTTATTAATTTTTTTTTTGTCCAACCTCTTCATCTTCTTCAAATTGTGGATGGACAGATAGTTCAAAAATCCCCAGAGAGACAGAGAAGGGTTGAGCCTGTCCCACAGAGAGCCCAAGATAGATCGAGGTACATTGATAGAACCCAACATGTGAGGCACAGGGAGAATCAACGTTGAAAATTCATTCAATCTTCGGAACTCTGGTGCTTGTTCGAAAGAGTTGTTAATTATCCAAAAAATAACAAGGATGTTCTAAATTTGTACTCATATATCATGAATCTCGGCCTTATTTTTTGTCATGATGTCTATGCAGTAGGAACTGCTGGATGTTTGGGTATAGATATTGTTTCCTTTTTGGCCTGTATCGTTGAATGAAGACTAAGTTGTATTCTGTGCATTAACGTGGAGTTTCTTGTTTGGATGTGCTTGAAATGGCTGAGTTTCTCGTTTGTTTTTTTTAATAACAAATACTGTGTGATGCTTTAGCTGCAAAAAACTGTATACGTTGCTGGTTGATATCTCAACACGTGCTAAGCTGTCTAGTTAATTTGAATATTATTATCTTTTAGTATGTTGGAAAGAAGAAAATGAGTTCTAGGTTATATATTTAGCTATGGGACAATGTTGATGTGTGGTTTTGTAACAAGGTTAAAATTGTTTTTATGTTATGTTGGGATATGGCCATGAGGGCAACTGTGAGCGGAACAAATTTATTTTCACTGAGATGACCATGGTCGGCCGATGTGGCTGGTTGTGCTTTCCTAGGTTTGCGAGTGGTCGGCATTGCTCCAGCAGAGCACCTCGATGCCTGGTGGCTTCTAATAGCCTTCATTGTGGAACAAGTGTGCTCAAGTTTTGTGGTTCGTTGTCATACGTATGCAATGTATGTTTATGTTATTACCCATTCACTATGCAAAAATTAGGTTGCTCGCAAGTGCAAATTTCTAATTTCTCTTCAACGTTTTAGAACTCAATTGTCTAGATATCTCAGAGCATAACCTTTGTTTTATATATTTCAGTCATCATTTTTCTTCAATATTTCAGTCATCATGGGGCAATACTTCACATCTTCTTCAAATAGAAAAATATTTAAGAATGTATTTGGAGGTAATTGATTAGCAATTTTGAATAATTCCTCAAAATTGTTAGTTAAATGAAAAATTGTTGTATGCAACTTGAAATAGCTTTAAAACATAGTGAGATGTCTGATATTGATGCAAATTAATTACTTTCAGAATTATAAATATTGCAAGAAAAGCTACCAAGTGAAGCGTATGAAACAGATAAACCATGAAATTCAATTAAAACTATAGAGTTTGCAAGAAAAAAATGGATATGTTTCCAAATATTTTCGTTAATTATAGAATTTTGTTAACTGTACTTGTGACTATGGCATATGCAGAAAGAAGCTTTTCAAAATTAAAATGATTAAAACTTATTTGCGAACAACTATGACTCAAGATCGGTTAAATGGATTAGCAATTTTGAGTACTGAAAAGAATATGTTGAAAAATATTGAGGTTGAACATACAATTAATGATTTTGTTTCTAAAAATGCTAGAAGAAATCATTTTATATGAGATGTGAATGATTTTGTATTTTTTTTGGCAGATGCAAGAGTCGTTGTCACTATGCTTGATGAAAAATTAAGAATATTTAGCGTTATAAAGCAAAACAAATGTAATATTTATTTTGCTGAGTATTGTTTTTATGTCCCCACTGTTATATTATATTTTATTAATATATATAAAAATACATGCGTGCCTATAAAGGATCCAATTTTTTTTCGCCCGGATCCTCAAATACCTCATGACCGGCTCTGCTTAAAAGTCAGTAATTATCCTAATCGTTGGACGACAAACGCTTAGATATTTTGTGCATAGTTACGGTGTGTTTTGTTGGAGTCTTATTATCTGTGTCGTCTCTAAAGCTCAAACTCCTCAACTCCTCTCTCTCTCCCCCCAAAAAATCAACTGAAAGCAATGCGATTCAAAACCTCCACCTTCATCTCCAATCTCTCTCCCTCCAAAATCAAGAACCGCCGTCTCCTCCTCCGCCACTTATCCTCAATCCCACTCCCACCCCCTCCTCCTCCTCCCATCCCCAAACCCCACCTCCGCCTCCTCTCCCTCGCCGCCGCCGCCGCCCTCTCCCTTGCCGCCTCTACCGCCTTCGCCTCCGCCGATCCTCACACGTAAGCACCTCTCTCACTCCGTCCAATTTCAAGAACTCGTTAGATTTTTTTAAAAATTAATTTTAATATTTTCTGCAGAGTTGGGGGGAAGGACAGTACGGAGATTGTCGTTCAGGGTTCGCGTAAGAAGGTTCCGGATGAGTTCTTTGATGAGTTGAGAGATATTTGCGGAGTAAGTTATTCAATCATATGAGTCTTGTCTTTTGATTTCATTTATTTTGATATATATATTTGAATTAGATTGATTTTGTTTGTGTTGGTAGAGTGATATGACGGTGGACTACGAGGAAAGGTATTTTCATGGAAAGCCGCAGAATAGCTTCCATAAGGCTGTGAATGTTCCTGATGTTGTTGTTTATCCCAGGTATTTTAATTGTTTTTATATTGCGAGGAGTTGGTTCGTATATATTTGTACTAGTAATGAGTTAATGTTTGTGCATTTCCACTGAAAAAGGTGCAAGATGATAGGTACATTGGTAGCGAGATACCGAGAACGCCAATATGGACACAATGCGGACACATGGAAAATTCTGTAAAGTGTTGTTGAAATAGTTTATGTCGTGACGGATGTCTCTGACACGACACGACACGACTTCCGTATATATTATGTTAGTGTTTGTGCTTCATAGGTAGTGAGTGATGTCAAATTGGAGTCTGTTGTAACAAATCTGACTCCGAAGACAGTTTATAACTTTTGTATAATCTTTGGACATGAATCTAATCTGAGTTTGGTTAGGAAACTTGGAGTTTTGTAAAGGTAACTCACAAACTTTCTTAGCTTTGCATTGTTTGGGAGCCCTTCTGGAGTTGAGATAATTGTAGTTATCTTAACGCTGCTCAAACTTAATTTATTTGAACTTTGCCAAACTTTGCTCTCTTTCTCTCGAAAGTATTGAGTTGAGTTAACTTTATTTGGCTTCCTAAACACCAAAAAGAAGTGGAGTTGACTTTATGAGTGTAGGTAGAGCTTTGATAACTAAATTTAGCAAACCTCTACTTCTACTTAATAACACACTTTAGTTATCCCAACTCTGTTTCCGAACACTCCCTTAGTTTGGCTTTATTTCACATTTGAGGGTTTGAGTGAAGAAATCTCTTCATGCTTTTGCAGATCACAAGATGACGTGCAAAAGATTGTATTACTATGTAACAAGTATAAGGTACTATGTTTTCTTACCTAACAATTCACATATTTTTATGTTGTTGAGGAGCATCCAAAGGCCGTAGCTCATACACTTTTGAAGCTACTGTTCCTTCTTATTTAATTTAATTGTTGTTTTCTTAGTTTTGTTTTGATTAAGTGAGTCCATCAGCAACTTCTTACTGCTAGATTATTCTTGATGTAGTTTCTTGGTTTTGATGCAGATTCCAATTGTACCATATGGTGGAGCTACCTCAATTGAAGGACACACCTTAGCTCCTAATGCAGGTGTATGCATTGACATGTCACTGATGAAAGTATGAGCTTTTATGTCAAAATTTTGTGCCTTCTATATGAATTATCCCGACACATTTACATTAGAATTTTGTCACTAAAAAAGATTATCTTACGCCGAAGCTTGATTCTTATTATGATGGATATTATTGAACAATTCCAGCAAGATTTGTAAGAACTAGAATACAACTTACCAGAACTATATACCGATTCTTGTCTTCAGCATTTAAAAAATATCTGGTATTACCTACCTGCATGGTTAATAGATAGTAAATAACCATGGAGGAGCATAATTTATAGTATATGGATGCTTTCAGCTAAAAATTTGCTTCTTATAAGTGGAAGCAAATAAATTGGATCAATATGGAATTATCAATGCACACAAATTGTATATTTTCTCTTTTCCAGTTATTAGCAACAACATACTTTAAGCCCCGTACTTGAAATTGAATTGTTTATAACATAAAACTATATCTTACTTTCCTTTTCAAATCCCTTGAGCTAAAGTCACTGTAAATGCTGAGTGTTTGTTTACTTCATCTGTCACTGAATTTTATTAAACTTTATGAAAATGGTCCTAAACTCTTTGAATGATATATTTTGAGAGCGTGCATGTTTAGTCATAAACCACCAGGGGGCTTCACTTTCAGTCTAGGCAATTATCTGATGGGGGAGTGACATCAACCAAAAGTTATATGTCTGAATGCAAACTTCAACATCCCCCTTCAACATCCCTCCTCCCCCAATTTGCTCTTTCTCCATTGCTTATGCAGATAATGCTAAGAAGCACACATACTTCTAAATGGCCGACGTACCCGTGTCGGGTGCGTGTCGGGTGCCGATCCTCCTTGGGTACTCCCGAGTGCATACCCAAGGAGTACCCAAATTTTTTAAATACATTTTTTTGCAAATTTTGGACTCAATTATGTTTAGATAAATGCATGTGGTCCTAGAGTAATTTCAAAAGTTTGTTGTTTATGATTATGCTCAAACACAAAACAAGTCTACGCAAATATTTGATAGTTAGATTGTCATTTATGTTATCCAAAATGCTCATAATTATATTGTATTCTTATAGTTCTATGAAATTGTTTAAATGTTTGCATTTTTAACACGATAAATATTTTTATATCTATAGATATAATATAAATTATTTTATATTTAACGTACCTACCAACGCACCCGTATCGTACTTTTTTGTAAAATCATGTATCCATGTACCCGCGACCCGCACCCTGTACCCGTATCCGTGCTTCATAGAGATAATGTGAACCCTAAATAAAAAGAAATATATTTTTTAACAATAAAATGGCTAACATTCTGCTTCTTCAATCCTTATTAATTGGCTGTTAAAATGTAGTTTAGATAACTAATGACTTAAGTCAATAGACCATGACTCACCTTCTTCCGGACGAGTTCAATACAAACAGTTTTGATTTTAATATTTGTGATCTTGTTGGATTATATTCCTCTTGAGGGATAGTACTTAGAGAAATAAAATTGTAGTAGTGTGTAATCATGATTTCAATTGAAATACAAGTGTTTGATGTCAGACAAGGAAAAAAAATGCTTGCTAAACATAAATATGAGGTGCAATGGTTGATGTTAAAATCCATTAGTACTCTTCAGATTATTTTTTGAGCTGTATAGTGTCGTTGTTGCTATGTGTCTGTGTTTTTTTTTATTGAATTGAAATTTAATTAAAGTTGTAAATAGTGTTCTTCTGGACTCCAATGCTAAAATAGATATACATGAAGAATGCGATGTGATCCTTTTGAACCCGCCTTGGCCTTATTTATTAGTGATTTGATATTGCTCTACCAAGCAATAATTTATACAGAATAAATCTTATTATAAATATCTGAATAGAATATTTTCAACTAGTGCAACAACTGCTTTCGTTTTTCTTTTGAACAAAGGCATTTCATTTTCTTTCATGTTTCAGAATGTTAAGTCATTGCATGTTGAAGATATGGATGTGGTTGTTGAACCTGGTATTGGATGGATTGAACTCAATGAATACCTGAAGCCATATGGTCTTTTTTTCCCTCTTGATCCAGGTTTGTACATTATGTTTTAATCACTAGAGCACCATTCCCTTTTTATCTTGTTGTTCTTAAGCACAAATCACAATCAAGTGTTGCTTCTACTATTTTTTCTTCTAACTTGTAGAATCTGGCATTCTAGCATGTCTGTATGTGCTAAGACGATTATGATATATTGCGGAAATGCCCTTAAGAAAATTTCACGAAGGATGTGTTAAAACATTTGCTTTAAACTACAACTTGCAAAAAAGTTTACATGTCTTTTTGAATTTAAAAAAAAGGTTTACATGTCAATCCTTGTTTAGTATTGGTTGATCCAGGTTGAATGACCGGGAAATCTTTTGGAGAACCACAGATGATCAGGGGCGGAGGGAGTAAGGGGTTAGGGGGGCATTTGGATCCCAATTTTTTTATAAAACCCCCTTATATAGATCAAAATTTTTACTTGGCCCTCCAGTTAAAATTTTTTTGGGACCCCCAAGTCTAATCCACCTCTTATTAAAAGCCCAAAATAGTGGTATGAGCTTTGAGCTAAAAATTAACAGTGATACTTATTATTTGATCTGTATGATCATTGGATAAAATTTTGAATAAGAAACTAGTGTGTACACAAGTTACAAGTATATTTATTCATTTGAGTCTCATCTCTTAGCCTCTAGTATTATAACAATATAAATAGTGTAGTATGATTATTGATTAGTATTATTCTTACTAAATTTAGAGTACAACTCTACATGTGCGAAAAAATACATGATACTAAGAATATGAATTCGAATATTTACTTTGATTATAATTTTATTTTGATCCAATTACTTTAACTTTTCAAAACAAAAATAAAGTAAGATTTTCGGCAACAATTAGGTCGATGCCGGGAAAAAAAATGGGATCCCCATTTTGATTTGTTTGGCTCCGCCACTGCAGATGATAGATTTATGCTAAATCTTATTTATAATCACATCTCCATTGGAATATTAATTTAACAAAACCTATACAAATCGTATGTGAATTTATACTAAATGCTCATTGATTCGTAAGTTTATTCAGTAAATTTTCTTTTGGGAGTTTTCTGCTTGTAGCTTATTATATTTGATTGCATAACAATGTCCATAGAACTGACCCTAAAGTTTTGGGATGAAAGCTTTGTTATTGTTGTCGTTGATAGTGTCCATAGTAAATGATGTTTTAGTGAATTGTACCATGGACTTCGTTCAGGAGATAATTCTCTTGGCATCAGTAATTTCTAGTGTGACAGTAGTTATAGATGAGGAATCCTGAGGATATCTATGTTTGCTGACTATGATTTGTTCCTAATACTTAAAAGTTCATTCTTTTCAACTTATGCTTAATCCAACTGTTGCCAGATTTACTTTTTGGCATCTGCATCTCAATGGACCATATTTGTTTTCTCGTCTTTGATGTAGGACCTGGTGCTTCCATTGGAGGCATGTGTGCTACACGTTGCTCGGGTTCACTGGCTGTAAGGTATATTAACTCCTTAACTTTGTTTCTTGTTGGTTTGGTTATAAAAGAAGTTTCGGATATAAATCTCAAATTTCTAATTCATGTGTTATGATTTCATTATTTAAAAAATTTTATTAGTTCTCACTGAAGTATGAGGAGTCTTTCCATAGCTGTGTCAAGATGAGCTCTTACCAAGTTCTTGACAGTTTCTTTAGAATTCCTTGTCTGGCAACCTTCAAGGGCTCACTTTAAGTAGTATCACCCGATATGACTTGCCTGATATTTCTACTAAAATCCAGAATCCAAAATATACCCAGACTAGTTTTCATGCAAAATTCTATCTTTGTAGTGCTTATAATTGGTCTACTCAATGAACATGTACTCTCAAGATCATGTGGATATATTCGTAGAAGCATCTGCTTTCTTTTTCTTTTTCTTTTTGCCCTTCCTTCTGTTTATTGCTAGATCCATTGTAAGTTGCATGATCTGTACTATCAATTTCAGGTATGGAACTATGCGGGATAATGTCATCAACCTACAAGTATGACTATTCCTTTTTTTTGCTTCAGTTTTATTGTAACAAGTTCTGTTTTTATTATAATGTGTTTCTTGTAGGTGGTTCTGGCAAATGGAGATGTTATCAAGACGGCATCCCGTGCCCGAAAGAGTGCAGCAGGGTATACCAACTCTTCTCTTGAAGGTTATATATATTTTTTGATTATAATGACATTTTTTTTGGTCGGTTTGATTTGGAAAAGACTTATGCTAGAGTCCCTAGAGAGATTTTGTGATAGGTTTTAGAGAAGGAACAGGTGTCCAATGGTTATATTGATGTCATTAAGGATATGTATGATAATATAGTAACTTGTGTAAGAACAGGTGGAAGAGAGACAAAGTCATTCCTTATTAGCATAGGCTTGCACCAAGGATCAACCTTAAGTCCTTACCTATTTGTATTAATTATGATTTATGAATGAATTACTAGACATATTCAAGACGAGGTCCCGTGGTGCATATTGTATACATATGATAAAGTTTTGTTTGCCGAGACTATAGAAGGCATAATCTTTATATTAGAGAGATGGAGAGAAGCATCAGAATTTAAGGGATTTATATTCAGTAGTACTAAAACTAAAACAGACTAAATGTATTGTAAGTTTAGTTAAACTAAGAAAGTTGACGAGCGTGTAGTTGGCATTGAGGACCATGAATTACTTAGGAGTAACCACTTTCGATATTTTGGATTAATCATTCATAAGGATGGGGAGATTGAGGAGGATATTAGATAAAATTCAAGTTGGTTGGTTAAAATGAAGAAATGCTTGAGTATTGTGTGATTGGATGGTACCTTTGAAATTGAGGGAAGTTTTTATAGAATGACTTTACGATCAGTCATGCTTTGTGGATAAGGTTGTTGGATGGTTAAGAAGCAACACATTTAAAAAAAAGTATTTAGCCGAAATAAGGATGCTAAGGTGGATGAGTGAAAACACCCTAAAAGACAAAATAAGGAACTAATGCATACTGAAGAAAGTAGAGGTTGCCCCAGTCGAAGATAAAATCGGGAGAATCGATCAAGGTGGTACTTTGGACACATACACGGAAGACCAATAATCACTCAAATTAGGGAAAGTGATAGGATGGAAGTTAGGGGTGCAAAAAGGACTAGGAGTGGACCCAAATGGGTTGAAGATATTAATAAGGATTTGGAATGTATTAATTTGACGAAGGAGGTGGCCACAATAGAGTTGTGTGGAGGAGAACAATTCATGTGGCCGACCTAAAAAATTTGCGGCAAAGTCTTTGCTGATGTGAGTTATAATCACTGATTATGTGAATCTCAACCAATATTATGGATTATGGATTATCGATGTTAGACTGTTTACAATTAAATAACATTGCTCTATTCTTCAAAGTGATTTGTTGCTCACAATGGCGTTTGACTATCATCAAACTGTAGTTTGTCGTCTTGTGTAATTTAGTATAACAAGTTATTATCAGAATGTTGTTTATCATCTCAAATTTGTGTTCAACTATCATCTAGACTGCTGTTTGTCATCCTGTGTTTGGGTAAAATATCTTAGAGGTCTTCCATTCTTTTCCTATTTACTTTTCTTAATAATTGATCCCTATTTAAATGTTGATACATATTTAATAAGGTAAATTAGTCGATATATATTACTGATATCTCTTTAGCCTCTCTCTCTTCCTCTTCTATTATCTTGGTATCGGAGCTAAAGTTCGTTGCTTTTAAATATTCAACACTAGTGCTCAGACATGTTTCACTCACATCCATTTCTCCTCTCCTGTGGATTCCTACCATAAATCGCGTCCAACACTGACTACCAATGAGCTTAATCCGTCAGATCTCGGCAATGTACTCCTGACATTATCAATGCGGACGGAGACAAATGTCAACAAATCCTTGCATTATCTTCTTTTTCCTGGATCTTACCGTCCCATGCCCTCTTTGTTAAAGAAATAGAGCTTAATAAATCATGGGAACTTTTTACTGTTCATTGCACGCAATAAGTGCAAATTATTTTTTTACTTCAAAACTGGAAGTCGTTGTTCAATGTCAAGTACAATTGCAAAAGAAAAATAACTACTATTCAGATGCAAAAGAATACTTTTATGGGTTGGATTGAGGTCCTTCAGGAGGATAAAATGCAAAGTAGATCGTTGTATTAAGTTCAATGGTCAATTTTTTTGAAGTAAACCAATATATATTTAATTATTTATTTATGCTAATTTATATATATAACTGAAAGAAAATGAGACATATATGAGTAAATATATATGTATATAAACTTTTAAATTGTTTATATGAGCAACAATATGCTAACTCATTAGATATAGCAAAATCTTATAAATTTATCATTCAGAAGTAAAAATGAAAACAATATAAGCTTCCTAAAAAATTATATTCCAATTTATATTGTCGGATTTCTTTGATAATGAAATTGATACAAATAATAGCATACTAATATGATACGGATCACGAGCTATTTAACCTTGATATGTGTGTGTTGACTCATTACTATTCTTATTAGTTATTAAAATTTTTTTTCTTCTGTTTGTCATGTTTCTAGCTTTTTTACTTTAGGGTAGTTTAGCAGTTAAGATAATTAATCAATTGTGTATATTACATCTTAGATATGATTTGACGAGATTGATGATTGGAAGTGAAGGCACATTGGGTATAATAACTGAAGTGACTCTACGGCTTCAGAAACTTCCTCAACATTCTGTGGTATATTCGTGTTAATCTTTTGGGTGCTTATTACCGTTGCATAACCATTTTATGCTCATAATCCAGTTCTTTCAAACATGGATTCTTTTTAATATTCTAGGGCCTTTTCTGGTAAAACAATTGTGTACTCTTTGCTTTTGGATAGAATATGCAACAGTTCTGTGTTTCACCATGCATTTATACATTCAATGAAAGTCCTGGTATGATGTATCAATCATTCCATTTGAAATTTGAATATTTCATGCTAACTTGGAAGAAGAACATTCTTCTTCTTCTTTTTTGTGAAAGTTATGCTTTCTATATATTTCAGGGCATTTGGTCATGAATTCATTTTCTGTTTTTGTCCTGTCCTGTCTATGCTCCTGCATGTCCACACCTCTAATATATTCTTTTGTCCTATCCTGTTCGGATTACCTTGTATCTGTTCTATTATGTGGAAAGGTCTCTATATTCTTGGAATAACAGAATATGAATTCAAAATTCGTAACTGCAGGTTATTTGTATCCATAAGTCACCATGAGTCTCATAGAAAATGGAAATATAAAACTGAGAATCCTTTCTCGTCCTCTTAATTAATTTTTGTAAACTAAAATCATTAGATTTTTATTACTGTGAGTGATTTCTCATTCTCTCTATTTAATGGGAATACTTATGTCTTACATCCTTTATGATCATTGCTTTCTTAAATTTGTTAATTTTGTAAATGTATCTTATCAATTTAGTTTTTCAGGTTGCCATGTGTAATTTTCAAACAATTAAGGATGCTGCAGATGTTGCCATTGCAACAATGCTCTCTGGTATACTGGTAAGTTTATCAACTATATTGTTCTCTATCATTACTGGCCCTTGCATTCCTTCAGTATCATTTCTCTTGATCGTGTAGGTTCAAAAACTTATCCAGTTTCTTCAAACTTCTAACTGTGCAGCTAGCTTTGTATGATATCTTAACTCCCTTGCTGATTGACTTACTCAAGTCTTTCACTGCCTATTTCAAGTCACATAAATGAGGTTTATGCTAGCTGAAAGATGGAGAAATGAGTGCATCTGTAAGAAGAGGTATCTCCAATTTAGGATATAAGATGAGAGAGAACATGTTGAGATGGTTTGGGCACACACAATGTGAAGATTGATAACCCAAATACCCAATCAGTCTGAAAGCATTGGATTGTTGTTAAGGGATCAAGGATAATGAAGGGTAAAACCTCAAACAGATATTGACTCAGGCAATCAAGAGAAGGATATGATAGATGTTAATGTGGTGAGAGATGACTTTTAAAAGTATATAGATAGATTTGGAATGTATAATTTGTAATGTTGAACTCTCCTGGACCAGTTAACCAACATAGGCTAATTGACCAGATTACCACCTCAAATCTTTAGATGTTTTTCTTTTAACACTTTTTTTAATAAAAAATTTCAATTAATAAATTGGGCAAAAACCAAAGTACCCCCTAATGTTTGGCCAGTACAAAATGCCCATACAATGTTTGAAAAAATACATTATACCCATTCATTTGTTAACTTAACCCATTTCGTTAACTTTGAATTATTGAATTACATTTCTACCCTTATCCTTTCGTATCTCAATCTCTTTTTCCTTTCTTTCCTTTCTTCATTCTCAAACATTAAACAAAACCAAATCTCAATCTCATTGGCAAGATGATGAGATTAACACATTATCTATTCACATTTAAACTGAATAATTCATGATGATGATTTTCCAATTAGCAATTACTTCTGGTTGAGAGAACATTGTGAATACCATACTATTTAACTTATTATTGTGAATCAACAAAAGACAGAGATATCCCCTTCACATTAAGAAGATTTTTTTTTTCTTGACACTGCCTTTCCTTCAGTAACTTTATATTTTTTCTATTTTTGGTTGTTAGGAAGATGTCTTTTCTTTGTTTGTGTATCAGATTATCAATTATCAAATTTAGCCGCTCATGTAGGAACGGGGTTCAAATATGTGAGTCTGTTAGATGCCTTAAGCAATAAAGTTGTAGATTCAGCTCTACAACTCTATTTAACACAGAAAGTTGCATCAAATCTATCACAAATGCACTCACTTATTGGTTGCATTTTTCTCTTCATTTTTAAAGGTTCAGCTGTGATATTTGGAGAACATTTCCTTTAACTTTCTAAATCAAGATGTGATTGATGTTTCCTTTATTAACATGCTTGCCCTTAACTTTCTAAATCAAGATGCGATTGATGCTTCCATTATTAACATGCTTGCTGATCCAAAGGAGGTAAAATGGATATCAAGCGAGAGAGGGACAAATAGTAATCTCATCATCTTGCCAATGCGATTGAAATTTGGTTTTGTTTACCAATGTGATTCATATTTGGTTTTGGTTTAATGTTTGAGAACGAAGAAAATGGAGAAAAGAAAAAAAGAGATTGAGATATGAAAGGGTAAGGGTAAAATTGTAATTTAATAATTTAAAGTTAACGGAATGAGTTAAGTTAACAGAAGAATGGGTATAATGTATTTTTTCAAACGTTGTATGAGCTTTTTGTACTCAGGCCAAACGTCGGGGTGGTACTTTGGTTTTTGCCCAAATAAATTTGAACATATTAACCAACTAGGTGATAATTTTACGGGAAGAAAGGAAATTTTGTTATATTTTGCTTTTTGGTTATTATAATTTGAAGTTTCTGCACATAGTATCACTCTTTAATTATTCATCTATTTGAATAAATTCCAAAATACATCAAAATATGATTCTAGTGATATTTAACAAACCATATTTGGTAGTTAAAAATTTCAGAAGATCTGTATAATCTCTTCTAATTTTAAATATTCAAAGCCTATAAAGGGGTCATAGGAAGGTTACATTTATTAGTTTAAATTGATTCTTTCGAAGCTGTATACCACCTACTCTCTCTCTCTCTCTCTCTCTCTCTTGCAGTGTTTGTAAAAGGAGTGTTCAAGTAAACTATGTCTGATCGGGGTTTGACACACCCTATATATTTTTGTCTATCCGTTAAGTCCACTTTTCTATTGGATTGAGTAATTGAAAGTGTATTTCAAGGGACAAATAGTTGATTGAGTACATGTGTGGGTTGCTACTTCATTCACTTATTTTCTCTTCATAATTTAGGTATCAAGAATGGAACTCCTGGATGAGGTTCAAATCAGAGCAATCAACCTGGCAAATGAGAAGCATTTACCTGAATCTCCTACCATGATGTTTGAATTTATAGGCACAGGTAACCACTGGCACTGTGCCTGTGTTTCATTGGTTATTAAAAGGGGATATTATTGTTGTTGCATCCCTACTGTAGACTGCTATCAATTTTTTTTAGTAAATGTTTAAGCTACGTTCGGGAACAAAATTAAGTTAGGATAACTGGAGTTATCTCACAAAACTAACTTTCACATGTTTCGAGTTCATTTTGGAGTTAAGATAAATGTGGTTATCTCACCCCAAAAGTTGAGATAACTACTGATATCTAAACTCCATTCTTATATAATTTTTCTTAACTATGGCAATGCCAAACACCAAATTAAAAAGTAACTTTAAGTTAGAGGTATAGGCAGGATAACCAAAGTTAGCATACGCTGTACCTCAAAAGTTAAGATACCCATAGTTATCTTAACTTTGTACCCAAACAGGATACCTCTAGTTATCTTAACTTTGTACCCAAACAGGGCCTTACATTTCTGTCTATATTCTGCCTGTCAATTGAGTTATCTTTATCAATAGTGGTAGGCAATGTCCATCTCAAGTTAGTAAATGGTCCTTAATGTTCCTAAAACCATTCAGTAATGCTAGTCAAATTATATTGGTGTGTCCATATTAGTTTTAAGGTGACAGTCTAGTATGTTAATTGCGATATTTTTTTTAGTTAAATGTTTGAAGAATATTATAGTCACAAGACATCTCTTTCGCGAAGCATTCTCCATTTCTATATTTGCTTTTAGATGTGGATTCTTCTTAGTACATTCTGTCAGGGCCTTAAAATAATATTCCTTAACTAATTTTTTTGATTGCCTGTATTAGTTTATATCAAAATGGTAAATTTCACCATATCCTTGTTCAGGATAAAGTTTTTGATGCTGAAATTATTCTCATTGACCAGCATACTCTCCACTAGTTGTGGTGCACTCATGTTGATTATAAACACATTTAGAATTTATTCAATTTGCAGATAGGCAGATATATTCATTTACTGTCTTTTTTTGAATGCTCAGGTGAGAGGATTGACCATATCATTCATAAACAAATGTATTTTGTTTCATTTTTTGTCTTTCTGATAACTACACCTAGGTGATCCTGAGCAGCACATTGCAGAATCACATTCACTTGCTCCATGCATGGGCTATTTTGTATATGTACCCAGTAATTTTTGTTTGTTGGGAATCACTTAGTTTTGTCAATTCATCCTAACCCCTTATCTCCCGAACTTTTCAGAGCATGATCAATATATGAGGTTTATAGTATTCCATTTGTTCATTTTGTTCCTGGACATCTTTTAATATGAGTCTTTGTTCCCAACTTCATCTTTTCCATGCATGTTTTTGTCCATCTGATTCTATCTCTAGATCTCTGAAATGTTGTGCAGTACCGATAGTTATTATTGAAAATAAGACTGTCATTTTTAGTTGTTAAAGTAGCCCTAAGAGTAGTCCCATATCTGATAATAAATTCATATTAGTCTTTGTACTCTCCTATATATAGGAGATAGTGTATTCAGTTATAATCATCTCAATAAAAGTATTCCTTTCACTCTCTATACAATAACATGGTATCAGAGCAACCCAGGTTCGAATCCCATAGGTTGCACAATTTAAATGCGGATTAAAAAAAATACTGATGCGTATAGTCCAGGTCTTGGCCCACAATTTGTTGGGCTTTTATCTCGTTTCTTTAGCCTATAAAAAATGGCTTTCAATCTGAGGGGGCGTGTTAGAATACAAATGCAAATTCCCTCCACCCTTCCACAAAAAATTAGGATTTCCTCTCTCTAAAAAAACTATTCATCTCCCCCCCTCATCCTCCGAAACCCTAATTCTAATCTGTCAAAATCAACCCAACCCTCACCTCCTCTTCCTGCCGCCGCCTCCAAAACCCCCTCCTGCTGTCGCCGTCAACCACCTCATCTTTCTCCCGATGATCACGACCCTCCCGATCCCATCCCCCCTGCCGACTGCTGCTGCTACTCCTCGCCTCCCGATCCTGACGACCTCCTCCCCACGCCGCCGCCGCATCCAATCTGCAGCGCCCCCCACCCGACCTCCTCTCCACTCCAGCGCAGCCCCCCACTCCTCCGCCTAGCCACCGCCGCCTCCTCTTCGAACCCAACCCCTAATGCTTGTCAAGTTTCCTTACATCAATATATATTTCTTCAGGTGCTTCTGAATATGACTTCTTTACTGTTTTCTCCATATTCTTTGTTTTCAAATTATCATGTGCGTATTGCTGATGGCTCACATGTGCCTATTGAAGGGGTGGGTGATATCTCTCTTACTCCGAACTTTCATCTTATATCGGTTTTGCGTATTCCCAACTTTCCCAATAGCTTATTATCAATTCCTAAACTTGGCAAAGATCTAAACTGTTTAGTGACATTTTTTTCTTCTCATTATGTGTTTCAGGATACTATGACGAGGAAGGTGATTGGCACCGATCGTGAACAACATGAGTTATATATCTTAGATTCTTCAATCTTGGCTTTTACTTATTCTCCTGATCCTGAATTATGGCACCGACGGGTGGGATATCTTTCTTCTACGACCCTCAAGCACTTAGTTTCAGGTTGTGAGCCTATAAGGTATCATGTGAGTAATGTGAGTTAGGTAAACATCATAGAGTTTTCTACCCAGGGCGCCTAAATAAACGTAGTGAACATTTGTTTGATTTAGTGCATTCTGATGTTTGGGATCCTATTGGTTTTTTCACGTTTAATAACTTACGTTATTTTGTTATATTTGTTGATGATTTTTCTCGAATGACATGGTTGTTTCTTTTAAAAGATCGTTCTGAAGTATTTGAAGTTTTTCAAGATTTTTTCTTCGAGATACAAACACAGTTTGGCACAACTCTTAAATATTTCCGTTCTGATAATGCTAAGGAATACATAAGTTCTCATTTTCAACGATTTTTTTTCTCAACATGGGATCATTCACCAAACTCTTGCGCCTACACTCAACAAAATGGAGTGGCAGAACATAAAAATCAACATTTACTTAGCATTGCTTCCTCTCTGATATTTGAAATGAAGATCCCCAAATTTTATTGGAGTTTTGCAGTTTTCGCTGCATGTTGTCATATTAATCGAATCCCTACTCCTATTCTTCAAAATCAATCCCTATTCAACCTGGTATTTTCATCTAAAAATTCATTTCCAATATCCACTCGTGTTTTTGGTTGTACTTGTTTTGTTCAAAATCTCCATCCGGGCACTGATAAACTTGATCTCCATGCCACTAAATGTCTTTTTTGGATATTCGCATTTTTCGAAAGGTTTTCTTTGCTATTGCTCTTCACAAAAAAAATGTTTACCTCAGCAGATGTCTTTTTTTTTTAACATAAACATTTTTTTGAACATATTTCTTCACAAATTCTTGATTTACCAAGGGCTGTTGTGGAAAGTCTTGACTTTCCACCACCACCAACACTACCACCATCCCCACCACCGCCATCACCATCGCCTCCGCCACTTTAGGTTGATGTCAGAAGACGTAAGACTCGTTCATACTCGACCATCCAAGATTTACCCTCTGTTGTTCAACCATTGCCAACCACTTCTATCAGTAATATCCCCAACACATAATTTACCTTTTGCTGACCGTAAGGCTAAATGTTCTTGTGCTCACTATCCTATTGCCCAGTTTGTTTCTTTTTCTAAACTGAATAGTTCTTTTCGAGTTTTTACATCTTCCTTGGATTCCATCTCTATTTGTAACAATGTTCAAGAAGCACTCAAGCACCTTGGTTGGACATCGGCCATGAATGAGGAGCTGCATGCTCTTCCGCAGAATAATACTTGGCAGTTGGTTGACCTCCCTGTAGGTGGTAAGACAGTTGGTTGTAAATGAGTATTCACTGTTAAGTATAATCCTGATGGCAAAATTGACCGACTCAAAGCTCGCCTTGTTGCTAAAGGTTATTCACAGGAATTTGGGGTCGACTATATAAAGATCTTTTCCCCGATTGCGAAACTAACTTTTGTTCGTGTCCTTATCTCTCTTGCCTCCAATTGTTTTTGGCCTTTTTATCAGCTTGATGTCAAGAATGCATTTCTCAATAGAGACTTAAAGAGGTGGTGTATATGCAGCAGTCTCTGATTTTGAGCGACAGAGAGAAAATCTTGTATGTTCGCTCAAAAGGTCTCTTTATGGTCTCAGACAGTCTCCACGAGCTTGGTTTGACAAGTTCGGCAAAACTGTGTGCTCTTATAGATTCTTGAGAAGTAAGGCAGACCATTCTCTCTTCACAAAGAAAGGAAGCGAAAACATTGTTATACTGTTAGTCTATTTGATGATGTCATTATCACAGACAATGATTCCCAAGATATTATAGACATCAAGCATCAGTTAGCTCAAACCTTTCAAATAAAGGATCTTGGTCCTGTTCGATATTTTCTTGGCATTGAGGTTGCACGCACAAATGACGATATCTTTCTTTCTCAAAGAAAGTATGTCCTTGGTATTCTTACTGAGACGTGAATATTGGGATGTCGCCTCAGTGATACACCTATGGATTCCAATATTAAGTTGTCCTCCTTCTCTAATGATGCATTGTTCTCTGATCAAGGACGATATCGCAGGCTGGTTGACAAACTCATATATCTCGCAGTGATTAGGTCAGATATTGTCTTTGTAGTTAGTCGAGTCAGTCAATTTATGCATGCACCGACCATCACTCATTGGAAAGCAGTGGTTCACATTCTTCGCTATCTTAAGAAAGCCCCATGGCAAGGATTTCTCTTCAGACTTGGTGATTCTCTTTCTTTACGAGGATATTATGATTCTGACTGGGCAAGATCAGTTGATGATACACGATCTACTAGTGGATACTTTGTGTTCTTTGCAGAAAATCTGGTACCTTGGAAAAGTAAGAAGCAACCTGTTGTAGCTAAATCAAGTGCAGAATCTGAATACCGAGCCATTGGGCAATTGGTTTATGAAGTTTTATAACTCAAATCTCTCCTTCGAGATTTGGCAATCCAAGTATCATCTCTAGTTCCACTGTATTGTGATAACCAAGCTGTTATGCATATTTCTGAAAATTCGGTTTTTATGAGCGCACAAAATACATCGAGGTCGATTGTCACTTCGTTCGTGATGAGTTGGAGAAGAAAGTGATCTCATTTTCATATATCCGGTACGATGAACAACTTGCTGATATTCTCACTAAAGCACTACCTCCTATGCTCTTTAAAACTTTCTTGAGCAAGCTTGGCTTCGACAATATCTACGCACCATTTTGAGGGGGAGTGTTAAAGTAGCCTTAAGTTTAGTCCCACATCTGATAATATATTATATTAGTCTTTGTATTCTCCTATATAAAGGAGGCAGTGTATTCAGTTATAATCATCTCAATAAAAGTATTCCTTTCAGTCTCTATACAATAACATTAGCAATTGCACAAAGCTATGTACTACCTTATGGTGAGACTTTATTGTTAGGGGGTTGAGTTCTGATTTTTTTTCTCCATTAAAATAGAGCCATATTCTAATTTGAAAAGGAACTTACAACAACTTCAAATGTTTCCCCTCTCCCCCGCTGCTGCTTCCATGTCCTGTTTTGAGACTAATTCGTTCATTTAAGAGTCAGTCTCAATATGGTCATGAAGAATCTTCTCCTTATCAGAAAATTTGTCTCATTTTTTCTTATGAATTATCTGCATCGTGGTTTTGCATTTTTCTTTCTGATTGAATCTCCTCTCAATTTTGTAATACAACTTGTCAGAGGCGTACTCACGGGAACAGGTCTTGCTGATCCAGAAAATTGTTTCTGAACATAATGGCTCTGATTTTGTTTTTGTGGAAGATTCTGATGCGAAAACGGAGCTTTGGAAGGTATAAAACTTTTTGCTGTTTGAGCTGTGGCATTCTCTTTTGTTTAAATCTGGTATTTCTTTTAATCTAGGTCTTTGACATTTTTATGGAATTCTGTTCTTCAGCAAGTGTTTCTTGGTAGGCTGTGACCAAGGCGATATAACCTTTTAGCTTTTCGATTAGAATCTAGTTTGACATCTATTCCTTAATTTGTTTGATGCTACCTTATTTTAACAGTCATGAACATGGATTCTCCCGCTGCTGTCAAAAGCTTGCTAAATCCTCAGTCTGGTCACTGCTTTAGCTTCAAATTATCTAAAGCGCTTCAGCCCTTGCTTCAAGATTAAGATTATATATTACCATTATCAGCTTTCTTTGTTGATGTAATTTCTAACTTTAAGATTTTAAAATTATTATTAGTTCTGCAATTTCATAATTTTTATTTTGATTGTATTATATCAGTCGAGTTTAAATTCAAAATGCCTTGGTGCTTTTTGCCTCTACAGCCTAGCCTTAAGAGTTGGTTTTTCTTTACTTACCATACTGTTGGTTACTCTCCTCTTCCACTTTCAAATATAACTATACCAACAATTTATGTAAATCTTGAAATTTTGTAATTACTTTGCTGATTTCAAGCCCTAAATATTTTCCCCAATTTTCTATGATAACTATGTTCGAGTAAAAAGTATGTGAATTTTCTTTTAGTGGATATCCTTAAATTGCATGTCTATCATGGGTTGATCTAGTTTTGTGGTTGGAATTTGAGTTGGGATGATGATCCCTTACAGCAGCAGCAGCAGTAACAATAAACCCTATCCCATAATTTTTTATCGTATACATGATTCCTTGATTTCCATTTTTCTCTTGGAAGGCCATCTCCATCACATTCATAATTGTCATGCGGCTCATGCCCTTTCCAATTTCTTCCAAGTTTGTGTAGGTCTACTATGGTCATCCCCGTTCATTTGATACCACCTCTGGTCTTCATTGTGCATGCCTGTCCATCTTGATCAGTTCTTTCTCATTCTATAGTCAATTGGAGCTACCTGTAAATTCACACTCATTTTCTCGATTTTTTTCTTTCTTGAAATAAAGATCCCCTGCAACTAGGGCTGCAATCGAGCCGAGCCGAGCCGAATACCTTCAGGCTCGAGCTCGGCTCGTTTACGAAACGAGCTCAGTTTTGAGCTCGAGCTCGGCTTGAGCTCGGTTCGAGCCGAGCTTTGACTGAGCTTTGACCGTATTCGAGCCGAATAGCTCGCTAGCTTAGCCTAAAAAAAAAACCAAGCTCGAGCTTGGTTCGAGCCGTGCTTTGACCGAGCTTTCACTGAGCTCGAGCCGAATAGCTCTCGAATAGCTCGATTCGTTTGTAGCCCTACCTGCAACTATTAATTCAACTCGTTTGTGATCAACTTCCGAACATATCGCATGCTTGAACATGTTTAATTTAGCTCAATATCTACACATTCAAATGATTTTAGTGTAGAACCTCCAAATGAGCTGCTGAATATATTGGAATGTGGGGTCATAATGTTTTCATTTATTTGTCATGATCTTTGCTAATAAATTAGGGAGCAATGGATTTTTCCTTTCAGCAAGTTTGCTAAGTGCTAACTTTTTATGGATACTTCCATTTGTAGATAAGGAAAGAAGCACTCTGGGCTTGTTTTGCAATGGCACCTAACTTGGAGGCTATGATAACAGTGAGCCTTTTGATGCTGATGCTCCTTTTCCAGTTATATAATATTTCTTCTACAAGTTTGGATGCTATTTTGTAAAGTGTGATACAGGCAGAAAATATTTCTTCAAAAAATTTATATGTATTTATGGTCTAATTTGCATGTGGAATTCATGTTAGGGGTAACAGTAAAAGGTGAAGCATCATTCTAGGAGTGAGATTATATGTCCATGGCCAAATTTTTGTCTGATCTTCTTCTGAGTTTAATGTCTGCCTGTATTATATTTATTAAGGATATTGGCCTCTCAATCACAAAGACATAAAACTTCAATTTAACTTTCAGGATTATTGTTTGTGTTTTTGTTGAAACATGGAAACATGTTTTGAGCTATTACTTTTCTGCCGAGTAAAAGCTTGATTTATTTTTCAGGATTAACTAAATTAAGGTACAGCAGAACTGATTTTGTCATTGATACACTTAACTTTCAGGACGTCTGTGTTCCTTTATCGCGACTTGCAGAATGCATTTCAAAATCTAAAGAAGTGCTTGATAAATCACCATTCCTATGGTATGCTACTTGTATTCAATCTTTAGCTCACGCTCTATAATACATTGTTTGACATGCGGAATGCCCATGGAATTGAAAAGAACATATTTATGAACCATAATAATTGAATTCTTCTTCTTCTTGTGAATGATGAATGAAGATGTTATTCATATCATCCAAACATGGTGGCTTAAGTGGAGAAGCAATAGTGGTGTTTTATGTGACAAATGTATACCTATGAAGTTGAAGGGACGACTGTTAGACCAACAATGTATGAAGCGGAGTGTTGGGCAACAAAGAAATAACATGTATAAAAAATAAGTGTAGCGGAGATGGTGATGCTAAGATGAATGCGTGATAAAACCAGGAGAGATATAATTTGAAATGAGCATATGCGAGACACGGCAAATGTAGAACGGTGGTTTGAATATGTCACTCGTAGGCTTAGTAGTGCTCTTGTTAGAAAGAGTGATTTGATTAGTATTGATAATAAAGTTGAGGGAGGGGATGACCTAAACTGATTTGGGTGGAAACAATGAGAAAATATATGATAGCTTGTGGTCATACAAAAGATATTGCACTATACCGAGTAGAATGGAAAACCATGATTCATGTAGCCAATCCAAACTAGTTGAGAAAAAGGCTTTGTTGTTGTTGTTGTTGTTGTATGAATGGAAGGGTTATTTATTATATGAAGTTTTATTAGACATGAAAAGTTATATGTTAAAGAACATTTTAATATTCAAATGTAAAGGTTTCAAGACACTTTCTAGGTTGAATCCACACAACCTCCTTTGATTATAATAGTAAATATTTATTTTATTTTATAGATAATCTATTTGAAAAGTTATTTTTTGAAAAAAACATTTTAATATGCAAGTGTAAAGGTTTAAATTCTACAAAATGTGCGGGCTTCAAGACACTTTGTAGGTTGAATTCACACAACCTCCTTCCAATTATAATAGTAAAGATTTATTTTATTTTACAATTAATCTATTTGGACTGAGTAGATTTATTTTGACCAAGTTAAATTATAGATCTTTCGATGATTCTCTGTGAGTTTACAGTAGTTGCTAGTAATTCTTGTGTAACTTAGGATATAATGATTGTTTCTTTTGTATCTCCAGCACAGTTCTCGCTCATGCTGGTGATGGGAACTTCCACACCATTATTATGTTCGATCCAAACCAAGAAGAACAAAGGCGTGAAGCTGAAAGACTAAACCATTATATGGTCAAAACTGCGTTGTCAATGGAAGGTACTGACTGAAAGCATATTGATAAATTGATAAATACTTATTTTCTGAAATCCTACATTTGGTTATTGTGTATTTACATAGAATTTATCCCGATTTCTCATTGTTTTTGACATGGTTTTAGCGGACTACATAACAGTTCAGATACATTAAGATGAATGTGTACGAGAGTCTATTAATCTGATAATTTTGACAACATTTGGAATCATAAACTGTCACTTAGGAGTGGTGGACACCTCTGTATGAACTTCTGATGTTGGATTGGGTTGGCATTCGGGCCGAGCGGTCCGGGCCGGGCCCAAATCTGCCGGGTTTGCCCGGGAAGTGGGCGGGCCTGGCCAGGTTGGGCCTAAACCCGGGCCGGATTAAAGTTAAAAAAACTCAACCCGACCAAACCCGCCAACCCCTTTGGGTTGAACCCGACCTGGGCCGAGCCGGGTCGCGGGTAGGCCTGGGTTTTTGTTTTAACTCTTAACAAAATTAAAAAAAAAATGTAAAACAAGTTTAAGAGTGAAACAAAATTGTATATATTATTTCTTTCAACTTGTAATAATTTTGACAAAATTTTTACATACAAATACATGTAATAAAAACTAAAAAATCATACAAATTTATTGAATTACATGTTTAAGGGATAATCTAGAGTTCGAGATAGCCTAGAGTTAGATTGAAGAGAGAAAATTGGACTACTGTCGTGCACCTCTACTTAACCTAAACATCGGATCTCATCGCCCTAAATTCCCTACTCAGCTTGTTGATCTTCAGGTGAGTTGCTTCCACTTGTTGAGGTATCGATCACTTTTCGTTGAGGTCTTGTCTTCAGCTTTTATCCAATCTTCGGTGCACGCGAGCATCTCTAATAAATCCGGCTTCAAGCGATTCCTGTAATCGATTAAAATTCTGCCACTTAAAGAAAAATGCACTTTCTGATGCAACTGTAGACACATGAGGGGTTAGTAGATCTCTAGCCATATGTGAAAGAATTGGAAAAAGAGTTTCATATTCTTTTCACCATTGTAACACTTCAATTTTAGAACTATAACTCTCACTATCTTGTGAATTATACCAGTTTAATTCATTAGGTGTATTAGTCCTAGGTTTTTTAGATTGAATATGAGCAAGTAAATTAGCAGTGACTTCTTTTAATGTACTCTTGCCCTTACCTCTAGAAGAAGAAGAAGTTGATATACTAGTTTGACGTGTTGTTCTACTAGATGCATAAGTTCTATCATAAAATTCAAACAAGTTATTTAATGTCAACTCAAATGTAGCTAAATAATCATTACATTCATAATCAGAGTCTTCAGCAAGTAAATTAAAAATATTTCATTCAAACTCTTTGTACCCGTTAATTTGATATGAGGATCCATTACATTAGCAATAGAATACAACATAGGAGGAGGATTAAATTACTTTAAAATTTTATCATAAGCGAGAATAACAGTATGACTAATGTAAAGTCCGAAAGTATTTTTTGAAAAGTTTGCATCATAGTAATTATTGAAATAAAAATATTACTAGAAATGGAATCATAAGATTTTGAAAACTTCACAGTTGCAGTTTTAAAAGGTTCCAAAAATTTTAACAAACTTTCGGAAAAATATCATGATTCGGGAGTCATTTAAAAAAAAACTATGTTTTTTGCAATACAAAAATTATTTATAACCGCTTTGTATTTAGTAACAACATTTAATAAATCGAAAGTAAAATTCTATTAGTGTTTAACATCTAGAATTTTTAAAAAATATACCCCCTTAAGATTACACAATTCTTTAAATTATTAAAGCACAGTACCACTCAAAGCGATGAAATGTACACAATTTCTAGTTGCATTGACGTATGGATCGGCTAATTTCAAAGCATCTTGTACAAATAAATTTAGAATATGACATGCACATCTAACATAAAAAATTTCAAGATATGGAGAAGCTAATTGTTGTTGTAATGTACTAATTGAATTTGTATTGTTGGATGCATTATCAAAACTAATCGAATTTTTTTTATCGCGAATATGAAATAAATTACAAACTTCTAAAATACGTGTTGCGATAACCATACCATTATGGGGGCATGACAAAGCTGCAAGTGATATGATTCTCTTTTGAATGAGCCAATCACTATCGATCAAATGATAAGTTATGTCCGTCATCGAAATATTGTTACAACATTTTCAACAATCGGAAGTTAACGATACTCTACAAGTTAAAGAATACAAAAGTGCAATTAAAACGTCTTTCCTTTCGGAGTAAAGTTTAAAACAATCGGGCTTAAGTGCGTTTCTAGGAATTCTTTTGAAATGTGAATTTAGTGCATTTTGGTTAAAGGCATCTAGTTCCTACTATCATAATAGGAAAATGGTAACTCTTCTCTAATAACTAATCTAGCCATTTTTCGACGAACGATTTCGGGATCATAACTATGACTATCTACTTGTCCGGTCCTAGGGTTAATCTTTTGTTGGGTTTGTTGATCTCGTACTAGTTCGGGGTGTACTTTTGTAATGTGTTGACTAGTTGTACCCTCGTCCCCTCGCCCTTCTTTTATTTGTAACGGGCGTTACATGCTTTACAAATCTTATATCCTATGTTAGGATTGTTCTCGTTTGGGATAAAATCATAAAATTTGTGGACTTCACTAGTTTGGCCTCTATGTTTTCTACTAGAAGTGGGTTGTGCGTAGGGCTGGCAACGGGCCGGACTTGGGTCGGACTTATACAAGCCCAAGCCCGAGCCCGAAAAAAATTCTAAGGTCCAAGCCCGGCCCGATTTCGGATCGGGCAGCTAACTTGAAACCTGAGCCCGGATCTGAATTAAATCCAAAAGCCCGAGCCCGATTTCGGTTTCTTATAAAATCATTGAAAATGGAAAAAAAATTTACACTAAAATACATACTGTAGCTGTTGCGGCAGTAGCATACCATGTAGTCTAGCATACCAGTAGCATACCAGCGGCGACGGCAATAGCATACCATGGCGGGAACCGATGGAGGGGCGGCGGCAGTGGAGGGAGCGCGGCGCGACAACAGCGGAGCGCGTGCTTGAAGTCCAAATAGAAATGATGACACCTGGTTTTCCGAGAAGGAGATGAAACTTGGCTGTAATGTCAACTTGAAGTCCAAATAGAAATGATGTCTATTTTTCGAAGAAGAAGAAGAGGCAGATCAGAGTCCAAATAGAAATGATGTCTATTTTTCGAAGAAGGAGAAGAGGCAGATCAGGCGTGGAGGGGGAGAAAGAGGGGATTAAATGAGGAGAGAGAGAATGGGGGATAGTATTTAATTTGGAGGAATATTGATAAGTTGTGCCTAAGGAGTATGATAAGAATAATTATGGTGTATTATTTCAATTAGTGTATAGTCGGGTCTGGTTCGGATCGTACCTATATAAGCCCGAACCCGGCCCGAAAATTAATTCGGGCTGAATTTTTTAGTCCGAGTCCGAAATTGTACAAAAATTTTAGGCCCATAGGGTGTTAAAAACGGGTCGGACTTGGTCGGGCTCGGGTCGGGTTCGGATCAATTGCCAGCCTTAGTTGTGCGGGTTGTGTGTTATGTGTTTGTGTGTCACTAGCTAGCATTTCTTGTTGTGTGTCGGGATCATAATCCTCTGGAGGAGCGCTTTCATAATCTATATTAATGTTAGAGTTATATTCGGTCTCTAATTGTGGGATTATTGGAGGCCGGCAAGATGAACTAGTGGAATATTGTCCACTTTTACGGCCGCTACCTCATGACTGTTACATGATAAATGTAGTAGAGTAGAGTGTATGTGAAAAAAAAAAATTTCTAGTGTAATAGTAGAGATGCAAACATCGGTTTGAGACGTTTTGGGCGCCTCTATCAGTGCATGCATCGTCTAAGATGACTATTTTATTAGTCTAGTTATTTTCATTTCAGCACTTTTAGTTATTTTGGCATATGTAGTAGTTTACTATTTGCACCTTTTATTTTTTGCACATTGGGATATATTTTGGAGATTTGTTTTGAGTATATATATAGGTCTTTAGACTAATGAGAAGTTATGCTTTGATTGATTAAAATCTGTGTGATTGAGTTTTGCTCTTCATTCATCTCTTTTGTGTGAGATATTGAGAAAACATTAGGGTTTGTGAGAAACCCTAGATCCCACCTCCACCACAATTGTAACCTCTCCACTCCAAATCCCCGAATCAAATTCAAATCCGAAACCTTAATCCCCAAATCAAATTCAAATCCGAACCCCTAATCCCCAAATCTTCATTGAATCCTTTAACATAATCTTCACTTCAAGAGAATGAGGAGTACAACGCCATTGACGTCGACTAGTGGCGTCTTCTTCCTCTCTATCATGGCGACGACTCGTTCATCGAACTCAGTAAATTCTTTCCATTCCTTCATTATGTGTGGTACTGCCCATCATCCCTAAAATATTATCTAAATTTACTGTCGTCCACAAATATTGAGTGTGTGGGCTTCTACATGCCTAATAGCGTACAAATCACTATTGAATATTTTACTTGCTAAGAACACTTAAGTATAATCATTGAATCTTAGGCTTGATATTTAATTGAGATTGCTAACTTAGTTCATTTCTTGATAATCCATCAAACCAATCACCAGTTTTAATTTCAAATTAATCAGCACTACATGTTGGTAAACTTATTTTTTAATATTTTTGGAAATTCTCTACCTAGGGTTTAGTTTACATCATTTTGGTATCAGAGCGAAGGTTTAAAACCCTTAGTTCTTGCATCATTTAGGAACCGTTCTTGCATCATTAAAAAAGGCTAAATTTAAATATAAAAAATCACTGAACTTTGGGCCATTTTAAAAAAACCGCACTAAGTTTTTTTTTTTTAAACCGCACAAAACTATAGTCTAAAAAAACTCACTTTAATGGAGTTAGGTTTCCGTTAGGCTAAATTTAAAAAAACCACTTTCATCTTTCATTTGTGTTTTAAAAAACCACATTCATCTTTCATTTATGTTTAAATAAACCCCGCTAAACTAACCCTAAACCCCTAACCCTAATCCTTACCCTAACTTTGTCAGTGTGTGTTTTTTTAAACTATAATTTTGTGCGGTTTTTTTTATAAAAAAAACTTAGTTCGGTTTTTTTAAAATGGCTCAAAGTTCAGTGAGTTTTTTTTAAAATTTACCCTAAAAAAATTCTGCACATTTTAGGGTCATTTTTAAGATCATTTCAGATATGAAAATACATCATTTTAGGTGTATTTTTGACACGTTTTCCAAAATTTCAGCAAGCACACGTCCCCACGACCTTTAGTTTTCCGCCTTTGGTGAATGCATCTTCGCAACATCATCACAAATCCTGAAGAGCCTTTTCTTGTCCCTCGCAAACTACCCAATTAGGAAATCTTAGAAATCTGCGAGCCCTTCCTTAAACTGAAATGGACAACTTTGACATTTCCACTACCCTCGCTGCCATTCAAGCAACTATTGTCAATATCAATAAGATGCTTGAGCAAGTGGAATTGATTCAAAATGTTGCCTTGAGCTTCATCCTAATCGTCAGTTCCCTCAAGAGAATGGTCGTGACCTCCGACGTCAAGATCGTGGCCCTGACGAGCAATACAAAAAGAACGTAAAGGCTGACGTTTCCCACTTTGAAGGCCATATGGAACCCCAAGCTTATCTCGATTGGATATGTGCCATGGACCACTACTTCATGTGGTTTGATATGAGCAAAGCCCTGAAGGTCAAATTTGCCACGATGAAATAGACTGGTAAAGCTCAACAACACTGGACTAATGTTGAACATGCCCGTAGAGGCCGAGGCCTGACATCCATAGCCACTTGGGAGGCCATGAAAGAGAAGCTTACCAAGAGATATGCATCTTTATCGTTCTACACACGATTGCTAGGTTCGTGGAACCAACTTTATCGAGGAAGAAAATCCACCCAAAAGTATGTGGATAAGTACGACAACTTCCTCATTCGGTGCAATGCTTTAGATAAAGAGAACGAAAAACAAACTTTCTTTAGGTTCAGAGCTAGACTACGAGCTGATCTTAGGAACGAGCTAATTCATAGAAATGTGGACTCCTTTGCAGCAGCTTATGCCCTTGTTCTCGATATGAATTTCCTTAAAGCAAGTCCCCTCTACAAGTCTAGCGATTTGAAAGATCATTCATCTAGAATGACCACTGATCCCTCTAGACCTAAGCTCTCATCTTCTCAGTACCCCAACAAGTCTTACCCAAATAAGCCCACTTCAAATCCATATCCATCTAGGAATGACAACAAGGGTAAGAACACTGAAAGAGACTACTCCAAAATTGATCCTCTCACTAAGTGCTATAAATGCAAAGGATACGACCATGTTGATGGCAACTGCCCAGCCACATAGGATTAATATTGTAGAAGGTACCACTATCTTTGCTGATAATTTCAACAATGAGTTTTCCTATGAATCTAATGAAAGCGATGACTTTGGCGAAGAAGAGGATGATCAGTATCTTAACTGTATTCGGTCAATCCAACCACCTCCTTTGAATGTAGTCAGATGTGCATTGTCTCAACCAAAAGAATATCTAAAGCACATTGCTATATTTCACACCTTCACAACGATAGGTGGCAAAAACTGCAAGGTGATTATTGACAGTGGGAGTTGCGTCAATGCTGTCTCTTCAGCGGTTCTAGCCAAGACTTGACTTAAAGCTGCACCCCATTCACGCCCATACAAAGTATCTTGAATGCGACAGTTGTCCAAGTAACACAACATTGTTTGGTCCATGTAGATTTCAAAGCCTACAAGGAACAAATTTGGTGTAATGTATTCAAAATGGATGTGGGTCAAGTAATTTTAGGGAGACTTTGGTTATACGACCACGATGTGACAATATATGGTCGATCCAACCAATGTGTGTTCCAGCATGACAGATTAAAGATAAAGCTCTTACCCGTGAAACCACAAACTAATCCGTCTGTGAAAGCACCACCTCTCCAGAGAAAGCGCAAAGAAGTAGCGTATATGGGTGAAAAGGAACTCACGGAAGAAATTAACAAAGGGACGACTGTTCTCCTATTCACAGTGAGAGAAGTCCCTAAAGAGCCTAAGTCACCCGTCCCTTCTCAAGTTACTACTGTGCTTCAGGAATTTGCAGATGTGTTTCCTACTGACCTTCCCAACCAGTTACCTCTGCTGGGTGACATCAAACACATTATTGATTTGGTTCCGGAAGCGAGTCTTCCTAACTTGCCACACTATCGGATTAATCCAACGGAACATGTTGAGTTAAACAGGCAAGTTGACGAGTTGTTGGCAAAGGGCTTCATTAGAGAAACCTGAAGTCCTTGCACAGTCCCTGCTCGGTTGACGCCAAAGAAAGATAGAACCTGGCGTATGTGTATGGACAGCCATGCCATAAACAAAATCATGGTGAAGTACCATTTTTTCATTCTTCGTTTGGATGACATGTTGAACATGGCATCTGGTGCCACAATCTTTTCCAAGATTGACTTTAAAAGTGATACCACAAAATACGTGTTCGTCCTGGTAATAAATGGAAGACCGCCTTCAAGACGAAGGATGGCCTGTACGGATGGATGGTCATGCCGTTTGGAATGACGAATGTCCTGAGCACGGTTATGAGAATCATGACGCAAGTACTTCGTCATTTTATGGGCAAGTTTCTTGTGGTGTACTTTGATGATATTCTCATTTACAGCCGATCCGTTGAGCAACATATTCACCGTTTGAGACAAGTCTGCGGTGTTTTGAGGAATAAACAGTTTTATGCTAATCCTACTAAATGTACCTTGCTTTCTAATTAGACTATCTTTTTGGAATTTATTGTGTTCGCCATATGAGTATCCGCTGACCCAGAAAAGATACGAGCTATTATTGAGTGGCTTGAGCTCTGGAACATTCGTGATGTGCGGAGTTTTCATAGTTGTGCCACCTTCTATCATCGGTTTGTGCAAGGATTTAGCACAATCATAGCTCTATTAACCGACTGTTTGAAGAAAAGTGAGTTCGTCTGGTCGAAAGCAGCCATGAAAGCCTTCGAAGAGATTAAGAAAAGAATGACTCAGACGCCTATCATGAGGTTGCATAATTTCACTAAAGTCTTCAAAATAATGTGTGATGCTTTTGATATTGGTATAGATGGAGTTCTAGGTCAAGCAAGAGTCACCATGTTGCCTATTTTAACAAAATACTAGATGAGGCCAAACAAAAATACTCCACTTATGATAATAAATTCTATGCGGTAATTCAGTCACTTCGTTATTGCCGACAATACCTCATGCCGCAAGAATTCGTCATTTTCTCAGACCATGAAGCCTTACGATTCCTCAATTTTCAACAAAAATTGAATCTGAGACATGCTCGATGGATAGAGTTCCTACAAGAATATTCGTATACCATTAGCCATAAGAAATGGATTGATAATAAGGTTCCGGATGCGCTAAGTCGTTGTCATATGATCCGATCCACACTGCGCACCGAAGTTATTGGTTTTGAGAGATTAAAAGATGAGTATGCCTCCTGCCCAGTTTTTCACGAGATCTACACCTCTTTGAAGGATGACATCACTCGAGTGATAAATGATTATTTCCTGAAAGATGATTATCTCTTCTATCGCTTCAAACTGTGCATTCCTGGTACATCATTACGAGAGTATTTTGTTTGGAAATTGCACGTTGGTAGCCTTGCTGGACACTTTGGGCATAACTAGACTATTGATGCTGTGGAACATAGGTTTTACTGGCCTAAGCTTAAGATGGACGTTCCAAAACTTGTTAACAGGTGTCATACTTGTCAACTCGCCAAACAACAAAAATAGAACACGGGCATGTATACTTCATTACCTGTTCTCAGTCGCCCTTGGGAAGATGTTAGCATGGATTTCGTGTTAGGCTTACCGAAAACACAAAAGAAACACATTCCATTCTTGTCGTCGTGGACCGTTTTTTTTAAAATGACCCACTTCCTCCCATGTTCGAAAACTTTTGGTGCATCTCATGTAGCTCAAATCTTCTTCGATAATATGGATTGCTAAAAACAATTGTGTCTGATAGGGATGTGAAATTCACTAGTTACTTGTGGAAGACCATATGGCACAAGATGGGAACGAAACTGAAGTTCTCTTCAGCGTTCCATCCACAGACTGATGGACATACTGAGGTTGTCAATCGGAGTCTTGGCAATCTCTTGCGTACTCTTGTGGGAAAAAAACTTAGGAACTTGGGACTTAAAATTAACTGTTGCTGAATTTTCCTACAACACATCAAAGAATAGAACCACCAGCATGAGTCCACATGAAGTTGTGCATGGTTATCGTCCTAAGCAGCTCATAGAACTTGTCCCCATGTTAGAACATCATAGAGTTTCAGAGTTTGCATCCACATTTGGATCCCACATTCATGATTTGCATAGAGAAATTTTCAAGAAAATAATGAGAATAATTTTAACTACAAGTTGAAGGCAGATACTTGAAGGAAAATTTAAAACTTTTGATGTTGGTGACGAGGTGATGGTTCGGATTCGTCCGGAACGGTTTTCAGTTGGATCCATTAAGAAATTGAATGCGCGTGCTGCGGACCTTTTTAAATTTTTACATAAAATCAATGATAATATCTATGTCGTTGATCTTCCTGAAGGTTTTGGCATAAGACTTTCAATGTTGAGGATTTAGTACCCTATGAAGGCCCAGAATTTAATCCTAGAAATTCTCTTATAGATGAGTCTACCCTGCAGCCTACTGGTGGGATTCCCACATTTCCCCCTTTATCCGACACTGCTTACCCACCGACAGAAAAATGGGACAATATTTTAGATGATCAGATAATCTCTACTAGAGATTGTGGTATTCACAGATATTTGGTGCGATGGAAGAACAAGCCAGAGTGTCGGCGGACACTTGGATTGATCGTGAAGAACTCTAGCGCTTGGAGCCAAAATCTTTTAGAGTACTAGGACAAGCACTGATTTTGACTCGACTAAGTCGAGCTCTCTCCCACCCGAAGAGAATGATGCAGACATCGGTTCGAGACATTTTGGTCACTTCTATCAGTGCAAATATCGTCTAGGATGACTATTTTATTAGCTTAGTTATTTTTATTCAACACTTTTAGTTGTTTTGGCATATGTAGTTGTTTTGCTATTTGCAACCTTTGTTTTCTGCACATTGGGATATATTTTGGAGATTTCTTTTGAGATTTGTTTTGAGTCTATATATAGGCATTTAGACTAATGAGAAGTTATACTTTGATTGATTAAAATTTTTGTGTGATTGAGTTTTGCTCTTCATTCATCTCTTTTGTGTGAGACATTGAGAGTTCATTAAGGTTTGTGAGAAACCCTAGATCCCACCTCCACCACCACAACCGAAACCTCCCCACGCCAAATCCCCAAATTCCATTCAAATTTGAAACCCTAATCCCCAAATCAAATTCACATCCGAAGCCCTAATCCCCAAATCTTCATTCAATCCCTTAACCTAATATTCACATCAAGAGAATGATCTATGGAGTACAACACCATTGACGTCAACTAGTGGCTTCTTCTTCCTCTCCATCTGTGGCGACGACCTAAACTCGGTAAATTCTTTTCGTTCCTTCATTATTTGTGGTATTGCCCATCTTCTTTAGAATATTATCTGAATTTATTGTCGTCCAGAAATATTGAGTGTGTATGCTTCTACTTGCCTAATAGCGTACGAATCACTATTGAATATTTTACTTGCTAAGAACACTTAACTATGACCATTGAATCTTAGGCTTGATATTTAATTGGGATTGCTAACTTAGTTCATTTCTTGATATCCATCAAACCAATCTCTAGTTTTAATTTCCAACTTAATCGGCACTACATATTGGTAGACTTAATCTTTTAATATTCTTGTAAATTCTCTACCTAGGGTAGTGTATGTGAAAAAATAGAAAAACAATATATGTGGGTTGATAGAGTTGAGGTAGTAGTAGTGTATGTGAAAATAAAATCAAAAAATGATAGGAGGGTTGAGAAAGTTGAGAGTAGCGAAAAACCAACAAATAAGTTTACTAAAAAAACAAAGCTACAACAATAATAAAGAGTTCATAGAGTTGAGAAAACCGTACTTCATGAATATAGAGTTGAGATAGAAAATAATAAAGAGAGTTGAGTAGACGACAAAAATTGAAGAAAATTGAGCTTCTTCACTTGAGAAAATATGTAGTAGAGTCGTAGAGAGAGAGTGAGCTTCGACACGAATTTGAGTAGTAGGGAGAGTTGGTAGTAGACTTCAATCGACACAATCGAAATTATGGTTCAATCCAAGGTTTTTTTTGTGTTTTCTTGACCCGGTCCAATCCATTTAAATTTTCGGGTTTGACCCAAACCTGGACCCGGTCAAACCGGTTCGGGTCAAAAGCGGGTGGGCCCGGGTTGTCCCGACCCGGTTTCCAACTCTAGTTGGATGTTTCACGCGTAGACTTGTTGAAATAGTTCAACACATTATTGTACGTAGAACAAATTATGGTTCAATTCAAGGTATTTTTGTCAGTGCTCGAAATGGGATGACAAACAATAATTTGTGTCCAAACCCTAATTCGTCGTGGATTAGCAGACGATATATATATGGGGATACGATGCATTGCCACTCGAAATCAAGATATTGGGATTGGACTTGCCAATCGATTCATAAACATTGAACCCAACCAATATATATTCGAATCCCCTTCACTTTTAGGAATACATCTTGGATCTGTTAATTATGTTATGACAGAAGCCCCGCCCCACCCACAGCAACCTGGTCGAATTAGGGAAAGCCTTAGGTATTAATGGAGGTGATGTAAAACTAACCCTAAAATAGAGAATTTCCAAGAATCTTAACGGATTAATTTTACCAACACGTTATGCGGATTAACGTTAGAATTTTAAAACAATCAATTGGTTTGATGGATTTTCAAGAACTGAATTACGTTTACAATCCCAGTTAATAATTCACTCTACAATCAATAATTAAATCTCTAAGTGTGCTTGGCAAGTAATAGATTCAATATTGATTCGTACCCTAATCAAGCATGTGAAACACTCAATCCACAACTATTTTTGTGGGCGACAGGCAAATCGGATAATATATTAGATAATAGAGCAGTAGAACACAAATATTAAAAAAAAGTGAAAAGAGTATACCGGGTTCGAAGAATGCAGCGCAGATCTCGGAAGAGCACAACAATCAAAGAGACAGTACAAGCAGCAACAACTTCAAAGATGGGGGCCACAGATCTGGCCGACGCGCCTGAGTGCGGCGTCGACTGGGGCGACACAGGCTAGCACCGGGGTGTCGCACTGGGTGTGAGGGCGTCACGACGGCCTGGATGCGACGGGGGTGCTTGGGGGTCGACGGAAAAAGAGGAGCTAGGGATTTGTAGGATCGGGTGCGTTGGGTTCGAACTGGTGTGAGGATTTCGATCGGCTGCTTTGAGGTTTCGGGGATTTGAGTTGATGGCGGGGGGGGGGGGGGGTGGCGGTGGTGGTTGTAGGCGACGGGGGATTGGGCGAAGAGGAGGAAGGAGAGGATCGGGATATGGGTTTGGAAGGAAGGTTAAGGTTTCTTTGTTTTGGGCGGGATTGGGAAAGAAGAAGAGGGATTAGGGTTTTGTTTTGGGGATTTGGGAAATTGGGGTTTGGGTAATTTTATTTGGGGATTTTAATTTGGGATAGATTTTAGAGTTAATCACTAACCCTAAAATTGTATTAGGAATTATTACAAACCCTAATAATTTGGATCTCACTTGTATCACACAAAGAGAGAGGAAGAGCAAAAACTCAACACAATTTTAAAAAAAATCAAGATTGGCATACTTTCTCATTAATCTCAAGGCCTATAAATAGGCTCAAAATACATCTTGATACAAATCTCAAAATATTCTCAGAATCTCAAATACATAAAAAAAATTACATATGGCTATAATTGCCAAAAACAAATATGGTACTAAATAAAATTGATGTCCTCATCAGGAGGTCAATCAATCGGGGAGCCAGTGACTCAACTCATGGGTGGAGTATTCACAGTGGTATTTTATAGTATAGCTGTAAAATTTATAGTATAGCTGTAAAAGACCCATTATTGGGTTTTCATTTTTTTCCCCTTTTCTATAACCTATCATCTTCCTTGTACAACTCTCCTACTTATACGTACAATTATTACATATGATTATGAGGTATTATATGATCGGTATTCTGTGGTCATACACAGATCCGATCCTACTTATACGTACAATTATTACATATAATTATGAGGTATCATATGCCCGGTATTCTCTGGTCATACACATATCCGAACAATATAAGTGAAGTGGAAAAAAGAAAAGATTATGAAGTAAAAAATTCGAATACTCCAACAAATTTCATTTCCTAATAAAAGAAAATTCTTTTCTGCTCTGTAAATGTACGTTGAAGATCTTTCTCTAAGCTATATTATTTTATTTTTTTTAAAGCATGATTTTGGTCGAGTTAAATTCTAATAAGCCTCTTCAGAGTTCACATGAACTTTCTTCCGTATGGGATTTTTTGTAGCTTTTTGACAGTCTTTGCTTATCAATGAACAGGTACCTGTACTGGAGAGCATGGTGTTGGTACTGGGAAGATGAAGGTATGCATGTTGCTGTCTTTTGTTGACTATATTACTTATATCTAGCTATAAGCTTCACAAATCACAACAACCATGTTTTCAGACATTTGATGGAAACCTGAAAATTACGGGGGTAGCTAGTTGCTTGATAGCTTTCCTCCAATTCCAGCTGTTTATGTGTTTTTAGTGGCTTGTCTAAGTGATATGCTTATGAGATCAACCAGTTGTCACTTTTGCATGTGCCTACGAAATTTTCATGATACGAGTCAGAGAAGATTTACTTGAGGTAATTTAATTCCCATGTTTGCTTTGGGAAGGTATTTTATTGGCTTCATTGAATGTGAATACTTATGATCACAGAAAGAGGCACATTTTTGCATGTTTGTTAGTGGGTCAGGCTGGGTGGTTTTGTTGGAAATTTGAAACTGAACCCAAAATTTTGTGGAAGGGTTAATTTGATTGGGGATGGTCAAAACCATTCTAAGAAATAATTGTTTTAACGCGTTCCTGGTGCGACAGTTGAATGTAGCGTAAATTAGGAAAGTAAAATACTCTTGGTCAACAGATTGTAATTGGCAAAAAATTTACTGAAACTGTTATGGCAAAGTTAATAAATACTTGTAGTTTTAGGAAGCACCACTATCTATTGAAAGTGTTCTGTGTATATACACCAGTGTACAACATCAATATATACACAAATACATACAACCAATACATAGTATATAATATTTCCTTAACCTATTTGTTGTAAGTAGCACTGTTTGTTTCGGTTAGCTTGCCAATACGAAATCACAGATTTATGCCATATCGGTTTGGACCGAAATGTGTAGATTTTGGCCGAAGTTGCCAAAATATCAGCTGAAATATTGCCAAAATTGCCAAAATTATTGAAATAGACACTAATGTTGAATTTATAACTTTTTTTTGTTTTACTTTTTGCATACAAGTCTTTCAATATAGGACCTTAAGTTAAGATAATGTGAGAATTTCATCTCTCTATTGTTTGTGTATATGCAAAGTCAAGTAAGTCTTTCAACTAATATATTTTTTCTAATCAATACAAATTCAATTTAGTTATATACTTATGTAACATTCTCTTTTATATTGTTGTTAAAATCTGCGAATATTATCGTGATTGATTCATGTCATTAGTTACATTATACAATATTTTATATCATAAATGGCATGTAGAACATGTAATATATTGTTTAGTAACAAAAAAAATATATGTTTATTGAGTGTCTGAAATGAACATCCGAGATGATCACGTTTTCCCGAGATCTTTGATATCTCCGTTCCGAGACGAAACACCCCTTGCCGAGACGAGTCCGAAATCCGAGATTTAAAACCTTGGTAAGCAGTAATATGTTATATACACTATAGTCTGGTAAGTTAATCTTTTAAGGGTAGCGGGGGTGGTCTCAGGCGGCCTCGACAAAGTCTTCAAAAATCCGATTTTAGGCTATAAGATTTTCTAAAATATTTACAATTGTTAAAGGTTGGCTAACCTTCATAAACATTTCAAAAGTACTAGTATGTTATGTTGGCTAATTGTTAAAGAGGGCCCCTCTATAAATATTTCAAAAGTACTAGTATGTTATGTTGGCTAATTGTTAAAGGTTGGCCCCTCTGTAAACGTTGCAAAAGTACTAGTATATTATGTTGGCTACTGTGTTTGTTAGTAAATTGAGAGGTGGTGGGTTCGAGTCTTAAGTAATTTTAATAAATTGGCTACTGTGTTTGTTAGTAAATTGAGAGGTGGTGGGTTCGAGTCTTAAGTAATTTTAATAAATTGTGCTATAAAACTGCAGCTGATGTATGACTTTAACATGCATTTGATGTCCGTGGCTGTCGATAAATGTTTGTTTGATAATTTTTCTAGGTACCCGGTTATGTTAGGTGAAACTTTCATTTAGAACTCATGATGTTTTGAGTGCTTGATTAAATCATGTAAATTGTCGAAGTATGTGAAGTGCTAATGATGTACAACTTCACATATGGACCTAATGAATGAGAAACTTGGATATCATGTTGTGACTTGCATTGAAGTGCAAAGTTCTGTGATCATGTTTCATGTATGATATTTGCCTAGTGATAGTTAATAGATGGTTGTACTTGAGTTACATCAATGTGTGGTGTTTCATGTTACGGATCCATGCACGACAAGTATACAATGAAGTTATTAAGGTCTAGGCGAACCAAAGTCATTAATATGGAAATTATTCTGATGTATGGAGTAGGACCGCACTCGGATTGAGGTGTTTCGTGCTTGTGTGTTTAGGTATGATGGGTCACTAGACTAAACAAGTACTTGGATAAATCACATGAATGCATGTAATTAAGGTCATAAATGCATTAGTTTGGAGTTGTGGCTGAGGTATTCGGTGGAAGTATAGATGAAATAGTTCCTAACTGCCGTTAGTATCAGAGCTGACTTTTGACACCGATGGCAGGGCCACGATGAGTGTACACACTGATAAGGTCAGAGACAGTATGTTGGCGGTAAGGCTAGACAGTATGCTAGTGGATCAGGTTAGTGGCATCTATGTGGACCACATCGGCTAGAAATGAGGTTCTGGGTAGATGTAGGGCCGATCTTAGTGAGGACGCTAAGTTCATAAGGAGGGGTGAATGTAATATTCCGAAAGTTTGTGGACTTAGAACTAATTATTAATGGGCTTAAAGAAAATACAGGTGGGATTTCTAGTTGAATAAAATATATGGACTTGTAGTTGTAGGATGGGCCTAAATATTAGGTAGTTGTAGTATTTATATGTGTGCATGGCTTGCATGAGTGTAAGGAGAGAGTTTAGTCCCACATTGGATTTGAGTTGTGAGTGAGGGTGGTATAAATAGAATTGCCAATAAGCCAAAAAGTACCTACTAAGCTAGCTCTTTTGGGTGAGGCAATGCCCAATGGTGGACCGTGGTTAGGTTATTAGGTGTGTAGATGCATGGAGCATAGGCGTGTAAGTAGCTGACTGGACCCGGGGAGTTACAACAAGCCAACCTGATAAACAACCCTATGCATTAAAATCTTTTGCAAGATCATGAATAGTGTTCCCTCTTTAAAAAAAAACCCAATGATTAGTGTTCTGTAATACTTTTAAAACTATGCATGAGCACATTGAACGACCCATATTACAGTTGATTCATTCTGCTCTAATCTTAGATTGCTTGTAACTGAGGATTTTGTTATGTATTTTTGTTTGGATAAATTTCATTTAACCTACTGAGTTTTTCCTTTTTTGTATCGGACCCTACTATATTTATTATTTTGGCATTTTACCATACTAATTAAGTTTTTCTTGGCACCTTAAAACTAAGTGACAACGTTAAATATGATGTGTAATGTCTGAAATATCACCATTACCATGTGATATATGATGTGTAATGTCTGAAATATCACCATTACCATGTGATGTCAGGAAACTCAATTCGGATACAAACCCAAACCTAAACCCATCATCCTTTCTCTTAAACCCAATACATCCTTACCAGAATCCGCACCAAATTAAAATCCAGTCCCAAACCTAAACACTCATCCTCCTCAGTCCTCACCCTTATCTCTTTCACATACTCAATCCAAACCCAAACCCAAACCCATACCCACTCTCATCTACCTCCTGTTCCTTTCTCTCTTCCCCCTCCCCCTTTTCAACCCAACCCACCAAGAGATCTAGATGTGAACCATATCATCTTCTTCTCTTCTTCTCAATTTTTCTTTACTAACCTGAATCCAACAACCCATCCTTTCTTTTCCGATCCAAGTCTTCTTACCACTCTTCATCACCATCTTATCTTCCAACCTGAATCCTCTCTTCAGCATCTTCTCTTCCAATCTAGAATTGGTAACCCCTTTCTTCACCCCTTACCTCAACTCCGAATCAAAATTCAATTGCTCAACTCTATCAACTCAAATCCAATCCTAATCCAATAACCTCAACTCCATCAACGTCATTACTCCCAAATTTGTTGTCACCACTAGCAACTCCACCGCCGACCTCTCTGAAGTGGGACCCAAATCGAGAATTTTGCCATCGCCTTCACATTTTCGGTTGATTTACTTTAGATCCAGACCTATTAACGTGCCCCATGTAAATATATGGAATGGAATGAGAAAGAAGAAGGGTAATGGAATAATTAGGTTTAATTAACTTTATTATATTAATTTAATTTAATAGATCAATTTATTAAAGTTCAGGGGTAATTTAGTTATCAAAATGCGAAAATTGTGTCACGTGACATCATGTGTTGGTGAAATAAACGAAGTAGGGCAAAACGCCAAGGAAACTTAACGGCAGTAGGGTAAGTTGTCAAAAAATAAAGTTGGGTAGCGTCAGGTGCAAATAGGGTAAAACTCAGTAGGTTAAGTGAAATTTATCCTTTTTGTTCTTGACTTCACATTTAACCATTCACTTGTTAGCTGAACATAACCTATTATTTCAATGAAATTATGATTGATGAAATATTTTAATATTCTCAGTATCTTGAAGAGGAGCTTGGCATTGGGGCCTTGAGGACAATGAAAAGAATTAAGACTGCTCTAGATCCGAACAACATTATGAATCCAGGAAAGATAATTCCTCCTCATGTCTGTTTGTAAGGTAATATACTATTATCTCAAGCACTTGGACAATTTGCCCAACCTGTTTACCCCCTTTTCCATTGAAGTTTCTTGGTGTTGAGGTTGGTCTTTCTCACCTGCAGGTCTACTCATAAAACTAGAGCAAATCAGATGAACAAGATTGAAGGAGCATGCTTAATTTTAGTTCTCAAAACAGCACGAGACCGAAACAAGTCTTTTGGCTATACAGATACAAAAGCGGAAATAAGAAGTTTAGAGTATGTTGGGTCTATGTTATCCTCTAAAGCATGAATAAATTCAACAAACTGATCCCCTCTGTTTTGATGCTACTTACTGTAAGAGTCTTATAGGCTTTGACATTACCTGTGCTGTCTTAGAGTTGTGTATGACTTCTGCTGCAGAATAAAAATGCGAGCCTTTTTGTTCTTGAATGCTTTTTAAGTTCATAAAACTGGAATTTCCTTCGATACTACTGATCACTTTTACATGATAATCTGTATGTGGCATCGTTCCTGAATTAATTTTTCAAAAAGTCACTTACTGGTTCACTTTTTACATCGAGACTCTGAGGCAGGTTTAGGTGTTGGAGGGAAAAAAAGTAGGCAAGTGTTTTTTTTTGAGGTAAAAGGTGGAATAAGGCCACCCTGTTTCATTAATAAGAAGTTAATAAAACAACCCCGGCTTACCGGGGGAACACAATCGTACAAAACAAAAGTACAATGTAGGAAGAAAATGCAAGAAAACAAACATACACCCTGATATGGGTCAGGAATAACGTAGCCCATCCTGGGCCACTGGATCCCCTCAGGATGCACGCTCTTTCTAATCCTTCAGATCTGTCACGTCAGCGCCGGAAAATCGCCCGGAACTCTGTCACGTCAGCCCGGAAACCACTCCGGCGTCTGCCAAGTCAGCCCTATACCGTTCGGCTTTCCACCGCTTCAGCCACTCGGGTAACCGGGTCCGGACCCAGCCCCAAACGGGTCTGGACCCGATTGGCTTCCCCTATAAATACCAGACCCTCCCCCTTGTCTGCAGGTAAGGAATCTTTCTTCCACAAAATCCTAGTTACTACTACTCTCTCTCAGAGACTAACTAGATCGTCGGATGGTCTGCCACCGGGACCAACCCCGGTGTTCCTAGACCGTCTGCAGGTACGCGAGACCTCAGATCCGAGCTTCCTGATTCGAGCCGAGCATCCAGTCTCGCCTCACTCCAGCCTGTCACCGGTACCGTTCGGCCAGCCGTGGGTCATCTGATTAGGAGCTTTCTCCTTCAAATACAAATCCAGTAAGAACTCACACCTGGTGCATCCACACGTCTCCCAGAAACAAACCGCATCAGGTTGGCGCCGTCTGTGGGAATGCTACTTCAGAAGCCGACCCGAGCCCGACTATCAAGGTACCTCGACAACCGAGCTCCCATGGCCCCCAAAGCCAAGAAGGCTGCTACCTCCGCACCTCGGCAGGACTTACCCCCGCCGGGTGCCGCCGCCGAAGCACACGCATCCAATCACGGGGCTCCCCGTTGGGGACTCCAGCCAAGTGCCTCCCGTCCGGCCCAGCCCGACTTACGGGGTGTAATCATCAACCGGCAGGTTAGCCGCAGTAGGGGAAGGGCCGCTTCCAACTCGGCCCCGAACCACCCAAAACCACCGTCCCAAAGGCGGAGGCCAGCGCTCAGCCGAGTCGGACAGCAACCTTCGGCTCGACCGAACCGGGTCAAAGGAGCCCCAGTCACACACCAGGAGTTCCAGGACTTCCGGAGGGAAATCCTGGGGGCCCTCCGAGGGGCCCCCAACAAGGAGGATGTCCGCCATTCTCAAACCAGGACGGACGCCGAGGCCAGCGTGTCCCACCCTTCAACGATCCCACCAGAGTACGATGGCGATCTCCTAAGGCGCCTCCAAGAAATGGAGGATCGAATCGACCACATAGGCGACGGCGGTCCTGGAGCGGCTGAGGGGTACAGACCTGTCCAACCTCCTTTCTCCCCCCTCATTCTCCAAGCGGAAATACCCCAAAATTTCCGACCACCTCAGTTCGATACCTATGACGGCGAGGGAGATCCTGCTGATCACATGGAGGGTTTCAAAACCCTGATGATGATTCACAGCGCTTCGGATCCCCTGCTGTGCCGAGCCTTCCCTGCCACCCTCCGGGGCCCGGCTCGGTAATGGTTCTCCAAGCTAATCCCCAGCTCCATTTACTCCTTCGACCAGCTGGAGGGCAATTTCCTTGCCCACTTTGTCACCAGCCGGAAGGCCGAGAGGACAAGCGCTTCTTTACTTGGACTCAGGCAGAAGGAAGGGGAGTCGCTCAGAGTATTCGTCCGGAGGTTCACCGCAGAGGCAAGGTCGGTCTCCTCCCTCGATCCTGGCGTCGCCTCCGCGGCATTTCGGTACAACGTCCGTCATGGACAGCTGAAAGCCTCTCTGGCAAAGAAACCCCCCATCGATTTTTCCGACCTCCTCAACAGGGTCGAGAAGTACATCAGGGCGGAAGAGGCCCTAAACCCAGAAGAGTCCAGGGAGGCCCCCGGGAAGGGAAAGCGGAATGTCGAAGAAGTTGAGCCGTCAAAGAAGGCTTCAAGGGACTGGGGCGCCATGAAGAAGGTCCCGCCGGTCCCTCGCTTCGAGAGGTATACCCCGCTAACCCAAAATGTGTCCTCCATTCTCCTGGCAATCGAGGACAGGGACCTCGTCCAGTACCCTCCTCGTCCGTCCAACAATACCAGTAAGAAAAGGGATCAGCGGTTCTACTGCCGCTTCCACCGAGACAACGGGCACGACACGGATCACTGCCGTGCCCTGAAAGATGAGATCGAGGCCCTCATTCAGCGAGGGTACCTCCGGGAGTACAAGCGAGAGGAAGCTCGGGGACAGAGGGACACGAGGAACAGGAGGACTCCACCTTCTCCTCAAGCTCCCCGGCAACCCCTCGAGCGAGAGCGGGAGCTTGATGAGCCTGAAGGCCAAGCCATATTACACTGCGTCCACGGGGGGCCCATAGGAGGGGAGTCCAACAATTCCCGCAAGGCGTTCATCCGGAATGTTAACGCCGTCCAAGGTCCTCTCCCCCCTCAGATCCAGCAACTCCCTGTCTCCTTCTCGGGGGAAGACCTGGAGGGGGTGCGGCTCCCTCATTGCGACGCCCTCGTCATCAACCTCAGCATGGCCAATTTTGACGCTCGGCGAATCCTTGTGGACAATGGGAGCTCGGTCAACATTCTGTTTCTCGAAGCCTTCGAGAACCTAAAACTCTCCTGCGACAAGCTAAAGCCGGCGAGGTACACCTTGCACGGGTTCTCGGGCATCCCTGTAACAATTGAGGGGATCGTCACACTAGATGTCACGGCAGGTACAACCCCAAACCGAAGAACCGAGTCCATGGACTTTATGGTGGTAAACGTCAAGGCAGCCTACAATGCAATACTCGGCCGCCCGGGCCTCTGCTCCCTCCAGGCTGTTCCCTCGGCCTATCACCAGAAGATGAAGTTCCCTACCAATACCAGAGTAGGAGTAGTCCGGGGGAACCAGGAAGCTGCTCGCTCATGCTACATGACAGCAATCGGGAGCGGCGTGTTCCCCCTCGACGCCGTCGAGATGCAGCCCCAGAGGACCCAGCCAGAGCTCGAGTCGGCAGACGAGCTGGAAGATGTCTCGTTCGAGACAGGGGATCCGTCGAAGCACTTTCGAGTAAGTTGCTCCCTCACCCCTCACCTTAAGTCCGCCCTCATCACCTGCATTCGCCGCAATGTCGACCTCTTCGCCTGGAAGCCTTCTGACATGCCCGGTATCTCCGAGGATCTCATCATGCACAAACTCAGCGTGATCCCCGAGTCGAAGCCGGTTGTCCAAAAGCGACGTAAGTTCGCTCCGGAGCGACAGCAGGCGGTAAATGCGGAAGTCGACAAACTTCTGACCGCACGCTTCATCCAAGAAGTCAGCTACCCCGAGTGGCTGGCGAACGTCGTCATGGTCAAGAAGGCGAGCGGAAGCTGGAGGATCTGTATAGATTTTACGGACCTCAACAAGGCGTGCCCCAAGGATTCATTCCCCCTCCCCAGAATCGATGCTCTTATCGATGCAACATCGGGTCACGAGCTTCTATCCTTGATGGATGCCTTTTCAGGCTACAACCAGATCCGCATGTTCCCTCCCGACATCGCCAAGATGTCCTTCGTCACAGACCAGGGGCTATACTGTTACAGGGTCATGCCCTTTGGGCTGAAGAACGCCGGCGCAATTTATCAGAGGCTCGTCAACCGGGTTTTCAAGGAGCAAATCGGACGCAATATGGAGGTGTACGTCGACGATATGCTCGTCAAGAGCCAACGGGGGGAGGATCACGTCGCCGATCTAGAGGAGGCCTTTGGGGTCCTTCGAACCCATAACATGAGGCTCAATCCGGCCAAGTGTCCTTTCGGCGTCTCCTCGAGAAAGTTTCTTGGCTTCATTGTCAGCCAGCGAGGCATCGAGGCGAACCCCGAAAAGATCCAGGCCATAATAGACATGGCCCCTCCCAGGAACATCAAAGAGGTCCAGCGGCTGACGGGAAGACTGGCGGCCATCGGCCGTTTCCTCTCCAAGTCTGGAGAGAAGTCTCTTCCGTTCTTCAAAGCCCTGCGCGGCACCGGAGGATTCGAGTGGGGTACCCAACAGTAAGAGGCCTTCGCCCAATTGAAGGAGTACCTCGCGAACCCTCCCCTCCTCAGCAAGTCCGAACCGGGAGAGCCACTCTGGCTCTACCTGTCAGCCTCGGAGAAGGTGCTCAGCGCCGTTCTCGTTCGGGAGGAAGAGGGATCACAAAAGCCTCTATACTATGTCAGCAAGGTCCTGCTCGACGCCGAGACCAGATACTCTCGGATGGAGAAAGTAGCGTACGCCTTGGTCATGGCATCGCGAAAACTTCGTCCATATTTTCAATCTCATTCGGTCCAGGTACTGACAGACCAACCCCTGAAGGCCGTGCTCCACAAGCCGGAGAGCTCGGGTGGACTCGTCAAATGGTCGATCGAGCTCAGCCAGTACGACATTGGCTATCAACCCAGAACAGCCATCAAGGGGCAGGCCCTCGCAGAATTCATCACGGAATGCACCATCTCCGAGCATCCCGCGAGCAAGGAGGCCGACCAGACGTGGGAAGTTTACGTCGATGGCTCCTCCTGCGAGGCAGGTAGCGGAGCTGGCATTATTCTGCGAGGCCCAGATGGTTTTCTCCTCCAATACTGCCTCCGCCTCAACTTCCCGGCCTCCAACAATGAGGCTGAGTACGAGGCCATGATCGCCGGGCTCACCCTGGCTCATCAGGCCGGCGCTAGACAGATCAGGGCTTTTAGCGACTCCCAGCTCGTGGTCAACCAGATCACTGGGGAGTACGAGGCTCGTGACGATCGAATGGTCTGGTACCGAACTGTAGTTCAATGCCTACTGACGTCCTTCGACGAGTCGGCTGTTTTGAGGATCCCCCGGGAACAGACCGTACGGTCCTGATCAAAGTCATGTTGAAGCCAAGCATCGACATCCCAGAGATCCTGTGTATTGAAGACGGAGCCCCCCCCCCCCCCCCCCCCCCCCCCGACGACTGGATCACTCTTATTAGGCGATTTCTCGTCAAGGGAGAGCTCCCCGAAGACTGAGCCGAGGCAAGACGGGTCAGGGCTCGAGCAGAAAGATTCACAATGATCAATTCAACACTCTTCAAAAGGTCCTACACAACCTCGGATGGCCGACCCTATCTCCGCTGCCTCACTCCAAATGAAGCCAAATATGCTCTCAAGGAGCTACACGAGGGGATCGGCGGATGCCACATGGGAAGCCGCTCGCTCGCGCGGAAGGCTTTGAATCACGGGTACTACTGGCCCACCATGTTGCAAGACGCCCTAACCCTTGTCAAGAAATGTGGTCCCTGTCAAAGGTTCTCGCCCATCAAAAGGGCTCCGCAAGCAAACCTCCGCTCGATGGCCAGTCCGACCCCCTTTGCCATGTGGGGAATGGATCTGGTAGGCCCCTTTCCAAAGGCAACATGGCAACGAAAGTTTCTCATTGTGGTGATAGACTACTTTACAAAATGGATCGAGGCAGAGCCATTAGCAACGATCACCGAGCAATAGACTCAATAATTCTTTTGGAAGCACATCGTCTGTCGGTTCGGGATCCCTCAAGTGCTCGTCACAGATAATGGGACCCAATTCGCGGACAAGCATTTCTGCAAGTTCTGCGAAGATCTCGGGATCCAGCAGCGCTTCTCCTCAGTATGTCACCCCCAGTCCAACGGGCAGGCGGAGAACGCAAACCGTCAGATCCTCGACGGACTCAAGAAGCGACTCGATAATTCCTCCAAGGGGTTATGGGTCGACGAACTGCCAAGTGTTCTTTGGGCCCACCGAACGACGAAGAGGATCCCGACAGGGGAGTCGCCCTTCAATCTGACGTACGGCACAAAGGCCGTCATTCCCCTGGAAATAGGGATCCCCTCTCCCCGGATCATGGCCTTCGACGAGGCAAGTAACTCTTTACAGCTACGAGCCGACCTGGACCTCATTGACGAGGTCAGGGAGAAGTCGGCCATCAGAAGGAGTATCTACCAGTAGAGAATCGAGAGGTTCTACAACAAGAAGGTGCGCCCTACAGACATCAAACTCGGAGATCTTGTCCTCCAGAAGCTGGCGGTGTCCAACCCCGGCCAGAAAAGGAAGTTGGCACCAAACTGGGAGGGCCCTTACAAGGTATCGGAGGTCGTACGGCCGGGCACATATCGCCTGACAAACCCAGAAGGCAAGCCCATCAAGAGATCCTGGAACGCCGAACACCTCATCAAATTTTTAGGAGAGTAGGCTCCATGTAAATAGCTAAGTTTGTATCCGGCACGTCGTGCCTTCTCTTTTGTAAAACTTTCATATGTTGAAACATGCCAGCTTTCTTAAAACAAGCCATGGCTTCTTAATTTGTTACAAGTAGAGAAAATGTTCCGCTCTCGGCCCTCGGATGGAATCGCGAGCCAGAACAGCTTCTCTTACAAGCTTATGGCTCGGCCCTCGGACGGAATTGCGAGCCAGAACAGCTTCTCTTGCAAGCTTATGGCCCAACCCTCGGATGGAATCGCGAGCCAGAACAGCTTCTCTTGCAAGCTTATGGCTCGGCCCTCGGATGGAATCACGAGCCAGAACAGTTTCTCTTGCAAGCTTATGGCTCGGCCCTCGGATGGAACCGCGAGTCGTAAAAACTCCACTTATAATTCTGGGGGCTCGGCGCCCGAAGGATTCAACTTGTATGATTGATAACAAGACGCATCCAATCCAACAAAACAACCATCCGCGCACCGTCTCTCCCTGAGAACATGTGCAGGAGCTCGGCGTCGACCCCGAGCAAGGCGGGTGCCTTCCCCAAGGCACCGTGACCTTGATGCTCGGCGACGACCCTCGGCTACGCCCGCAATTGTCTCTCACCGGTATGAGGGCTCGGCATCCGTCCCTAGCTTGGTTTGGACTTCTTCAAGCTCACCAACCTATGTACGAGGCGACATCCACCAGCCACGCCCGCACCGTCTCTCTAAGAACATGTGCGGGAGCTCGGCGTCGACCCCGAGCAAGGCGGGTGCCTTCCCCAAGGCACCGTGCCCTTGACGCTCGGCGGCGACCCGCGGCTATGCCCGCAATTGTCTTTCTCACCGGTATGGGGGCTCGGCATCCGTCCCTCGCTCGGTTTGGGCTTCTTCAAGCTCACCAACCTATGTACGAGGCGACATCTGCCAGCCACGCCCGCACCGTCTCCCTGAGAACATGTGCGGGAGCTCGGCGTCGACCCCGAGCAAGGCGGGTGCCTTCCCTAAGGCACCGCACCCTTGACGCTCGGCGGCGACCCGCGGCTACGCCCGCAATTGTCTTTCTCACCGGTATGGGGGCTCGGCATCCGTCCCTCGCTCAGTTTGGGCTTCTTCAAGCTCACCAACCTATGTACGAGGTGACATCCGCCAGCCACGCTCGCACCGTCTCCCTGAGAACATGTGCGGGAGCTCGGTGTCGACCCCGAGCGAGGCGGGTGCCTTCTCCAAGGCGCCGCGACCTTGACGCTCAGTGGCAACCCTTTGCTACGCCCGCAGTTGTCTTTCTCACCGGTATGGGGGCTCAGCATCCGTCCCTCGCTCGGTTTGGGCTTCTTCAAGCTCATCAACCTATGCGCGAGGCGACATCCGCCAGCCACGCCCGTACCGTCTCTCCCTAAGAACACGTGCAGGAGCTCGGCGTCGACCCCGAGCAAGGCGGGTGCCTTCTCCAAGGCGCCGCGACCTTAACGCTCGGCGGCGATCCCCTGCTACTCTAGCAACTGGTTCTCGCAAACATGGGGGCTCAACCAACCGGAGCAAGGCCGCAGCTTTATTCAAAGCCGCTCAACCACTACGCTCGGTTACGGGCCACAACTGTGTGTTGACAAAATTTTATTAGGTTCAGAACATCCGCCTTCAGCAGACGCCCCGAGCTCCGGGTCGAATTATTGACCACCCTCTCACCCGCAAACAACTCGGGGTTTACGGCTTTTACAACCCTAAACCCCGAACTGTTCGAGGATGGCAGGGGGGCCATCAACCCACTGCTCTCTCCGTCCCGGAACAAATGCTCTGAGCATTCGAGCCATTTAGCTGACCCTTCTCTCGCCCCCGAACAACTTGGGGTTTACGACTCTTACGAGCCCAAAACCCCGAACTGTTCGAGGACGGCAGAAGAGCCACCACGCTTCGGCTCTCTCCGAACCCCCGAAACGATCGGTCGGCCCACCGCTCACCAACGAACAACCCGGGGTCTCATGGCTCTAACGGCCGGTACCCCGAATGGTCCGAGGGTGATCGGTGTGCCTCCAATCCGGAGCATGCGGAAAAAATGTGTTCTCTGGGCGCCCGCCTTCCGCAGGCACCCTAATCAGGCAACTAACTGCCTAACAACCTAAGTGGGGGGTGGGGATTATATAGCCCCCTAAGGCCACCATTTATTGCATTTAGAAATACGAAACGTCGCCATAAATGCTGATGGGAATACGAAACGTCGCAATTAATGATGCAGCCGCGTCAGTAGCGACCCTTCGTAGCTGTCACACTGACCACCCTCGGCACCCGAGGCAATCAAGGTTCCGGGAAATAAATGTTCTTATTGATTACTCATTGCTTACAACTCAATGAACGTCGGTACAAATACAAGGTACAAATACAAGGAAAAAACTCAACTCACTTACACTCGGCGGGAAACTCGAATTCGGGGCTCCTATCACGATCGGCCGAACCGGCTCGCGAATGTACTCCCGCCACCGAGCTTCCAGCATCTTCCAATATCGGAGGCAACCCCGGGGTCGCATTGCCGACTCCTTCTATCATACCAGTGCCTAACAACAGCTTTGGCCTGCGAATCTCCAGCTCTTTCTCGACTACGGCCTCACGAAGGGCGGACTCCGAAGCCGAACTCCCGCTCGAAGCATCCGAGAGGGACCAGCCTGTCTCGATAACCCACCAGTCCCGGTCGGCTACGGCCTTTTTCAGACTTACTAGCTCCAAGCCGAGCTCCCTGGACTTGTTCATAAAATAGTCAACGGTGGCGGCTCGGTCCCGAGCCTACTTCTGTTGACGAAGCAAAGCCGCCTTCGTGGCCCCCTCCTCCACTCGATCTGATGGCACCTCGGCAACAACGGGGAAGGCGACATAGGTCCCGTGCGTCTATCAAAAGACGAGAACAAACATCACAAAAAAACACAAGTATGGAAGAATCGGCCCAAAAAATATATTTTCATTACTTTCAAGAAGTTCGGTACAAAAAACCGCGGTGGCCAGTCTGCCCAAGGCATTTACATCAAAAAGAAAAAAGAGAAAGATCTATTCTTGAGGGTGGGGTGGCACCTCTTCTACGTTCTGATTGCCCCCCGCGTCGTCACCTCCCGGGGTGATAGGAAGGTTAGGGGCCCATCCGTAGGAGAGATGGTCCACGTTCTGCTCGGGGTAGATATATCTAAAATGGGACTTGGCTTGCTCGTACGCCTCGTCCTGTGCCACCATGATTGTCTCCCCCAACGCCGACTCCATCTCCTCCAATGCCTTCTTCCCCTTCGCCGCCTCGGCCGCGATCTTCGCCGTAAGGTCCTCCCTATCCTGCTTGTGGATCCGGATGAGCGACTCTATCCGGGCTTCATGGACGGCGATCATCGACCGAGCTTCTTTCAGCTCGTCCGTGGCCTTGTTCAGGTCACGAAGGTACTTCTCCGCATTCCGCCGCTCGATGATAATCTCCTTCTCCAGGCACTTGCGGAAGTGCTGGCCATGGAGCATCGCCTGGCCGAAGAAGAGAAAGATCAGAAAGAGAAATTCAAGTCATTAAGTACAACAGAGCCAAACCAACTTACCGAGAGGGTTGACTGGGCCCACCGCATATAGGCCTGATCGGCCGTCTGCACCACCAGGGCCATCCGATCGCGCTCGGTGGCAGCCTTCGAGACGAACTCGACATCCACAGGCGCATCGAGTAGAGAATCGCCCCGCACGATCGACTAGTCGGGGGCAAACGGCAGCATGCCGTGCTGGCTCACCATCTCCGCGGCAGACGGACGGAGGGGGGGAAGTCTTTTTTCCGGGGCATCCACGGTCTTGCCCGAACCCCCCGCGGCGTCCCGAGCCCCCCTTGACGAGTGGGAGGACTGAGAGTGATGCTTCTTAGCCCTCTTCACCGGGGAAGGCTCCTCGGTCGCCGGTGCCGGCGCCTGGGAAGAGGCCCCTGTCTGTGCGGCCAGTTTCTGCTTCTCAGCCGCTATCCTCTCCTGCTCGGCCTTCTTCCTCTTCTCTGCCCTCGCCTTATCGGCGACAGCAAGCAACAACTTCTTGGCGTCCGCCTGCTGGGTGGTCATCCCTACAAAAACACACAAGAAAAGCTAACGTCAACACGAAGGCAGGAAATGAACATATTCGGAAAGAGACATACTAGGGTCGGCAGGACTCAGTCCGGCCCGGGCGAGGTGTATCTCGGTCACTCGAGGCCACGCTATACTATGCCCCCCCAGTGATCTTCTCCACCCTCTTCCATTCTTTGGCAGTCAGGTCGCTCTTCCTTGGAGGCTTGTGCTTCGGCTTGATGAAGTTCCACCTGGTCGGGATTTTCCAAGACCAGGGGCAGAGCTATGTGGGGGCCTGGGGTGGCCCGGGCCCCCCCAAAATTTTGAAAAACTCCTTAAATTTTTTGAATTTTTTTTAAACCCCCCCCTAAATCTATTAAATTTTATTATTTGGCCCCCCTAAAAATTATGAAAAATACCTATATATTTATACATAGTTATAGAATTTTTTCTTGGCCCCCCTGAAAATTTTGTTCTGGCTTCGCCCCTGTCCAAGACCCCTCAGTCCGAACCACAAAATACTTCTCCTTCCATGCCTTTATCGAGTTCGGGTGACCGTGCATAACCTTCTTATGCGGCCTCGGCGAAAAGTAAAATATCCCCTCCTGATCTCCGAGCGAACCAATCCCAAAAATAGCTCGGAAGTAGGTCAGCCTCGGCCTCACTCCTTTCTCTTGACACTTCAGAATATAGCAGACTAAATGTTTCCAGGAGTTCGAACCGTACTGCATGGGGCACAGCTTTGCCCAGTTCAGAACTCTCTTCACGAAGGGATGGATGGGCAGCCTCAGCCCCGAGAGGAAGGCGTCCTCAGGAAACATACAATACCCCGGCGCCAGAGCCGTGGTTGGCCGAATACCCGGGCTCGGAAGGCAGAGCTCGAACTCCCGCGGAATGTAGTAGGTAGCTCTGATAATGTTGAGGTACTCCGGCTTCAGGATGCTCGGGATGCTATCTGCGCGGATCTTCACCCGAGTGTCTTCACCTGGCACGGGAGGGATCGGTTGGATGTCCTTAATATCGTCAGGATACATACGAATCGACCCTGGATTCCTGAAAGAGACCGGGGGAACATCAAGACCCGATCTTGGCGCGTACTCATCGGGCAAGGAAGGACTGTGGGGAATTGTCATGGCTTTCTTCTTCCGACGGGGGCGAGCCTTACGCTCGGGGGACGGCATCGACAAAGGGGGTCGTGGAGGAAGATCTTCTCCGACCCCAGTCGGCCCCCCAGCCATACTCTGACCAGCCTCCTGTTCGTCGACCTCCTCCTCCTCGTCTCCCTCGTCTTCCTCATCACCCTCGGCGACCTGATCATCTTCGTCCCCCTCCTCTTCATCATCATCCCACTCCTGACCTGGTTCCTCCTCGTCCTCGTCCTCACCATCCCCCTCATCCTCTTCCTCCTCGTCACCCTCTTCCATGGGCTCCTTCCCCGGTCTCCTGGACCTCAACGGGGACACCACAAAGATAACATCATCACCGTCTGAATCAGGGTCGGTAAGAACCTCCTCCTTCACCTTGTACTTGCTCAAGGACGAGGATGTTTCCTGCTCCGATTCCTCTGCAGAACGACCTGACGAGCTAGCCTCGGATCCGGACTGAGTTCGCGACATTACTAAAAGAAAAATACTAACCTGGAGCGTAGAAAGTTACGATCACCGAAAAGTATCGCCGACGGCAAGTAAGAATTAAAACTCTTGCTTAATTTGGAAAGTGAAAAATGAAAGTGAAGAAGAAGAAATGAGGGGGAAAGTGGATTTTAAAGGGGAAAGCGACTCATCGATTTCCGCAAAAAAGATCTGGTCGTTGGATCTTAACTACTAAGATCCAACAGCTACCAAGATCTAAAAATGCTTTGATCTTTGCGCCCATGACGTCAGCAATACACGTAAAAATTACCCCACTACCCCCAGGCTTCTTTCATCTCCTCCAAAATGCTTTTTTTCCCAAGACAGAAGGGTCGACGCTCGGATGAAACCACGAGCCATACCGCCTTCTATTTTCTCAGTATCGGCTCGGAGCTCGGATGGCGTCGCGAGCCAGTAATTCCCCTTCTTTCTCACAGAAGGGTCGACGCTCGGATGAAACCGCGAGCCATACCACCTTCTTTCTTGGTGGGGGCTCGGAGCTCGGATAGCATCGCGAGCCAGTAATTCCCCTTCTTTCTCACAGAAGGGTCGATGCTCGATGAAACCGCGAGCCATACCACCTTCTTCTTTCTCGGTGGGGGCTCGGAGCTCGGATGGCATCGCGAGCCAGCAATTCCCCTTCTTTCTCACAGAAGGGTCGATGCTCGGATGAAACCGCGATCCATACCACCTTCTTTCTCGGTGGGGGCTCGGAGCTCGGATAGCATCGCGAGCCAGTAATTCCCCTTCTTTCTCACAGAAGGGTCGACGCTCGGATGAAACCGCGAGCCATACCACCTTCTATTTTCTCAGTATTGGCTCGGAGCTCGGATGGCGTCGCGAGCCAGTAATTCCCCTTCTTTCTCACAGAAGGGTCGACGCTCGGATGAAACCGCGATCCATACCACCTTCTTTCTCGGTGGGGGCTCGGAGCTCGGATAGCATCGCGAGCCAGTAATTCCCCTTCTTTCTGACAGAAGGGTCGACGCTCGGATGAAACCGCGAGCCATACCACCTTCTTCTTTCTCGGTGGGGGCTCGGAGCTCGGATGGCATCGCGAGCCAGTAATTCCCCTTCTTTCTCACAGAAGGGTCGACGCTCGGATGAAACCGCGAGCCATACCGCCTTCTTTCTCGGTGGGGGCTCGGAGCTCGGATAGCATCGCGAGCCAGTAATTCCCCTTCTTTCTCACAGAAGGGTCGACGCTCGGATGAAACCGCGAGCCATACCGCCTTCTATTTTCTCAGTATCGTCTCGGAGCTCGGATGGCGTCGCGAGCCAGTAATTCCCCTTCTTTCTTACAGAAGGGTCGACGCTCGGATGAAACCGCGAGGCATACCACCTTTTTCTTTCTCGGTGGGGGCTCAGAGCTCGGATGGCATCGCAAGCCAGTAATTCTCCTTCTTTCTCACTGAAGGGTCGACGCTCGGATGAAACCGCGAGCCATACCGCCTTCTATTTTCTCAGTATTGGCTCGGAGCTCGGATAGCATCGCGAGCCAGTAATTCCCTTTCTTTCTCACAGAAGGGTCGACGCTTGGATAAAACCGCGAGCCATACCCCCTTCTCTCTCGGTGGGGGCTCAGAGCTCGGATTGCATCGCGAGCCAATAATTCCTCTTCTATTTTTTCACAGAAGGGTCGATGCTCGGAGCTCGGATAGCATCGCGAGCCCCAACAACCCTCCTCTATTTTCCGGGGGCTCGGAGCTCGGATGGCATCACGAGCCCCAACTGCACTCCCTGGTTCAAAAGGGGCTCGGCGTTCGGATAGTACCCCGATCCCCAAAATGCCTTCAGGTGTTAGGAGGGGCTCGGAGCTCAGATAGAATCGCGAGCCCCATCATCCCTCCAAATTATAACAAAGGGCTTGGAGCTCGGATAGAATCACGAGCCCCTCTAAGCCCTCCTCTTACCCCAAAAAGCTCGTCTGCCGACCCTTAGCGCTCGACGAACCGAGCTCCAAAAGAAGACCTCGCATCCTCCTCGCTCTTCCAACTAGCGAGGAGCTCGTCTGCCGACCCTTAGCGCTCGACGAACCGAGCTCCAAAAGAAGACCTCGCCTCCTCCTCGCTCTTCCAACTAGCGAGGAGCTCGTCTGCCGACCCTTTACGCTCGAATGGAGACCCAAAGGAAAGCCTCGCCTCCTCTTCCAACTAGCGAAGAGCTCGGCTATTGACCCCCTGAGCTCGGCTGCCGACCCTTGGCCCTCGGAACAAAATGAGCCCCCAATAAGATCTCGGCGTTCCCTCGCTCTTCCAACTAGCGAGGGGACCCCCTCCGACCCCGGGAAGCTCGTCCACCGAGTCCTAGGGCTCGTCTGCCGACCCTCGGAAGCTCGTCCACCGAGTCCTAGTGCTCGTTCGCCGACCCTCGGAAGCTTGTCCACCGAGTCCTAGGGCTCGTCTACTGACCCTCGGAGCTCGCCTGCCGAGCCTCAGGGCTCGTCTGCCAACCCAAAACCTTGCCAACCGTCGCTTTGGCTCTCCTCTCTCTTAAAAACTTGACCTCCCGCATGGAATCCAACGAAGGGTCCCTTCCTCCTACCCCCTAGCCTCTTCGGGAAGCAACAGATCCTACTTCTTACCCCAACATCTGCCCTTCCCCTAGAGGCAAAGAGTCACTCCTGCACGGCTGGATCACCCAGCCCTACAGGAGCGTGGGGCTTGTGATATGGGTCAGGAATAACGTAGCCCATCCTGGGCCACTGGATCCACTCAGGATGCACGCTCTTTCTGATCCTTCAGATCTGCCACGTCAGCACCGGAAAACAGCACCCGGAACTCTGCCACGTCAGCCCGGAAACTGCTCCGGCGTCTGCCACGTCAGCCATATACCGCCCGGCTTTCCACCGCTTCAGCCACTCGAGTAACCGGGTCCGGATCCAGCCCCAAACGGGTATGGACCCGATTGGCTTCCCCTATAAATACCAGACCCTCCCCTCTGTCTGCAGGTAAGGAATCTTTCTTCCACAAAACCCTAGTTACTACTACTCTCTCTCAGAGACTAACTAGATCGTCGGAGGGTTTGCCACCGGGACCAACCCTGGTGTTCCTAGACCGTCTGCAGGTACACGAGACCTCGGATCCGAGCCTCCTGATCCGAACCGAGCATCCAGCCTCGCCTCACTCCAGCCTGTCACCGGTACCGTTCGGCCAGCCGAGGGTCGTCTGATTAGGAGCTTTCTCCTTCAAATACAAATCGAGTAAGAACTTACACCTGGTGCATCCACCGTCTCCCAGAAACAAACTGCATCACACCCCCAACAAGCCCTGGGGGGTGGGTCTAATCACTCAAATATTTAGCAACCAAAGAGTACCGTAGAAAGAAACCAAACACAAGCTGGCAACAGCACTGTCATGACTGGTGTAGCCAGTCCCTCAGTCCAGCATTGGCCCGAACTGGACCTCTTCATCGTCAAATTCCTCTACCTGGAATACTTTGGCTATCCTCCCTTTTGCCCCTGTGGCCGCAGCTGTAGCCCAAAAAGAGATTAGATGCATGATATGAGTCAGATTACCAGAAATACTATTACAGGAAGCACGAAAATAAAAATTATTTCTGTCAAGCCATAGCACTCATGTCGTAGCAGTTATTGCGATGTACCACGCCTCCTTCATTTCATAGCGAATCGTTGCGAATTTGGGGCCAATCCACAAATCCTCATATACACAGGGGTAGTCCCATGTTCCTAAAGCTCGGAGAACCTCAACCATAGTTGCCTTACTTCTGGGGCAATGAATGAAAAGGTGATTTAGATCCTCCACCTGAGCATCGCAGAATCCACAGTTGGTTGCCACCTGTGGTTGCCTTTTGGCAAGATTTTGCCTAGTGAGGATAGCATTATTGAGCACTAGCCATAAGAAAACTCTGACTTTAAGGGGGGTTTTCACCTTCCACAACACCTGTGCCCAGCTGGGTCTGCATCCTCGGAAGTGAATTCGATGATACAGAGATCTCACTGAGAAAGCTCCCTTGCTCTCTAGTCCCCATCGCTTCTGATCTGGGCCATGTGTACACCTTGTGCCTGCCTGGGAGATGTGCGCTTGCATGTCAAGCAATTGCTGTTGAAGATTTGGAGATAGCGTACCTCGAAGCGCCGGTCTCCAACCTCCCCTTTTCCAACCTTCGGCCACGGACATATTCGGTCGGCTTGACCTCTCATACAACTCTGGGAACGATTCCTTCAGGGTATGGGCTCCACACCACCTATCCCACCAGAATCCAGTGGACCGGCCATTGCCGATAGTCGACGTGACAGCCGAATTGAAGGGGTCACTAGCCTTGACAATTCCTTTCCAGAGTCGCGAGGCTTTAGCCCCTACTCGGAATCCAAAGTTTCTCATGCCTTTTCCCCTCAGATAAGGTTGAATGAAGTCCTGCCAACCTTCCCTACTGTTGTGGAAAACCTTCCACCACCATTTCCCTAGCAGGGCGAGGTTCATATCTCTGAGGTCTATGATGCCTAGCCCTCCATGCCTCTTCTTCATGCAAGTGATGCTCCATTTGATGAGGTGGTATCCTCCTTTATCCGAATCTGCCCCCTTCCAAAGGAATCGTTTTCGGATCATGTTGATCCTCTGGATAACCCATTTCGGAAGCTCGAAAAAAGACATGTAGTAGATTGGTAGGTTAGACAACACTGAGTTGATGAGGACCACTCTGCTCCCAGAGACAAAGATTTTCCTTTCCAACCAGACAGTCTGTCCTCCACTCTGTCAATGATAGGCAACCAGTCTGCTTTAGATAATTTTCCTGGTCTGAGTGGTAGTCCTAGGTATTTGATAGGGAAGCCACTCGTCGTACAGTTCAAAATAGTCACGTGTTCCCCTGCTTCTTCATCGGAAAGGGAGACAGGAGTCAGCGCACTCTTGTGAAAATTAATCCTCAGCCCTGACTAGGCCTCAAAACAGTATAGGGCTCCTTTAAAGCAGACAGTTTCTCGTCTAGACCCATTACCAAAAAGTAGGGTGTCATCTGCGTATTGCAGGATCGTACACCCTTTAGTAGACACGGAGCTGGCCACTGACGTGATCCAACCTTTTTCCTGGCACTTCTTCAGCATAACCCTCAACACATCTGCTACGATAGTAAACAAGAGCGGCGAAAGCGGGTCCCCTTGTTTGAGACCCTTCCTGCAGGGGAACGGCTGCCTCGACCTACCATTCACAGATATGGCCGTTTTGCTAGTCTGCAAGCACTGCCTGATCCAGCCTATCCATTTATTCTCGAAACCCTACCCCTGAGAGCTTTCAGCAAGCACTCCCAATCGACCGAGTCATAGGCTTTCTCAAAGTCCAGCTTAAGCATAAAGCTCTTAGAGTTGGTCGTATGGCAGCGGTGGATCACTTGTTCCGCCGTTGCCACAGAATCTAAGATATTTCTGCCCTTAATGAAGCCCGATTGAGAGTTGTTGATAAGGCTGTCCATAAGACTCCCCAGGCGAATAGCTAGGATTTTTGAAATGATCTTCGCCGAGCAATTTATAAGGCTGATCGGCCTAAAATCTCCCACTTTCGACACCTCTTCCCGTTTGGGGATCAGAACTACCTCCGCAAAATTAAACATACCCAGTCAGAGCTTGTTGTTAAAGAAGTCATCCAACAATGCCATATAGTCCCCTTTAATTTCTTCCCAAAAAATTTGAAAGAACATCATTGGGAAACCGTCTGGCCCTGGCGATTTGTCTGCTCCCATATGACAGATAGCATATTTAACTTCCTCCTCCAAGAACGGAGACTCTAGGCTGGATAGCAAAGGCGACGACTCGTTCTGGTAGGACTGCCAGAAATCATTCCTTAGTGGGATCCGGAAGTCATTCTTCTTCCCCAAAAGGTCCTTGTAATACCCTTGGAAGGCTGTGGAGATCAGTTGCTCATCTTGTACTGTTCCCGAGCTTGTTTCTAAGGATAAAATAAGATTAGACCTGCGCCTTGCACTTGTCACTCGGTGGAAGAAGGCCGTGTTCGCATCTCCCTCTTTGAGCCACGAGATTCTAGATCTTTGTTGCCATTTAATTTCTTCCATCTTATAGAGATTGACAATATTTTCCCGGAGCTCCAGAAGTTTATTTCTTTCCTCCTGAGACAGGTCTCTCGATTCCTCCACTTTTTCCAGTTCATCAATTCCTTCCAACAAGGAATCTTTTGCGCGCCAGATGGTCAAGAACCTGGACCGGTTCCATTTGCGTAGCCGCTTTCTTAATCTGCGAATTTTTTCACACCATCGACTCGCCGCATCTGTGCCAGACACTGGGATCGCCCAGTTTTCCATAACCATGTGATGAAACCCCTGAATTTCCAACTAGGCCTTCTCAAATCGGAATTTTCTATGACTTTTGATTCCCCGAATCCCAATATCGAGAAGGATAGGGGTATGATCAGACGTAGGCATAGGGATCGATCTAGCAGTAGCAAGGGGGAACTTAGTCTCCCAGTCCATCGATACGAGAATCCTGTCCAACTTTGCCAGAATTGGGGTAGACTGCATGTTAGACCACGTAAATAGTCTATCATTAATAGGGATATCGATCAACTCAAGATCCGTAATCACCTTATTGAACTCAGCTCTGTAAGTGTTGAAAATGATGGAAAAACATTCTGCTAACTGCAACCACTAAAAGTACGTAAGTGTTGAAAATGATGGAAAAACATTCTGCTAACTGCAACCACTAGAAAGTAGTTGATAATGGTCTCTTGAAATGTGTTGAATTGACCAAGCCCCTCCTAGTGCAAACTTGGAGAGCACGTTCGTTAGTTATACAACAGCGCCCCAATTCATCGATGAAGATTAGCGAGAGACTACGAATCTACGATAGAGAGGGAGTTGGGAATAATAAGGAATGGTGGAGGATATACCCTCGACCTATATATATATATATATATATATATATATATATATATATATATATATATATATATATATATATATATATATATATATATATTTATTTATTTATAAGAGATGACCGTAGCCATCGTTTCGTTAATGATAATTAAAAAAACAGAGTAGTACAATATCCATCATAATCGAACAACATGGTAGGAAAAGTACAACAACATAAATAAGCAACAAAAAAGACTTGAAATAAAACCAAAAGAACGACGTCCATAGCACCTTATCTCGTGTGCTTGAACGTTTTGCCCTCCCCTTCGAAAAGGAACCTCCTCCTTATGTTCTCCACCTTGGCTATTCACCTTTGTTGATCCTCCTCCTCTTTGCAGCCTCCTCCGATCCTGCCCTATCATGAATCAACAAAAAAAAATTATACGCTCGACCTATATTTTATCATATGCCTTTTTGCAATTGTTAACCACATTTTCTCTTCTATAACTTATACTAATATAATCATATACAATATTACACATAATTTTTTTTAAAATGAAAAATAACGAAACTATTTTTGAAAATTTGATCTAATAATATCAATGTAATATGGCACGTTTTTGGGAGTTTGGCTGAGAGATAGGGTTTTAGTTAAATTTTCGGAGAAAGAGTGGAAGATCGCCTCCCATATTTGCTCTTATTTTTGTTTAAAAAGAAAACGAAAGGAGAAAATCTTTGGACTAAAAGTTGTTTTAGCATAATAATATACTAGCATACCCTTGTGTAATATTGCACCAACTTATATAATATAATATAATATAATATAATATGTACTAGTGTTATCTTGTGCAAATTGCATAGACTAAATAAGTTTGACATACTCATAAGTTACTTGGCTATTTATAGTTTCTAACAAAAAAACATTAACTACAAAACCCTAAGTTAGAGAGAGAGAGAGAAAAGAGCGATACGTACCTATGATGGTGATGTAAGCATCAGTGATGCTCTTGAGTTCGGTCGACTGTCTCATTGTTTAGCTTCATAAAAAACCTAAAACTCATCCCCAAAATTGGGGGAAAACACGGAAATTAAAGAAATAAAACATAATAATGCGAATAAAAAAATCAAGAAATCGAAAGAAGAGAGGGAGGTACCTGACGTGAACCGCAGTGGCGTTGTTGAGTTCGATCGAGACCGTCTCGTTGTTCAGCTTCATAAAAAACCTAGAAGTTATGAGTTAAGAAACTGTTTAGCTATAAGTTAAGAACCATAGTGCAAGAGGGCAAAGTTATGATGGAGACTTTAACTACATATATCTATAAGATTCCAATAAAGCCCTCAACAAATATATAAATTAATTAATATTTCTCAAGTTACTTATCCAAAAAACTATTTGGTTATAAGTTAAGAACCATAGTGCAAGATGGTAAAGTTGTGATGGAGACTTTACTACATGTATCTATAAGATGACAATAAAGTCCTCAACCAATATAAACTACAAAACCTACCAATTGGCCTATAATAGATTGTCGACTATAAGTATCATGTGATGAATCACTTCCCAAATCAATAAGACATCAGATCATCTTGTATTCTACTCGGAATTTCCAAGAAAAGTAGCCTATACAATCAATTTAAAGAACTCATTCTCTGCAAAATTTCAAGTTATACATGCTAACATCTCTATCCCTGTACAAAAGTAAAAGATGTAATTGAGATAAACAACATCAATTAAGCACTAAGATTTCACCTGCAATGTAAAGAGTTTGTCTTCAAACTGCACTTCTTTGGTCAAAAAATCTGGCCCGATCGTCGCCTTAGACTGATGACCGAACTTGCGATTCACGTACCTGATCACCACATCCCAAAAACCCATTCAATTAAACCACAAAAAATAAATCCCATCAAATCAAGAAATAAAAAATTTGGGGTTTGAACATACTGATTCAACAATGATGTCTTCTCAACTTTTAAATCAGCAAAATAAACATATTAGCAAATCAAGAAATACTAAAATGGAACACAAATAACAGATTTGGGTCGGCATGATTGCACCCATGATCGCCGAAGATCGCCGCTTCGGTGTGGGAAGGCGACATGGTGCGTTGAACTGGGAGGGGCAACGGGGTGCGCTAGTGTCGGAAGCATGCATGGGGGGAAGTCGCGGGTTGGGGAGGTGAAAGTGGCGTGCATCGGAAATGGCAGTGCAGTTCGTCGGCAGCGAGGATGAGGGATTGAGAGGTCCAGGGTTAGGGAAGATTAGGAACAGAAGAGGTAGGGGGTTGGGGAAGATGAAGGGTTTTGAATTGGGAGATAATGAGCATGTTTGTTTTTAATTTTTATTTTCTTTACGTGCTGAGCACATGTTAGTCTATATTTTTGCTCTTATTTCTCCATTTTAAAATAGAGAAAGGAGAGAGGGGGTAGGCCTATTGGCTTAAGATATAGTATAATTATAACCCGCTTAATATTGTACATAAATTTTTTAAAAAATAAGAAAATAACAAAACTATTTTTGAAAAATTCATCTAATAACATCTATATAATAATGCACGATTTTTAAAGTTTGATTAAGGGATATGATTCAAATTCAAATTTTGTATGGAGAAATAGTGGGATTTTTGTTTCCTACTATCGTTTTTTTAATTTGAAAAGGGTTTTTAACATGTATACCCTTAACAAATATGATAATATCATATATATCTCTTACAAATGTGTATTTTCGTATATGCCCCTAACAATTTTGACTTTATTTCATATTTACCCATATGTTAGATATCACAAAGTTAATCATGATTTTACCCATACGAAACAAATAGAATTCAAATTGAAAGATCAGATTATACAATCAAATGAGAAAAGATTTAAGAGTTTGAAAAAAATTAAATGAGAAGCTTATAATCTATCATTAAAAACAAGATTAATGATAATTTTGGAGAAGTACCGTTCGGAATAATATGTAGTTTTCAAAGATGTACTGTTAGTTTGTCCATTTTTTGAAAAAAATGAAGAATTTTTGAGAAACGTTAGTGAATGTTGGTTGGATTAACAATTGCCCGGATTTACAAGGATGAAGAAGATAAAGTTTGAATGGAAGAGAAGAAACTATTTCAGTTATTTTTTATCAAGTCCATTAAAAAAAAAAAATCTCCATCGTTTTGAGTTTTTTTAACTAGAGAGGTAATTAATAGATGTAATATATATTTTCGAGGATAAATATGAACATACATATTGAGAGGGACACGAATGCTATTCACGTATTTGTTAAGGACATATATGTTAAAAACCCATTTGAAAAAGGAAAAAAGGAAAATTTTTTTGAACCAAAAAGTGATTTAGGATAATATATGGTATAGATTGTATAGAATGTAATGAGTAATGCATCACAATGCGCATTATACGTGTTATTAGTGGTCTCTCCCTCTTAAAGCTGGCAAATGGGACCCACAAAATTACAGGTGCGCTCCCGAGTAATTAACCAAACCGTACCAATTTTCCTGACAATTAACAGCTCACATATTTTTCTCTTTATTGTCCCCACCATTTTCACTTCTTGGGTGCGAATCTCAGTTCTTCTTCAAACGGTCCTCAAAATTTGAAATACTATCATCTCGGCCGTCCATCCCCTTCCGACCTCTCCCCACCGTTCGATCCAAAATTTCAGACCCTCTTCAAATTTTCTTTATTTCCCCTTCTCACTCTTTCCACCACTTCGAATCCTCTCTTTTCCCCTCAAATCAAACCCTAAAAATCTTATCTTTCTCCAAGAACCCTAGATTTACCAAATCCTAGAATTCGTAGGTCAATTTGGGGTCAAGATGGGAGCGATTGGGGAAGTAGGGAGCGCGGTGAGAAGTAGGGTTCGATTTCAAGAAGTCGCGGCATCCGAATCGGAGTCGGTGGATTCGTCGGGAAGCGAATCGGGGAGCGTTAGGAGCGAGGGTTTCGTGCTAAACGAAGATCCTTCGTTTTGGGAAGATCACAACGTTCAGGTATTTGTTTAATTTCGTAATTGTTAAAACGCTTTTGATCTGTAAGTAATTGTAGTTCTTATTTTTTTTTTCTTCAAGAAAAGTAATTTCAGTAATGTTATTTAAACAATGGACTTGATTTATTGTTTTATCGCTTGAAATTTTGGTTCTCTTATGTTTAGTATAGTAAAGGTAGGATCTTTAATCTGTGTAATAATACAGGAACAAGTTTATTTGAGGTTAACACTTTCAAGATATTGCAATTTTGGTTCATTTTCTCTTGGAAATCTAAAAGAAGTTGATTGCTTTTTTTGCGTCTAAATTATAATTTTGAAATCATATATGGGTTTGCAATACAAAATTACAGTGGGTTACTCTTTGGCTTGATAGTCTAGATTGAATTTGAACTAAGATCATGTATTCCTATAGCTCCAGTTTTATCAAAGAGTTTGAACTGAAATCACGATATGGGAATATATAATTTTAGATGTGATATTGTGATTTTATCCCTTTTTCAATTGGTGGGTGATTTCAAATGTTATATTTGTGGACTAGGTTGTGATTCGAATCCGACCCCTTAGCAATGCCGAAATATCCCTACAAGGAAACAATAAATGTGTAAGGCAGGACAGTTCCCAAACCGTTACGTGGGTTGGGCATCCAGAGACCCGTTTTACATTTGATTTAGTGGCTGATGAGCATGTTACCCAGGTAACTTATTTGGGTTTGTGAAATTCTCTTTTAATAGTAACTACTTATTGATACTTTATTCTTAGAGAATATACGATTGCTGTTCATTTTACAGGAAAAATTGTTTAAAGTGGCTGGAGTACCTATGGTGGAAAATTGTGTGGGAGGTTACAATAGCTGCATGTTTGCTTATGGTCAAGTGAGTTTCCTTTGCGTGTTCTTTTCGCTCCATAGGTTATGTTCCTAATATCTTGAGAGGTAATTTTTGTGACATTTTCTTATTTTGTTTATCAGACGGGTAGTGGAAAGACACACACAATGCTTGGAGACATTGAAGGAGGAACTCGTAGAAATAGTGTTAATTGTGGTATGACCCCTCGAGTGTTTGAGTATATGTTCTCTAGGATACAGAAGGTATGCTTTGATCTAATCTCTGGCCGAATTTTGCTAGTAGTGTATTATATAACATTTTAACGTGGCATTGAATTGTAGGAAAAAGAGGCTCGAAGAGATGAAAAGCTAAGATTCATATGTAAATGCTCGTTTCTGGAAATATACAACGAGCAGATTTTAGATCTATTAGATCCTTCCTCCGCCAATCTTCAGGTAGCTAATAAAAGTTCCAAAAGTATTTGATGTTTATTCTTTGAGCTAGCTTCTGTTGCAGCTAATATATACTCTTGTTGCCTTTCCTCTGCGCACTATACAAGGCTTGTTTTATAATATCCTCTTTTAGTTGCATGTGAACTATAGCTTTGAATTATTGGTCTCTGACAGATAAGGGAAGATGCTAAGAAAGGTGTGCATGTGGAGAACCTCACAGAATTTGAAGTTTCGAGTGCTCGAGATGTTATGCAACAACTTATTCAGGTTCTAATATTAAAATGTGTGATACAGGCACTAACATGAGATAATAAATAACTTGTATAATATTTTTAATGCATTGAGTTTATCAGTCAATGCATTAAGTTTGTTACTGAGCTGTACACAAGTGGTATTTTCCTTTCAATTAGAAAGACAATAGTTTATCTCCTTTTTTATCATTTACTTGTGTATTTACAGGGATCAGCAAATAGAAAGGTCGCTGCTACAAATATGAACCGAGCAAGCAGCCGTTCTCATAGTGTTTTTACTTGTGTTATGGAAAGTAAGGTGGGTGAGCTTGATAAACTTAAAATGCTACTTTGTATGTTTTACTTTGAGAGGTTCGATAGTATTTTTTGATTTATTTTTTCTCCCTTTGTTGGTACTCATCCCCCCACCCCCCCCTCCTCTTTTCAGTGGGAAGCCCAAGGAGTTACTCATCATAGATTTGCTCGGCTCAACCTTGTCGACTTGGCAGGTTCAGAGAGGTATGGTACTGTAGGATAACTTTCAAATGCTCTCTCTCTTATGAAAAATTTCTCATGCTTCTCAACATTTAGCGTGTCTTCTTTGTTTTTTGTGGATTAAACCATACAGTTATGCAAAAATTTTCCCGTCTAGTTATGGTAGTTCTTTGTAAATTCAGAGGTAGTAGAGTTTATTGTAAGGATATGATTTCATTTGGTTCTTTGGCTTGTTTTAAGCCTCATTTTAAAATGTGAATTAGCATAATGAATTTCTTTACCTTTCCTTATTTATGGATTTTGGAGCAATTTTTGTTTCTGCATCAGATTAAATTACTTAAGCTATCTTGGCAAGGTTAATTGTCAAGATTTATCACGAGGCCCTCGGTTGGTTGATCATAATTGTCTAGCATAGTATTTTCCTATTTGGGTATCATGCATACTGTAAAAGCAGCTTAGCTAATTCCTTATCGTGTCTTTCTTGACTGATTAATCTTCCATAGAAGATCTTACTTTTTAATGGGAAATATGCTTAAGATAATGGTGAAAGTGAACTTGTTAAGGTGCACAGCTAATGGTTTCTTCCAAGAAGGAATGAAGCGAACTAATTTTTATTTATATCTGGTGCTTGAACAACAGGCAGAAAAGCTCGGGTGCTGAAGGCGAGCGACTCAAGGAAGCCACTAACATCAATAAGTCACTCTCAACTTTAGGGTCTGTGAACACTATCTTTAGACTAAAGTCATTTTTCTTTTTGTTGGAATACCATATATTAGTCCTTTCTCTTTAGCCGACATTGACTGAGGCAATTGAATTTCAGGCTTGTCATTATGAATCTTGTTAGCTCAAATAAGAAGTCACAGCATGTACCTTATCGAGATTCAAAACTGACCTTTCTTCTTCAGGTGAAAAATTTATTGCATGATATATTGCATACAGGTTCTATATTTTAATGTCCAAGGGGATTAAGAGAAAACTGCACAGTTGTTTCTTCCATCTTGAATACCAGAAACTACTTGGGTGGTCTTATCTGACAATAGGGCTAGAGACATCAGACATCTATATAGGTTGAATCTTTATGATGTATGCATAAGAAAGAATAGCCATGATCATGTTAGATCTCCTACCTTCTTGAAACCTAAGATCGCTCCTTCATCTTGGCCCTCTTTAAAGAGAGTTGTAATCTGTGTAAACTTTGTTTTTTCTGAAAAAGGAAAATTTCTCGGCCCTCTTTAAAGAGAGTTATAATCTGTGTAAACTTTGTTTTTGCTGAAAAAGGAAAATTTCTCGGCTGTCCCTCTTTTCTTATTAAAAATAAAGATTCCACTGCCAATATTGAAGTGTGTCTGGCTTTCTATTGTTTTCTCTTTATTCTGTTGCATGGGAATATTGTTGTTCTAGCTCGACCTCCGGCGGCGTTATTGGATGCAGCGGGTCATCTTCTCGTCATCTTCTCGCCATCGACCTGCAAACCCTAGTTTGAGCTCAAATGGAAGAAGGAAGAAGTAGACGAATAGAGGACAAATTGTCTCGATTTCTATTCATATTCCAAACTAATTACAATGGTGTTTTTATACAAGGTTGGAGACACGTGCATTGCACGTAAATAACCAAAAGATTCTTAACAGAAATCTATTAGAGTGGTCCCCACAACAACCACACCCTTTCTTACAGCTGTACTTACGTGCGTAGCGCACTCTTATTACAAGGTTCTAAATGAAAAGTTGATTAGACTATTATGCAGGAAAACCCTCTTGAAGACAGATAATTCCCAACTGTTCTGATATATCAGATATACCCCAAATCTGCAGCAGCTCAGATGCTTGGATCATTCCTTCCCCCATCTGAAGGGGGTTCCAGGGCATTCTAGGGCATCTCAAAAGGCTGGGAACCTCCAGTATAAATCCCAGAAACTCTCTCATGTAGCCTCTGTTTCTAGGCCTTTCTCCCACCGCACTAAGACTTCAGATACAACAATTCCTCTTCTTGGAACCATCCTGTAGCCAACACCTTGAAGGGCCTTGGAGCTGCAGCTATATAATAGGCAGGAAGTGAAGAAGTTTGGGCGACTAATGACCCAACATGGGCTTTCAACTGAGATACATGGAATACATCATGAATTTTGGCTTCCGTTGGCAGCAACAATCTATAGGCAACTGCACCAATCCTCTCAATCGCTTGATAAGGCCCATAGTACAAGGACGAAAACTTGTGCACTCTGTCCTCCAACATAAACTTGCCTATAAGGTTGTTTTAAGTAGACCCAATTTCCCACTGCATACTCTCGATCAGATCTATGCTCATCAACTTTAGTCTTCATTCTGCAATTGCAGAGCTACATCCCTGGCAATTAACTCATCTTCCACAGCTTGAACTCTTGTAGAGTGAGGCACATATGATAGGACTGTAGGTGGAGCTTTCCCATATAAGACTTGATAAGTGGAGAATTTAGTTGAACTATGAACATGAGTGTTGTAGCAAAATTCAGCCCAAGGCAACCACCTCACCAACTTGAACATGAGTGCTTGGTAAAGGTTGCCTTGGGCTGAATTCTCCACTAATATCATCCCAGATACTAGTCCATACTAATATCATCCCAGATACTTCCTATAATAGCTTGTCAACCCTAAGAATCCCCTCAAAGCTTTAACATTTTTTGGAATAGGCCAATCTTGAATTGCTTCCACCTTGCTTGGGTCTACTGCCACACCTTTAGAAGAGACAACATGACCAAGGTTTCCACTTTTTCAACCCCAAAAGAGCACTTGCTAAGTTTGGCATACAATTGGTGGTCTTGAAGAGCTTGGAGAACAATCTGCAAATGCTGACTATGCTCAGTTAAACTAGGGTTGTAGACCAGAATATCATCAAAAAAAACCAACACAAACTTCCTTAAATTAGGCATAAAAATGTCTCATCAAGGCTTGAAAGGTGGCAGGGGCATTTGTCAATCCAAAGGGCATGACCAAGTATTCATAATAGCCTTCATGAGTGTGGAATGCAATTTTGTGAATGTCTTCATCTCTCATTCTAATTTGGTGATATCCACTCCTCAAATCAAGTTTGCTGAATACAATTGAGCCCTGCAACTCATCCAAGAGTTCATCAATAATGGGGATTGGATATTTGTCCTTGACAGTGATATCATTTAATTCTCTATAGTCCACACACATTCTCCAGCTGCCATCTGTTTTTTTAACCATCACAATGGGTGAAGAATAAGAACTATGACTATGTTGAATAATTCCACTGCTAAGCATCTCTTGCACAAGCCTCTCTATCTTATTCTTAAGATGATAAGGGTGTTAATAAGGTCTCGAGCTAGCTGGCTTTGCCCCTGGAACCAAAGGAATGCTATGGTCACATGACCTATGAGGGGGAAGCTCAATGTCTTCTGTAAAAACCAAGTTGTATCTCTACAGAACCCCTTGGATCTCAGGCTGTTCAGCAGCTGAACTGGGCAGTATCATGGAGGTTTCAAAACCTTTGGTTTCTTGAGCAAGCCCTGGCATTTGTAACAACCAACCCCCTTCATATAATTAAGGCATTTGGACATAAACTTGGCAGTAGATAGCTCCCATTCTTGGGGTAAAATTCCTTTTAATTCTCTTGGCTGCCACCCAAATCGAACCTCATTCTCTTCTCCTTCATGTTCCATACTACATCCCCCAAAGTCTCTATCCACTGAGCCCCAAAAGTAGCTGACTAGTGTCCATAGCAAGCACATAAACTTTAGCTACAATAGGCACCCCTTGACATTTGAATGTAACCCCTTCACATAAAGCCTTGACTGTACAACTGCTTACCTCCAGCTACTGTTACTTCAAGTGGCATATTAGTATTGATAGGGAGTTGAATTTTCTTAAACAACTTCTCATCAATGAAGTTGTATGTAGCTCTAGTGTCTAATAAGGCACATATGAGAGTGGATTTGATGGTACCTTGCATACGAAAGGTCCTTGGGCCTGTACTACCCGCAAGAGTGTTAAGTGATATGGCAGCTACATCAGCCATTATCTTAGTTTGTTCTGGTTCTTCACCTTTCATTTATTGGTGTTCAACATCTTCATCTAAGCTATTTCCATATTCATGCATCTCCCCATCCATAGCTCCTAACATTTGCACGAAAGAGCTGCCTTCATAAGCCCCCATCATGTGCCTAAAGGTCTTTCCCGTACACCTATGACCCTTTGACAAATTTCTCATCGCAATGAAAACATAGACCCTTTTCCCTCCTCTCCTTCATATATTGCAAAAATTGAGGGTCTCTAGCTTTTGATGGCACATTGGATGCTGGAACAAGTGGCATAGGTGTAGCTACATTGGGCTTGTTCACAGATTGGACATTTGCAGTAGTACTGGACTTTGGATAAACAGACACTCCCCCTCCATTGGGAGTAGTCTTAGTACCACCCCGGCCTCCTCCATCCAAGCCTTTCTATGATCATCAAGAATGGACTCTTTGGCTATAGCTTCTCTATAAGCCTCTAGGACATTTTGAGGATGCTTCAATTTCACTTCCTTTAGCTCAGCCTTTAGAGCAGATATATAACAGCTCACCAACGAAGGCATAGCAATATGTTTCACCAAGTGGCTGTATTTCAAAAATTCCCTATGATATTCCAATACAGTGTCATGTTGCTGTAATTTATACAAAGTAGCCTCTGGATAATCAAGCTCAGAGGGCCCATACTATACTGCAACAACAACTCCTTCACCATTTTCCAGTCAATCACTCTCTCCTCTTGCTGTTCATACCATCTCCACCATAATAGTGCTTCCCCCTTCAAATAATAGTACACACTAAAAGGTAATTTCTTATAATAGCTAACTCTCTGAGTATGGAAGTGATGTTCCATATGATACACCCAATTTGTGACATCTCTCGAGCCATCAAAACTAGGCAAATCTATCTTCGGTTGTTTAGGAAAAAACGTACTGGTCATACCTTGATGTGACCGATGATCCCTTGGTTCCTGCCTCTCCCAGATACCTCCTCGATGTTCCAAGTGTCGTTCTCGATTCCTTGATGTGGTCGTACCTTGATGTGGCCGATGATCCCTTGGTTCCTGCCTTTCCCAGTCACCTCCTCGATGTTCCAAGTGTCGTTCTCGATTCCTCTTCCCTCTTCGTCGGTCATGGTTCCGATCTCAAACACCTGGTGACCTCCGAGAACCCCCACTCACATCAGAATCATTTCCACTTTCCTCTGAGTTCCACTCAGGTTGTGATCGACAAGAACGACGACGTCGCCTCGAATGCTTAAGCAATTTCTCAATTACCTTCTCAATTCTATCAATCCTCTCATCGTAGTTAGACTGCTTGTGAGCAGCATTGCCATTACTGGCAACCGCTCGCGCAATCTGATCCCTGTCTCCAGATCCAGGCCAGAGTCCGGTTCCAGATTTGATGGGATTTTCAGCTCCTTGGATTGGATCTTGATCAAGTTCTTGATCAATTGCTGTCTCTTGATCGTGATCAGGCTCTGATACCACTGTTCCAGCTCGACCTCCGGTGGCATTATTGGACGCAGCGGGTCGTCTTCTCGCCATCAACCTGCAAACCCTAGTTTGAGCTCAAATGGAAGAAGTAGACGAATGGACAAAATGTCTCAATTTCTATTCATATTCCAAGCTGATTACAATGGTGTTTTTTTACAAGGTTGGAGACACGTGCATTGCACGTAAATAACCCAAAGATTCCTAACAGAAATCTGTTAGAGTGGTCCCCACAGCAACCCACTGCCTTTCTTACTGCTGTACTTATGTGCGTAGCGCACTCTTATTACAAGGTTCTAAATGAAAAGATGATTAGACTATTATGCAGGAAAACCCCCTTGAAGACGGATAATTCCCAAGTGTCTGATATATCAGATATACCCCAAATTTGCAGCAGCTCACCTCTGATCAACTTCGACACTCCATAGCTGCAACTGAGGTTGGACGCTTGGATCACAAGTCCACTTGAAGGGTTTGTCCCTCCTCATCTAGCTCGATGATTTTTTACAAACATCGACAGAGGACACGACCTCGACTTGTTGATGGCATTAGACATAATAGGACTATAATAAATTACTATATACTAATTTACAAAAAAATGTTACATCTTTCTTCAGTTGAGCGATCCACATATCACATATTTATTAACAACTGTTTTAGAGTCCTAGGTTTTTTATGTTGTACTTTGTTTTGGATGAAAATGGGCATATAAAAGCCTATACTTGTACGTACATTACAATAACATAAAAATAAGTCAGAATTAATTGTAAACCTTCAAAGTGCATAATGACTGATTAAAAATAGATAATGCAGGCTGTTATATTGATTGACTTTTAACAGAAAATCAATAAACAAAAAATCAGTCATTCTTTCTGGGTCAAATGATTACTGATAAATGGTTGGAAGATAATTTTTTTTGACAATAAAATCAGAGGGCCTCCCAAGGTATGGTCTTAAGTCATTGTAATGGATGATAAGACACATTCCTATTTTCAGGATATCAAAATAAAACATATATATTAATAGAACTTAAGCATTGTTTGTATCTCATTTTTTTGGATTTATTATTGGGAAAAAGAGACCATTCCTTTTGATATCAAAATACCTCGTAATGTGTGGGTGAAAATTTTCAAATTTCAAACATGATTTGTTTGTTTATTTATAGATATTTAGAAAAATATAGATCAAACTTTAAAAAATCACTAGTTTAAGTGTCTGTTGTGCACTTTATTAGTGGCGAGGACTAAGCTATTGCTTTCAAATATTGAAGCTGTGTGTGTGATTGTGCGTCTTTCAAGCTGAATTGTTTCACTTCTTTTATTAGCTTATGATTATTTCATATAATTCAATAGTTAACATCAATTTCCATTGAATACAAGCTTTAGATATGAATAAAAGTTAATTCATATTTTAATTTGTAATAATATGAACATGTAATGGGTTACTTATGCATGATATACCGATATCTGTAAAATGCGTTTTTATGTGTTGAACCTTTTACAATCAAACCATATATACTGATTTTCTATTGAGAATAACATAATTTATGATTATGTTTGAATCAGAAATTCTTCCCTTACAGTTATTCTTTTTTACCTATTATATATTTTTTATTAACTGTTTTTGTTTTGCAGGATTCATTGGGAGGGAATTCTAAAACCACAATAATTGCCAATATAAGCCCTTCTAATTGGTCAGTAACACTTTTCTGAGAAATTTCTTTTATTCCATAACATATATTTTATTTTTGGTGTTTTGCCCATTATACCTTGATTATAGGTATTATCAATTAACAGTTTTGGTTGATCCCTTCTCTTGTAGTTGTGCTTTGGAGACACTAAGCACATTGAAATTTGCACAACGTGCCAAATTCATCAGGAACAATGTGAGTATTCTCAAGGCTCCCCCCCCCACCCCCCCTTTTTTTGGGGGGGGGGGGGGGTGTTCTGAGTAGTGCTGGTTTCATTTTAGACCATGCACAAAGTATTGATTTTTAAAATCTTAGGCAATTGTGAACGAGGATGCTTCCGGAGATGTCCTTGCCATGCGTTTGCAGATTCAACAATTAAAGGTATTTGCTTTTGTGTTCATAATGAATTTGAAACATTTCAGAAGCTACACTACCCAGTTTTAATCAGAAGTTACACTATGATGTGTAATTTTGCACAACATTGTTTTCGCAAAATGACTTGAGTGTTGAAGAAGACCAGAATATTTTCTATCGTTGATCTACTGTGAATATGAAAAGCAAGAGAAACTACATTGTTTTGACTGCCAATCTATTCGAAAATTCTGATGCTATTTGAATTTTTTGGATATTGGTTTTACTATAGCTAATATTAAATAATATTGTTTTTTAACCAAAAGATGTAAGAATGTTGTTAAAGAAGAATGCTTCTTTGTTTTCCTTTTCATGGAATGGCAGTTTTGCAATCGCCTCTATACTTCTATTTCATCTCTTATGATTGTAATATATGCAGAAAGAAGTGCATCACTTACAAGGGTTGGTCAATGGCGGATCTGAGAACTTCAGAGGCGATTGCTTAAGTGCCTTCACTCCTGGGTCTCCAAACACTTTTAAATGGGAAGGAGTACAAGGATCATTTAGCCCACTGACATTAGATAAAAGATTATCGCAGGTATGTATCATTTTATTCTAATAAATTATAAAACTTTCAAACTGATGAACAATGTTTATAGTTATAACATTTTCTGTACATTTTCAAGATTTCTATATTTAATTTCTATTTGATTCTCACTCCAGAGGAAAGAATACGAAGCTGCCTTGGTTGCAGCTTTTAGAAGAGATCAAGATAAAGAAGCAACTCTGAAGGCACTGACTACTGGAAAGCAAGAGGCAGAACAGCTGGTAAGAACGACTGGAATTTAATATTTACAAAATTTTGAAACACCAGAGCTCTGGCACACTTCTAGGGGTGTAAAATGAACACCGTCGTCCGTCCGAGTCCGGCTCGAGAAATGGTCCGACCGTGGACCGTCCGAATTGTTATACGAACCGATCCTGAACAAATTATTCGGTTTGATTCTTTGTCGAGCTCGAGCCGGATATAAGTCCGTCCGAATATTATTGTGGTCTGATGCTTTACCGAACCGAGTCTGGACTATAAAAATTTTGTTCAACCTTGACCGAGCTGGACATAAGCCTGTCCGAGTACAATTTCGGTCCGAGCTTGAACATATGGCTGTCCGATCCCGTCCGGCCCGATTTATAGCCCTACACACTTCTTTTGTGTTGGATATTGAAACTTCATGTACATTCGTTGGACACTTCCACACACCAAAAAATTTCACACATTCGTATATTTTAATACGTATTTTATGTTTTGGACACTTCCACACCAAAAATTTCAAACACTTCATATTTTTTATATTAATAAAAGTTGCATGTGGAAATTATTAGTGTAGCGCCCCGAGTTCCACACACTGGAAGCTCGTGACATTTACTCAGAATCTTTACTTCAATGAGTACACAATACAGAAATTACAGGAAATTAGAAACTTTACACAAGGAAACTATATCCTCCACTTGGATGCTTTCCGCAGCTCGAGTTCCCTGCTCTACGATCAGCAATCCTGCAACTAAACAAATGTGGGCACGTCAGTTGCATACAACTGATGCAATGCGGATAAAACCCGCAATCTCCAAAATTCTCAACAATCAATATTTGATGTAGGAGAAAAGAAACGTGAAAGTCATACAAACATAAATGTCGGTGTAGAATTTAATGCACAACTCATATGCACATCATGCTCTTAATCTAATGCAAACTTGATTTGGAAACGTCTGCATCCCATACTACATACTAACCAAATCGAGTTCGTATTCTCCAGATGATAGAGTTCAATCCCTCGCCATGCATCCTACTCTTGTACTCTTTTCTGTTTCTGACATTCATCTAGTGACTAGTAGAGTCTGCAGTACATGCGGTCCATTCCCGCTCCTGCAATCGGATCGTGGTCCCTCGCCATTACCGGTCAGGCCTATGATCATTAGCTCTGCCAGAATCATGGTCCTTCTCCACTCCTGTCCCTACCAAAGTTATCGTGAATATGAAGCGAATCGTAGGGCCACCCCTATTCCGCCCAGAGACTTAGAGTTACACTCTTGCTCTTTGTTCGTATTGATAACCTAGAACATAGACGGAAATTTAAGAGTCCATCTCTTAAATTCTGACAGGACTTGTGACTTACGTTTGCATCCTGTTCTTATCACTAAATCCCAGAAATTAACAATTGAGACGACGCCGCATGTATCCCAGATGAGATGACGCCGCACGTGTCCCCTTGACAAGTGAATACACGCCAAACTAGTGTCTGTCCTTACCAATCATGAGTCACACTACTTAGAATTAACGCCTTTACTAAGTTGTACCACTTAATCAAATTCTCATCCGCTTAATTCCTTCATTAATCACCACTTACTTCTCTTTACTAACTTCACAAGTTCTTTCATTACTACAAATCACATTCTCTCACTAATTAAATAATGTTTAGTTAGTTCAACTAACTCCCATATTTTCAAGTTACTACATTTATTATGAAGCTATTCTTAATTCAACCATGCCTTCACGTACTAATCTCAAATTTGCATTTTCCTTATTAGGACTAGGTGCTTACTTAACTCCTTCAATTTACTTACTAACTCCTTCAATTTGCTTACTAGCATATCAATTCTAACATGAATAATTCTATTAACGTGATTTCTTCTTACTAACAAGTTAGTACTCAAGGTCAAGTCTACACTTAGCTCCTAACATAAACTATGCTTACTAAACCATGGACAATTGGTTAGCAATTAGGTTACTAACAAGATCAAGTCTACATTTCCAACTTCCTAACTTCTTACTAACAAGGCGTTCTATTCTAGCATTTTTACTTTACTAATTTACTACCATACTAACCTATTTAACTTACTAATTTACTAACATGAATAATATTAATACTGTTAACATGCTTACACTTACTAACATGATCACTGCTTACACACGAAACCCTTATATGGTTCTCATCTACACATTTGGAGCTTACTAACATACATTAAACTTACTAACGTTACAACTAAGCTTACTAACATTATAACTAAGCTTACTAACTTATTAGTAGCTTACTAATACAATGTTAGTAGCTTACTAATACAAAACTAGTAGTTTGCTAACAATGTAAAACTTACTAACAAGATGCTAACTTGCTAATAAAAAGACTTTAAACATTCAAGTCATGGTTTTTATTCATAATCATGCATAAAAAATTCATCTTTTACACTTTTACTACCATTTTTAACATAAAGATTGAATCTTTATTTATTCACTAGTATATTTATGCATATAAAATTCACATAATCACTTCATCTCATTATACATAAATAAATAATTAGTTAATTTTCCTAAAGAGTAAAACATGGATTCTGAGTAAGCATGCATCATCTACTATTCTTTTATTTAGACCATCATCTTGCATTATCTTGCTAAGCTACTTCATAAGGACTAAAACATTCAATACTTTCAATTAACATCTTATCAATCATAGCTTCTAACAAACATATTTTCTAACAAGCATAACTTCAATCAAGCATAACTTCAATACTTCACACAAACATATCTTTCTATGTCAAAAGTCATAAAAATAAACAAGAGGTAAAGGAAAATACCCACTTTGATTTGTTTGTAAGCTTCAATCTATTGATTGCTTCAAGTTGCTATCTTCTCCTCCTTGCACCTTTAGCTTACTTGACTTCTTGCTCCAATAATAGATAGTAGTATAATAGTAGTAGTAGACTAGTAGTAAAGTAGTGTAGTAGTAGTAGTAGTAGGCAGTAGTAGTAGTAGAAGTATTAGTAGTAGAAGTAGGTAGTAGTAGTAGTAGTAGTAGTAGAAGTAGGCAGTAGTAGTAGTAGTAGTAAGCAGTAGTAGTAGTAGGCAGTAGTAGTAGCAGCACACATATATATAGAGAAAGGGGAAAGTGCTGTTGCTGCTGCCCATATGCAGAAAGAAAGAGAGAAAGAAGTGGAGAGAAGTGTGGGTGTGTGTGGAAATCTCTAGGAAATGCTTAGGTGTCCTCATCTTTTTACATATACCCCCCTTAAGCCTTAATTAATTGTGATTGTGCTCTTTGTTGTTGGGTTGGGTTTTTTTTTTTTTGTAAGGGCTTTAAGAAGAAACATATTAGGTTTTAAAAACTTAATCATATGGATATGCTAAACAAAAATAAACATAGAAATAATAGTGTATGATAAAAAAATAACAATAACAATAACAATAACAATAACAATAACAATATCAATGTATATGTATTTTCATTGTAAGAAAAATATTACATACTAGGGGTATTACAATTAGACCCGAGTACGGCTCGAGAGACCTCTTCCCTATTGTTCGAGTGATTGTTGCCTTGGCCTGATTACTTCTGTTATGACTATACTCGGATTTTACAGTTTTCCATGGTCTACGAAATTATTGTTTTGATTATGCACCTCCAAATTATAATGTTGGATGTGCCAATAAATAATATTATGGCCTAGTTGCATCCATTTCACAGTAGACAATGATATTGGCAGCTAGTTGAGCATGATTTGTATCTATTATCTTATAGTTAGATGAGCAAGTAATTTTTTTGTAAAAGCATTTTGGTTATGCTTTCTTGCAGAATTTTGTGCCCCTTATGTTGTTAAATGCTGAACTCTTTTTCCTCTTGTGCATCAGGCTACCCAGAGAGCGGAAGAGGCTAGAAGCTTGAAGATGAGACTTAAGTTTCGTGAAGAAGCAATAAAAAGGTTGCAGGCTGTTAATTCTGGGAAACTATCAGCTGAAACTCATCTGTTGCAAGAGAAGGAAGAGCTTCTAAAAGAGATAGAAGTTCTCCGCAACCAAGTTGATCGAAATCCAGAAGTAACACGATTTGCTATGGAAAATTTGCAGTTGAAAGAGGAACTTAGAAGGTGTACTACTTTGGGTTTCTTTTTTATACATGGAAAATTTTTGTTTACACTTGGTTGCTAATCATGTATGTTGGATTTTCAGATTGCAATCCTTTGTTGAAGAAGGTGAACGGGACATGTTGAATGAGCAAATAACCATTTTACAAGATAAGGTGCTAGCTGATGTCCCTTAAAAAACATGTGAAGTATTTTGCTGTAGCAATTTGTTTACCAGATACCTATTCTTTGCAGTTGTTGGAAGCTCTAGACTGGAAGCTTATGCATGAGAAGGATGCAGAGGTAGTTCAGGTTTAAAAAACATGTAGTTTCCTTGAAATCTCAAATTTGATTCACATATTTTTTTATGTAGAGCAAATAGCTTAGCCGAATCCTAGATTCTTTTACTTGCTTGTGTATGTTACAGTGCCATCAAAATCATTGTGGTACAGTGCTATCAAAATCATTGTGGTGCAGTTTGCTGTTTCCTAATCTTTTGGTTGTTTGTCAACTTGGTTACCCATGAAGAATTTATTGATGCCAGCTATTGTGCTTTTTTACATAAATCAAGTATTGCACTTAGGGTAACAGATCCTTCAAATTATTAAAACAGACAGTTGCATAAGAATGTCTATTATGTTTATTTATGTTAGCATCTTCTGATAATAATTTATTTATTGTCATCCTTTAATAATATTGCTGATGGTAAATTATATTGGAAATTTTCCTAAGCATTCATGGTGGGTCAATCAGTAACTCTAACAGAACTACTGGATGCTCTGGGATATTGATCATATGATTTGGGGATTCCCTTTTAAATTACAGACATTTCATTTCAAAATAATTTAGTTCGGGGAACTATAAATATTTTCCATAAAATGCCGAGAGCAAGTCGTAGTTGAATCAGTCAACAGCAGACTACAGCAGGCTGCTTTAGGTTGATTGTAAATATTAACTAGCACAATGGGATTTATTCAGTTTACTAGTGGAGATTCAGGTACTCTTTGAGGAAGGTGAGATCTCAAGTGTGCATTGTAATCTTCTGTGAGTCTCCTCTCTTTCCCGTGGACGTGGGCCTGCTTTGTCTGCCACATAACTTTCTCCTATTAGGTTGTGGATATGTGTGTGCTTGTGCCTTTTCATATTTTTCTTCATTCCCGAAGGTTATTAATTGCTGTTTTTAAACAGTTTCCTCATTTATAGCTTATGTAACTTTTAGTCTCTTCCAAGTACATCTAAAAAACTTAAAGATAGGAAGTTAAGGAAGCCCTATATCGATACAAATGTTAATGAGCTCAACTACGCATGTATTTTTTTTACCAGCTATATAGATTGAAGAACTTCGGGATGCATTTGAGTTATTTTTATATTTAGGACTTCCATATTGCCCGGCATCTGGTCCCAAAGTTTTTTGAACTTTCATGAATCTCTGATGAGTTCCAGCAAATATTGACATGGTTTCCTATTGAAGCCTTATTGGAAATAGCAGCTAGGAAGCATAGCTTCTAGTTTTTTGAACTTCCATGAATCTCTGATGAGTTGTAGCAAATATTGACATGGTTTCCTATAGAAGCCTTATTGGAAATAGCAGCTAGGAAGCATAGCTTCTCGCTTGCATAGCTCAAGCTCATCAATCTTGCTATAGAACCTCTAATGTTTCCATAGGTTATGAAAAGTTCAGCCTAATTTGGAAGATCACAAATATGAGAATAAATTATTAATAAACAAAATAACCAATGTTTCACCATTAACCCATTTAAAGAAGTTTCAATACCATAAATGGAGCTATTACATGTATTAGGTACATACCTGTTTCCGAATTAGGTACATGTATTACATATATTAGGTACGTACCTGTTTCCGAATAAGTGAGGCTCCCAGTGGATAACATTAACATAAAGCTTGTGCATTGCACATACTAATAATCTGGTAGTTGAAAAGTTGTATTAGTTTGTACTTTTTCGTCTATGTGTGTTATAACTTGTTTGCATATTTACTTCACAGGACCGACTATCATTAACCTGGGGTTCTTCTGACAATGAGGAAAATGAATTCCTCCGTTTGCAGGTGAGCAATATCGAATCATTCATCAAGTTTTAGCTACTTCTTAGAGTATTAGTTGCTTACCTCTCTATTAGTTGCTTACCTCTCCTGCATACCTTTTCTCTTATTTAAATACGTACTTGGCTGGTTTCTGCAGGCAATTCAAAATCAGAGGGAAATAGATGCACTTCGGAAGAATTTGACTTCTTGTCTTGAGGCCAAAGAAAAACTTGAGAGGTGTGTAGTGAACTTGTTTTTTCTGTCTATATAATCTTTGGAATTGTTTGTCCTATTCATTGATATTTAGTAATTTTTTTCTAAACCTTCCACTACCACCTAAAGGGTGGGGCAGTTGAACACTTCAAAATCTAACCCCCCCCCCCCCCCCCAACAATTATTTTCCATTCTTGCTCCTTAATGCGTACTCAGCTAGTGGGTTCAGTAAGGACTGAATTTATTTTCCCTAATCTGCTTCAAAATAGGATTTTGGAAATTTTGTGTCACCAAAAATTGATTTGTCCAAAATTGATGAATAAGCTGTTAAGGATTTATGTTTAAAATGTGGATCTTAGCTGTTAAGGATTTATAATATTATTCTTGATACTAATGTGAGTATCAGCTTTTAAACAATAAGGCATATTGACATGGAAAACCCGCCATATGTCAGACATAAATCTGCTACATCTTCAATCTTTATTATTTCCCTCTGGTTGCACGTTCTGATTCTAAAAATACTTGCAAACAAATTTACTAGACACTATGTGCTTTAAAAGTGCCTTTACTCGTATCTTAATTCATCCTGCAATTTTTGTTGGTGTACTAGTAATATCGAACCAAAAAATTCAGAGCTATCAATTTTATTCCTACTTAGTAACAATTAGTTCGTAATGAATATTATCATATCCATGCTCCGTATTTTGAATATAAATTCTCCTTCTCAATTCTGTATATAGTTCTGTAAATTTATTTGTTGTTAGCTCTGTACAATGCATACAAAAGAACATCAAGTTTCTTAATGGGATCTGACGATGGACCTTTCTAGGGAGAACATGATTTGTTTTTCTTATAGACACTGATATCAGTAGTCACCATAGCTACCCAGTGGGGTTCTCTTTGAAAAAATGTAATGTTATAGCACCAATAGGAGTAAACAATTGTTTAAACAATATTAAATAGAAAAATGTGAGCTTTCAGATTTAAGCGATTAATGTTCCTTCTTGACTAATCTGCAGGCGTGTAGATGTATTAGTCTCACAGCTGAAAGAGCCAACATCCTCTAATGCTCCAAACGAAAATTCTCACGATGCTGGAAGCACAGGCCCAATGCATTCAGAGGCGAATGAATCACCTGATGATCAAATGGAACTCAAAACAATGGTGGAAGCGATTGCAGCTGCAAGTCAGAGAGAAGCAGAAGCCCACGAAACAGCAATTACATTGGCAAAAGAGAACCAGGAACTGGTAGAGAAAATAAAAGTTCTCTTTGATGATAACAATAAGTTAATTGAGCTCTACGAGGGTGCAGTTGCTAGTAGTGCTTCTAATCAGACTGATGTTGCTCTTCAAATCAAGCATATCGAAGACAGTAGGGAAAACATAAATCATGTGAATGTTGATCATCTTCAGCATGAACTCAATGAGATGCAAGAAGAGAATGACAAACTGTTAGGCCTTTATGAGGAAGCCATGCTAGGGAAGGATGAGATAAAAAACCTTCAGTGTCAACTTAATGAGCTGCATGAAGAGAATGACAGACTGTTAGGCCTTTATGAGAAAGCCATGCAAGAGAAGGATGAATTGAAAAAACAAATTTCGTTGTATGAATTTCGTGGAAATGAACATAAGGACTATGTGGAGTGCGAGAAGCAAAACAAGGAGCATTCTTGTGGTGTAATAATGAGTACCGAAGCTGAAGAGGAGATCAATTGTGAAGAAAAGCTCGTCCAAATGGATGATGAAATAGTTATTGGCACGCAGGAGAGTGAAAACATAAAGGATCAGGTTAGAGCCAAGTTGGAATTGGTTGATGAGCAGCTGGCAGCAACAGCTAAAGCTATCCAATCTTTTAAACTACTTGAAAAAGCAACCATTGAGGTTAATGAGCTTCGGGATGCTATAGAATCCAAGGAACAAAATGTGAACCTAAAACAGCAAGAAATAGGTTCTCTCACTTGCATTTTGCCCAAGTCACTGGAAAGAACAACCATTACAGAGAATAAGCTTTCGGCTCTGAAAATAGCACTGCAGAATTTCTCTTCCAGAGTTGAATATTGGGATAAAAGAGAAGAGCAAGCCCGGCAAAGGGTTAGTTCTTGCACTATACCTCTAGAGCAAAAGAAAGAAGAGCTTAGGCACCTTAGGATTCGTAAAGATGAAGCAGATAATGCTTGCTTGAAGTCTCGCCAGGCTGAATCTGAATTGAGAAACAATGTGGAGCATCTTAAACTGAAACTTCAGAATGCGGATGTGCAGAAAAAAGAGACTGAGAGGGTGCTCTTTGCTATTGATAATAAACTAGACAATTCACAGAGGCCTGTGGAGTTTGGTAAAGCTTCTGATATGCTCAAATCCGAGGAGGAGAGATCCAAAATTTTTGAGGAGATGAAGCAACAAAAGCAACGGTTGGTTAGTGTACGGAAAGAAATTGCAGACTCCACAAAGATATCAGAAGCGCTTGATGCTATGATTCAAAGCCTTGAAGGAGGAATAAAGAATGGGATGAATTTGTTGAATGAAGCTGAACTCAAGCTCCAGGGTATTGTAGCAGAAAAGGAGGTGATCTTCGAGATGCAAGAGACCGGAAGGACAACCGAGATGTCAAAACTTTTGGTTGAGTACCAAGAGAGTATCTTTGAGTCAGATTTGAGAAAAGAGGAGATCAAGTTGTGCGAGGAATCATTGCAATTGGAAATGAGAAGCCTGGAGGAGTTGAGACTCAAGTATATACTAGCAACCCGGAAGTTGACAGAGAGTGAACATACTCTATCGCTCTCTAAGTCAAATGATCGTTCATTTTCTGTTCTTGAGAAAATGGAGATTGAGCTGAGAGATATTGAGAGATGTCTTGTGGATGTGAAACTGTTGTAACTGAAAGACAGGTAGTTGTGCAAACTGCCTTTTGCTTTTGCTTTTCCTTTTTTGTTTGTTTGTAATGATCATCCATGTTTACTGATAACTCAGTTTCTTTGTGTTCATAAATGAGAAAGGACTGGGCATCAGGGAAGATTGAGAAGAAAAATTTGGGTGGTTGTTTATCAACGGGGGGATGTGAATGCCTTATTTGGGTAACTTGTTTGGCCAAGTAGAAACAGAGGAGATAAAACAATAGCAGGAAATTGGCATTTCCAGATGCCTTGTACAGAGCAATTTGGCATCTGAAAATTCCTTAAAAGTTTTACTGGAAAGGTAATTTGGAATGTTGGAATTTTTTTGATCCTTCATTTATCCATGCTAGCTTTATTATTCTTTTTCTCTCCCTCCTAAACTAGTCAGTCCAGTTACAACACCTCCAATCTTTTTCCCTTGTTTCTCACCTCGGACATGCTCCTCCAACTGCATATTAATGGCCACGACGAATCGGAGCAAATCCTCAAGACCAGCTTCTCCAACTACTTTCCTTCGCCCTCATCCTCAGGTATGCATCTATACATCTTTTCATCTGATAGTTCCACCGGCTCAAATTGTTTTTACTACTTTCACACTGCCAAAAAATAACAGATACTACCAACAAAATAGTTAATATAAACTTTTTTTTACATAAGCTCCATGTTTCGAGTCCATTAGTACATTTAGCATTTTTCAAAATTTAAAAGATAATATTAGTTATACTGCTTTTTGTACTACGAAACAAGTAAGTAAAACCCATAAAGCAATTATCCAAGAGCGAACAGGTGAGCAAATACCATCCACTCCATTGAGACGGAGGCGGGTATTATCCAGGAAGAGGGGATTTTTTTACCAAACTATCCCACTTTTTGTAAGTAAGTACGAAACTGTCCCTGTTTGAAAAATTAATACTAAAAACTCCATGTCGCTAACTGAGTTAACGCACTTAGTGATTTTCTTCGCGCTTTCTCAGTTAGCGTGTGTTAGGGGATAACACTTTTCTCCTCAGCAGGGCACCAATTATAGCACGCTAACTCCGTTAGCGTGTCTGTTTAAACCACTCGCGCTAACGGGGTTAGCGTGATAGGTGGACAATAGGGGAGACTACTCTTGAAGAAGGTAGTAGGCAAAAAAACCCCAAAGTATAGACACGATAATCCCGTTAGCGCGCCTCTTTATACCAAGTGCGTTAACCGGGTTAGCGTGTGTCGTTTGGGCTTTTATTAAATTTCAATCGCTGATTGCTACATCATTATATTTATATTGTCTCTCTCTTCTCTTTCTCCACCAATTTCGGAACTCAAATCCAAAACCCTAGCATCCCAATTGAAGATCTTACTCAAAAATACTCTAAAAAATCTTAAAGGGTCTTCTTCTTCTTCTTCTTCTTCTTCTTCTTCTTCTTCTCTCTCATTCATCTTCTTCTTCTCTCACTTTCATATATCCTCCCACTTTGAAAACCTTAAATTCATGTTGGGGCTTTTGTTTTTGGGAATGTACATAGTGGATTTGTTATCAACCCATTAACTACGTCATCTTCTCGAAGCTCGAAAGTTTCCCATCTTTTCTGATCATACATTTGAAGGTATGATTTGTATATCATTTTATCAAATACATTTTGTTTAGTAGATAATGATTATTTTTTTTATAAATATGTATATGTATGTATTACGATATTCATATTTGGCTTTATTTTGGTAGTGAAATTATCCGTGACCCAAAAATAGGTTGTTGTTATAGTGCCGTTGATCCCGAAATAATTTGTGTATCCCGTACAATAACAATGGAAGAACTTGTAGAGAATGTTTATGAGGTTACTAGTTGGGATAGAGAACGATGGAAGATTAAAGTTTTAGCCCATTATGCAGCGGAAAAAGGTGATGGTCAATATTTTATGACTGTGCCCGTAGGAAACGACAACTCTCAGAAATCCATGATTGGTGGAACACTTGATCGAAATTTTAGTTGGTCTGCATTAGAGCTATATATTCAGCGAACTGAAAATATTAATGCCCAACCACATGCTAACCTGAAGAAGAAGAAGAAGACGAAGAAACAGACGATGAACCTGAAGACGGATTACAAAATGAAGACGAGGAAGAAGAAGATGAATATGTAAATATTAATATAAATGATAGTAATGATGTCGATGTGACCTCTACTGATGGCTTCAATTATGTCAACGATCATGTTACCCAGGAAATGACACAAAGTGCGAGAGTAAATCATGGTCCACAAGAGTCGTCCGGTTCATCCACTGTAGATGAGTTCTACATTAAGCAAGAGTTTCAAACTAAAGAATCGATTCAACATGCGGTAAAGTTATACTCCATCAACAAACATTGGGAATTTATCACAATGAAATCATCACCTATCATCTTTGTTGTAAAATGTAAATTGGCCCCGAGAAAACGTTCACTTGAGAAGATGGTGCAAATCCCACCGGTTGCAAGTGAGGGTGGTTGTCTGTGGAGATTGCGTGCAATTGTTCCGAAGGGCCGGACCAATTTTGTGGTTAAAAAACTAGTAGGGCCGCATACATGTGTGAATCCAGAAAATTGAAACTATTTGCAAACTAGTAGGCCGTTAACTGAGTTAACGACTGTTGAGATTTCAAATTTTCCAGAAAGTTGAAACTATTTGCAAATTTGATATACTCACACACGTTAACCCAGTTAACGTGCCTCTTTTTACCAAGACCATTAACTGAGTTAACGATTGTTGAGATCTCAAATTTTCCAGAAAGTTGAAACTATCTGCAAATTTGATATACTCACACACGTTAACCCAGTTAACGTATCTTTTCACCAAGGCCGTTAACCGAGTTAACGACTGTTGAGATCTCCAATTTTCTAGAAAGTTGAAACTATCTGCAAATTTGATATACTCACACACGTTAACCCAGTTAATGTGCCTCTTTTTACCAAGGCCATTAACTAAGTTAACGTGTGTACAAATCTTCACAAACATGATAGTAAAAATCTTAAACTGATACCTCAATACATTCACAAATCCTTTTACATACAACCAAACTCTACAAAATGAACGCATTCCCAGCCAAAATCTCTACAAATCTCTACAATCTCAAATCTCCAAAAATTGAGCCAAACTCATATCTCCAAACATACAGCCTAACCTCTGAAAGGGCCAAACATACAACCAAATATACAGCCAAATCTCCAAAAATTGAGCCAAACTCAAATTTCACACTAGAGATAACACATTCCCAGCCAAACCTCTCAAACTCAAATCTCAGCCAACCTACACAAATTGTTTCACACAAAACAGTACACATTCAGCCAACATACACAATGAATTCCAACATTACTCAACAATTTTAGCCAACATAAACTACCTCAAATTTTAGCCAACTTTCAGCCATACATAAACTACCTCAAATTCCAACCAAATCACAAAAATCTATAACATAAACAAAAATTTACTTACGAAGGGGTGAAAAGATTTGGACGTTTCCTTGCACGTTTAGGACACTTTGGGCTAGCTTGGGTTAAGCCGAGAGGAGAATATTATCTTCGTCTATTTCTTCTGTTAGAAAATGAGTGTTTTAGACACCATTTACGAACCGATTTTTGAGCAATTTTTTGAGTAAGATCCTCAATGAATTATTGAGAGATCTTGATTGATTTGTGTTCTCCTTCGTGAGTAGATCAAAATCATATATTGGTTTGCTAAAATCGGTTAAGGGGTGAATGAGAAATTGTCTCTCAAAGTGAGACATTTTCATTCTTGAAATGGGGTAAGAGAACATAGTCCCACATCAGAAAAATCAAAGGAAATAGAAGAGGATATATAGTAATCTCCTTCTGAGCATTGTAAGATTGCTAGAAGAGAGGCTCTCTCTCGCGTGCGCAGGGGGGTGCAAATCACGGACCGGATTACATGCGACTTGTGTGCGCCCGCACGACCTGCGGACACGAATGCCGGACCGACTTGACCCCACCCCGTGCAGAGCCACTTTTTGCTACAGTTTTCTTTTGTCTGCCGTTACAGTGTCGGCATTCAATTCGTTGCCTGCCGTTACGGTTTTAACCCAACCCCTATAAATAGAGGCCTCCCCTCTACTTTCTTTTCTGCACACAAACAGATCTTCTTCTCTCCTTCTCTAAGTTTGCTTATGTACTGTTTCTTCGGTTCTGGTTTTATTGGTAAGTCGGTGATAGGGTTCAAGCGCTCATACTCAGTTCGGGGGTGGTACGTGGTGCCTATGTGATCGCTCCAAGTCGTTGCATCCCGGGAGACAGACGCCTTCGTTCATTCCAGCAATCGGAAGAGGCGAAATCTGTTTTAAGGACACTGTGTGATACACAGGCCTCGGCTTCTCAAGTTGTAATCTTCATTTGTTCTTGTAAGTTGTTTATTTAATTTTTCCTTTTTTCTTTTCTTTCGGTTTTCCTTCTCTTCTGTTCCCTTCTATGTTTTCTGTGCCTCTCTATCTTTTGATTGTAAAACAAATTTTGTAAATAATTTTTGTAACAAACTTAAAACAGATTTTGGATTTCTTTGCTTTCCGGTTTTGAGGTACGGTTTTTTTCTTTTTATTTCTTTAATCTGGAAAACGTACACTCGTGTTGTGTAAATTTCAGAATCAAAATGACTACTGCATCGGACAATGCTGCTGTGTCTGAAACGGTCTACGTGCCGGTTGTTGATACGACGCAAGAACCAAATGCTGCTGCTGCACGAGTGCCAATGCCCACCGTTGTACCTGTCTCAGTCTCCCATGGGGAGAAACCTGAGAAGTTCAACGGGCAGAACTTTAAAAGGTGGCAACAGAAGATGATGTTCTATCTGACCACACTGAATCTTGCAAGATTCTTGAACGAAGATGCTCCAAATCTTAAGAAAGATGAGCAAGATAATCAAGTCATTGCCGCTGTGGATGCTTGGAAAAATGCTGATTACTTGTGTAGAAATTACATAATGAACGGATTAGCTGATTCTTTGTATAATGTATACATTGACAAAAGAACAGCTAAAGAACTTTGGGAATCACTAGACCATAAGTATAAAACTGAGGATGCCGGCGCCAAGAAATTCATTGTGGGCCGCTTCCTAGACTATAAAATGGCAGATTCTAAAATAGTGATCAGTCAAGTTCAAGAACTATAATTGATCTTGCACGAGATTCATGCTGAAGGTATGAACTAAAGTGAAAGTTTCCAAGTGGCATGTATAATTGAAAAATTACCACAAGGTTGGAAAGACTTTAAGAATTACCTAAAGCATAAGCGAAAAGAAATGGGCATTGAAGATCTCATTGTTAGGCTTCGCATTGAAGAAGACAATAGAGGATCTGAGAAGGTTGGACTCGTCAATCATGCAGCTAAGGCAAATGTAATGGAACATAAACAACGTTCTAACAAGCACAACAAAGGTCCCAAGTTGGGGACCAAGGGAGGGATCTCCAAGAAGCCGAAGTTTCAAGGCAAGTGCTTCAATTGTGACAAAATAGGTCACAAGTCCACTGAATGCAGACTTCCCAAGAGGAACAGGAACAGAGAAGCAAACTTGGTTCAAGGAATTGTTCAAGTTGTTTCCGATATCAACTTCTCAGCTGTGATATCAGAGGTGAATATGCTAGGTTCAAACCCGAAGGAATGGTGGATTGACACTGGAGCTACTCGACATGTGTGCTCCAATAGAAGTATGTTCTCCACTTTCGAACCATTAGAGAATGGAGAGAAAATGTTTATGGGTAACTCGGCAACTTCAGAAATAAAGGGCCAAGGCAAGGTGATCTTGAAGATGACTTCTGGAAAGGAACTGACTCTGAACAACGTTGCATATGTTCCTGAAATCCGTAAGAACCTGGTATCTGGTTCGTTGCTTAATAACCACGGTTTTCATTTAGTGTTCGAGTCGAACAAATTTGTTTTGTCAAAAAGTGGAATGTATGTTGGTAGAGGATATATGAGTGATGGAATGTTCAAACTCAATGTAATGACCATAGTCAAGAATATGAATAAAGCTAGCTTTTCTACTTATTTGCTTGAGTCTTCCAATTTATGGCATGGTAGACTAGGACATGTTAATTATGATACTTTGCGAAGACTAATTAACTTGAATCACATACCAACATTCCAAATTGATTCCAAACACAAATGTGAAACTTGTGTTGAGGCAAAACTAACAAGATCATCGTTTAAAAGTGTTGAAAGAAACACCGAACCACTTGATCTAATTCACACTGATATTTGTGATTTGAAAATGATACAAACAAGAGGTGGTAATAAATATTTTATTACCTTCATTGATGATAGCACAAAATATTGCTATGTATACTTACTTAAAAGCAAGGATGAAGCTATAGAGAAATTTGTTCTCTATAAAAATGAGGTTGAAAACCAACTCAATAAGAAAATTAAGGCGCTAAGAAGCGACCGAGGTGGAGAGTATGAATCGCCATTTGCTGACACATGTGCTAAGCATGGGATTATACATGAAACGACAGCGTCTTATTCTCCTCAGTCCAACGGTGTTGCTGAGAGAAAGAATCGTACATTGAAGGAAATAATGAATGCAATATTAATAAGTTCTGGTTTGCTACCAAACTTGTGGGGAGAAGCTATTCTTTCAGCTAACTACCTTTTGAATAAGGTGCCCAAAAAGAAAGAAGAGAAAACTCCATATGAATTATGGAAAGGAAGAAAGCCATCCTACAATTACTTGCGAATGTGGGGATGTCTTGCCAAGGTGGCAGTACCTCCACCTAAGAAAATGAAAATAGGACCAAAAATAGTTGATTTTATTTTCATTGGATATGCACTTAAAAGTAGTGCCTATCGGTTATTGGTGTACAAATCTGATATCACTGAGATTTCAAAGAACACGATAATGGAATCTAGAAATGCATCGTTCTTTGAAGATGTATTTCCATGTAAGTCAAAGGAGGAACCAAGTTCCTCCAAACGAACACATGAGACTATCAGTGAAGATAGTGAAGACCAAGATGAAGAAGTTGAGGAGGAACCTCGACGCAGTAAAAGAACAAGAACGGAAAAATCTTTTGGTCCGGATTTCTTGACTTTTATGCTTGAAGGAGAACCCCAAACCTTCAAGGAAGCGGTGAACTCTAGTGATGGTCCTCAATGGAAAGAAGCCATCAAGAGTGAAATTGATTCTATCTTGCAAAATCATACTTGGGAACTAGTGGATCTTCCACCGGGTAGTAAACCTTTAGGTTCCAAGTGGATCTTCAAGAGAAAAATGAAACCTGATGGATCAATTGATAAATACAAGGCAAGACTTGTAATTAAAGGATATAAACAAAAAGGAAGGTCTTGATTACTTTGATACATATTCTCCTGTGACGAGAATAAATTCCATTAGGATGGTACTTGCAGTAGCAGCTCTACGCAATCTTGAAGTACATCAAATGGATGTAAAAACAGCTTTTCTTAATGGAGATTTAGATGAAGAAATCTACATGGAACAGCCTGAGGGTTTTTCAGCTCCAGGACATGAAAAGAAAGTGTGTAAACTGGTGAAGTCATTATATGGCTTGAAACAAGCTCCAAAACAGTGGCATGAAAAATTTAACAATGTCATGATGACAAATGGCTTCAAGATCAATGAATGTGACAAATGTGTATATGTCAAAGACACAGAAGATGGATATATCATTATATGTTTGTATGTAGATGACATGCTTATTATTGGAAGCAATGATCACATAATTAAATCTGTTAAAAACATGTTAAACTCGAGGTTTGACATGAAAGACATGGGACTAGCTGATGTTATATTGGGAATTAAAATCACAAGAACATCAGAAGAGCTTATTTTAAGCCAGTCACATTATGTTGACAACATTCTTGGAAAATTTGATAAAGATAATTCTGGAATTGCCAGAACTCCAATAGATCTAACTTTACATTTATCCAAGAATAAAGGGGAGAGTATTTCTCAAGTAGAATACTCTAGAATCATAGGCAGTCTAATGTACTTAATGAGTTGTACAAGACCAGACATAGCCTATGTAGTAAGTAAACTAACTAAATACACGAGTAATCCTGGAAACGAGCATTGGCAAGCAATTATAAGAGTACTGAAGTACTTGCGTTTTACTCGTAACTACGGGCTGCACTATACGAGATACCCGGCTGTACTTGAAGGATACAGTGATGCGAACTGGATATCGAGTGATAATTCAAAATCCACTAGTGGCTATGTGTTTACACTAGGTGATGCAGCAGTTTCTTGGAAATCCTCGAAACAAACAGTGATCACTAAATCCACGATGGAATCAGAATTTATCGCGTTGGACAAATATGGGGAAGAGGCTGAATGGTTACGCCACTTCCTTGAGGATATTCCAAGGTGGACGAAGCCTGTGCCTCCAATCTGCATACATTCAGATAGTCAATCTGCAATTTGTAGAGCACAGAGCAATATGTATAATGGTAAATCTAGACATATTCGTCGAAGACATAATACCATTAGACAACTACTCTCTACTGGGGTTATCTCTGTGGACTATGTAAAGTCAAAAAATAACATTGCGGATCCACTAACCAAAGGATTAAACAGAGAGTTAGTTGATAAATCATCGAGGAAAATGGGACTAAAGCCCATGAAAGAATAAGTCGATACAATGGAAACCCAACCTAGCTGACTGGAGATCCCAAGATCTAGGTTCAATGGGAGAACTAAATTGTAAAGACCAAGTTGGATCACTGTGGGGATTTTCCCATGTCTATTCCCATGATGAAACAGTGATACCCGAAAGGTAACAGGTTAAGCTAGGCTTTTAATGATTCTTATGCGTCGGATGTCCGAGCAGAGTAATGCGGGTTACTCTTAGGTAAGAAATCACCTATGTAAGAGGGAAGAAGGGCCGTTTCCAAAGGAATAATATAGGGCAATATTCCTGTTAAACTCTTGCAGAACCAGGCGTATGTTCATGGCCAAAACGAACATAACAGTGAGAACTGAAAAAGCGTTAGAAAGATTTCTATGTGAGATATGTCATCGTTTACACAAATGACAGAACAGTTCAAAGACATCGCGTCTACTGTTTAGTTAGTAAAGTAAACATATTTTCATAAGGGAAGGTTTAAAGGGTAACACCTACCTATCCTATGCAGGAATCAATCGTTGAATTCTATCACCAAGTCTGTCGTGTCAGTCAGTCCTGTCTGTGGTCGTCAATTTTCATTCATGTGGGGATTGTTAGAAAATGAGTGTTTTAGACACCATTTACGAACCGATTTTTGAGCAATTTTTTGAGTAAGATCCTTAATGAATTATTGATATATCTTGATTGATTTGTGTTCTCATTCGTGAGTAGATCAAAATCATATATTGGTTTGCTAAAATCGGTTAAGGGGTGAATGAGAAATTGTCTCTCAAAGTGAGACATTTTCATTCTTGAAATGGGTTAAGGGAACATAGTCCCACATCAGAAAAATCAAAGGAAATAGAAGAGGATATATAGTAATCTCCTTCTGAGCATTGTAAGATGGCTAGAAGAGAGGCTCTCTCTCGCGCGCACAGGGGGGGTGCAAATCACGGACCGGATTACATGCGACTTGTGTGCGCCCGCACGACCTGCGGACACGAATGCCGGATCGACTTGACCCCACCCCGTGCAGAGCCACTTTTTGCTACAGTTTTCTTTTGTAACGGCTGAAATGAATGCAGAAACGGTTCTGTCTACCGTTTCAGTGCTGTATTTAACGTTTTGTCTGCCGTTACACTGAAGGCAGTAAATGATGTCTGCCGTTATAGTGTCAGCATTCAACTCGTTGTCTGCCGTTACAGTGTCAGCATTCAATTCGTTATCTGCCGTTACACTGAAGGCAGTAAATGATGTCTGCCGTTACAGTGTCAGCATTCAACTCGTTGTCTGCCGTTACAGTGTCGGCATTCAATTCGTTGTCTGCCGTTACGGTTTTAACACAACCCCTATAAATAGAGGCCTCCCCTCTACTTTCTTCCCTGCACACAAACAGATCTTCTTCTCTCCTTCTTTAAGTTTTCTTCTGTACTATTTCTTCGGTTCTGGTTTTATTGGTAAGTCGGTGATAGGGTTCAAGCGCTCATACTCAGTTCGGGGGTGGTACGTGGTGCCTACGTGATCGCTCCAAGTCGTTGCATCCTGGGAGACAGACGCCTTCGTTCATTCCAGCAACCGGAAGAGGCGAAATCTGTTTTAAGGACACTAGTGTGATACATAGGCCTCGGCTTCTCAAGTTGTAATCTTCATTTGTTCTTGTAAGTTGTTTATTTAATTTTTCCTTTTTTCTTTTCTTTCGGTTTTCCTTCTCTTCTGTTCCCTTCTATGTTTTCTGTGCCTCTCTATCTTTTGATTGTAAAACAAATTTTGTAAATAATTTTTGTAACATCTTCTTCTTCCTCTTCTTGGATTTCATCAATCGGTGGAGATGAGTCCCTTCTTCTCCGCTGTCTTTCTTCGTGTATAATTGGACGTGGACGAGATTTTGTAGCCGTTGTCTTCCGCCGACCTGTTTGGTGCACGGGACCGGACAAGATCGCATCTATTCCGGTGCCTTCGCCAACGAGATATGCTTGTACTCGACATGACTCAATAATTTTACGCGCGGATACCTTAAATGGTTCAGCTACATTACTTTTCAATACTTTCGCGCATTCTTTCGCTTGAATCCATGTTTGGGCCATCTACACAAAAAACAAAAGAAACGTGATAATAAATTGAATAATTAGACGTAATAATAAATTCAATGTAAATATGGACATAAAACTTACAAAACTCCGAAGCAATGGTGCCTTCGGTTGAAACATTGGCAGATTAACAGAGTAGGTGTCTGCTAGATCGGCGGCATGTCTACGTGTCGATACTCCAACCCCGGCTGGAAATTGACTTGTTGGGGAAATGTAAAGGCGATTCATTCTCCTATACTACGTCATGGAAGCGACATGGGACGACGCATCGAACGGTGGAATATTTGCAATTACGTGATCGAGACGATGATTCCAAATATCCATGTGTACGTGCAATGAAGCTGCCCAATCGTGAGCTGCTTGTCGACCCATACCGGTGACACTGTGTCACGCCCCGCTTTTCAAAAATATGGAATGCAAGCACGTGACATGGCCCAGCGAATGACTTGCGTCATTCATAGGCTGTCATCGATTCTACTCAACAATGTAAAACATGAAGTAATACAACCACGCACGCAATAAAAGAAGTAATCACATAAATAACATTACTAGAAATTTTAAGCATAAATAACCAACATGAAATAAATCCAACATCTGGAATTGACAATAACATTATTTGGGTCAAAAGCCCACAAATACAATAATGTTCAATTATTAGAGTTTAAAAAGAGAAATAATATTTATTCAACGGCGCAGCAACACGAGTCTTTCACCATTGTTGTTCTCCTAGTCCATCAGGCAAATCTCCCTGATCACTTGTAAGCTGCTCATCTAAAGAGAGGAAAAATATGTCTTTACAACATGTCATGGACAACAAGTAGAGAAACAGAGAACAATGACAATAACAGTATAACGATAAATACAATGGACGATGAAATCAATAGTATTGAACAGTGACAAGGCGATAATAGTACAATGTGCAATAACGATGATTTATAACGATAACAATAAACAATAACAATAATGGTAAATAATAACGTTAACACTGTTCAATGAAGATGACAATATGCAATGACAATGCGATGAAAATCTTAAGTCTATTATTCATTTTAATCCTAACTAATGCACGTACTACTGCATCCCATACTACAGGTTCCATGCATACAATCAATTTCGTTTAGACTAAGGTGGTAGATTCTATAGGTCATGTACTCGGCACGATATAACATTTCAATAGTAACACAATCATGTAATGGATTCTAGAGGTGGCCCCCATCAATTCTTGACGTGACACTTAGTTCTACGTGACACTTAGTTCCATGTAATGGGTTCTAGAGGTGGCTCCCGTCAATCCTTGACGTGAAATTTTAGTTCTACGTGGCACTTAGTTCTATTTAAAATTAAAACATGGGAAACACGGGCCCCACACTCCTGAGTACAGTCACTATGTCATCAACTCCCTTAGTCAATCCTTAACCCCGGCTTGATTAACATTTTTTATTCAATTATCATACGACAATGCGATTAATAAGGGACACTAGAAAGATGAAAACACAATCTTAAGATCATGCAATGTACTCTATACAATTAAATGTACCAAATATAACATTATAGATTCAGTTGTATGTTATTAAACATAGGAACTCAATTCTGGACAGCAGTAGATTGCTGTACCAAAATCAGAATTCCCGTTGCTACAGGATAGTAAATGTGGATCCGTTAGAAGGTATAGAAACTAGACTCTTGTCCGGTTCCAATGCATATAATTAAGGTACATAAAAGTTGTGGTAACATGTGTCAAAACAGCAAACTATACAGGATTTGTGTTCAGCCAAAATTTGTAAAATTGTGTTTATACATATGGAATAGGATTGAAACAACATTAATTAATTCCAGAAAAATTAGGGAATGTTCTCTAATGTGTCTAGTATCAGCATACAAAATTTTAAGTCATTATCTTATAGGTAGCATGGTTAAATTAATTGTGAATCAAAGTGTGACAGCAGTTTTTAGGATCTGGAATTGTACGACACAGCAGCAGTAAAAATGCAATATCTCTCAAACCGTAACTCGGAATTCAATTCCGCCAAAAAGGAAAGTAAACTAGACATCTGGGGCTACATTTCATATTCAGAAAGTTATTGATTTTGGGGACATTATCTAGGTCGAAACAGCAAGGTAATGTTCATGTTGGCATTAATTTTCAGGGTGTCAACGTATTCTTTTTGAATAAAACGATTAAAATGTTAAGAACGATGAGTTGGGGGTTAACAGTCATAAATCACAGCAAGCCATACCTATGTGAAGATGGTATTAAGATGTGAAATGTCCATAATCTTACTAATCACAAACAACTAATACACTAGCATCAATCATATAAGCCATCAATACTAGTATGCAATCTACAATTGTTGTGGGATGTCATGACATTAAATTCAATACTAATCCATATTCCTATATTCAATAACTATATGTATGCATGCATGTAAAATCCTTATACATTAGAGACAAGGATGACACGAAGTCAAGACTACTACTTGGATTCGCTCGTGTAAATCCGTAGTATCCCAACGATAGATAACAATAACAATATACAATAACAATTAGGGATCTACTTGCGGGATTCAATAAAAATCTCGAATATGACACAATAACTATTCGAGAAGAAATGACTTGCCTTTAGATGATGATTAGATCCGATAATTTGAGAATAACGGGATCAGAATCCCAGCGACACGGCAATGAGCAAACGATCACGATGATCAAAATGGTGATCAAGATGAAGATCAAGCAAATCCAACGGCCGAGATCGAATATAAAATATATAAGAATTAAAAGAGTACCAAAAGAGTAAATATACCATGATTGATAATTTGATGAATGAGAATAAAAGGTGGATCAAATCTTTAACTCACCAAGTAGAAGACGAACGAGACGATCGAGACGATCAAGGGCCGAGATCAAGTGTGATCGGTCGATCAGACGGCTGAGATCGAAAATCAAGATCAAGATCAAGATGATGATCACGATCGCGATGATCAGAAGAGAGCCGACGGTCGAGATCAAGATCTTGATGATGATGATGGTGATAATGATCAATACGAATCCAACGACCAAGATCAACGGATCAAGAAGCGATCACGATCGCAATGATCAACGATCGGATGGCCTAGATCCAATGGCTTGGTGATGATCAATGGAGGATCGGACGGTTGTGATAAAAAAACTGCTGATGATGGTAATGATCTGATCAGACGATCCAGATTAAGATCGAGATGATCAAGAGGAGATCGACGGTCGAGATTACTCGATGGTGATCAGCCCAAGAACAGAGGAGGGGTTGTTGTCTGTCGATCGCTGTGGAGGGAAACAGCGCAGGGTAGCTGCGCTGGCTGTTGGCATCGCTCGGGAGGAGGTAGGGCCAGGCAGGGGGGAGCATCGGCTGGGTTGTAGACGGCAAGGGAGATGGTGTTACGCTGGCTGCATCGTCAAGAGGAGTCGCGACAGGGAGGTAGGGCAGCATCGGGATAGTGCTGCTCGGAAGACAGGGCGGCGCGCTGGCTCACGGCAGGAATGAGGGACCACTGTGGAGAGCGCTGCTATTGCGGGTGCTGTTGGCGCGGGTGCTGCTGTTGTCGCGGGTGTTGTTGTTCCGGGAGGAGAAGAGAGAGGTCAAGGGCTGACGGCGTGGGGGTCGCGAGAAGGCGGGTGGGTGCACACGGCAGGGGAGAAGGTCGGGAGCAGGGATGGGTTTACATGGAGGAAGATGATCGGAAGAGGGGTCAGGGATGATGGGGGAGATGAAACAGTTGGGGTGTTTGGGTTTGCACAGTAGCTTAGGGTGTTTGGGATGATGGGGGAGATGAAGAGGGGTCAGGGATGATGAGGAAGATGATCGGCATTGTACAGTTGATGGACCGGTATATTCTGACGCAACCCAAACTGACGAAGTACTCTATCTGAAAAATAGGCCTCAACTGTACCAAAGTGGATAAGCGGTGCTTTTGTCAATCACAGTTGAGGAGCCGAGGTACAAACTGGAGGCAATCTCGCTAAACGTTCCTCTGTATATGGTTGCCACTTAACACATTCGTCTGGCAAGTGGTCAAGCTCGTCCCGGTAATATGAGAGACATCTATTAGGGCTAGCCTTCCACGTTAATGAACCCGTCCAATACACACCTTGCAGTGGCCTTATGTTCTCGTCCTCGGGAAGATTCACCCACTTTGGTGACTGCTTTCCAACAACGGGTCGGCCAATGTGTAGTCGTTCCCAACTTCAGACCTGTAGCATCAACATTGGTCCGTTCATCTGCTTGGTACCGAGAGACCAATTGCATAAGGCTCTATACAATGTGGCCATCGCAGCACTTCCCCAACTGTACCCCCCAACTCCACCAAGATCGGCGATTAGTGGTAGGTACATTAACGGAACAGAATTTTTGGAGGAATTTGGGAAGATCACACCTCCGAACAGTGTCATTATGTACGCCCGACAGTAACAATGTACTTGCAACTCCGTTGAGGTATTAGTCAACGTACCGGATAATGTTTCCTTTAACCATTTCAGCCTCAACGATTTGCCTACAAGGGCCGATCGATTCACCTCTACACCGAGATACTCGTGGATAATGGACTCTGGTTCAAAGTCTATTGTGCCAGTTACGGCCTCTCCATCAACTGGCAGACCCGTTATTACAGAAACATTTTGCAGTGTCACTGTCATCTCCCCGATCGGCAAGTGAAAACTATGTGTCTCGGGATGCTATCTCTCGAAAAAGGCTGTTATTAAGGGTCGGTTCACCTTAATGGAGCTCATCAACCCTATGCCGTATAACCCATATTGCTGTAATATCTCATGTATATGGGGATGCATCTCTAACGTGCCGTATCCCCTAAAATTACACTCCGAAGAATTTCCCTCCCAAATGTCTTTAGAGCGATGCTGACCTTGTAAAGTCAATAGCTTTGGGTCGATCGGACCGGGAGCCACCGGAGGTACATACGAGGAAGAAGATGGGCCCAGCTGAGTAGATGGAGAAGAAGGTCAATGTTGATTTGGAGGAGGAGGAGACGGGCCCATTTGAGTGGCTGGAGAAGAAGCAGGACCGGCCTCATCCTACACCAAAAAAAAAAAAAAAAAATCAACATACAAATTTATAATTTTATTGATATTAAAATTGAGCGTATGAAATTTATAATCTTATATTGGTACGTCTCTGTCCACCACGGTTCGTTCTTTTGGGAGGTTGACCATGACATGTCCGTGGACCTTTCCGGGTTGTTGGAGGTCTACTACTACTCCCTTCTTCGGTATTACTCATTGTCCGTGCCATATATTATATCAAATACAATCCTACATGTTTGATAATATATATTAACAAATTTATCTTAAAATCACTATAAATTAATTGCACAATTAACAATGTCTAATTTACAAAATTTCAATGTCAAACAATATAACTCACAACGTCCATTCCAATATAGGTTTAATTATGATTAATTACACAATGCAAATTTATCACGTGCAATGGTTATTTTACAACCAAAATTATTCACGCACAAATTGATCAATGCAAACTTATCAAGTCTATCAATGCAAATTTATATATCTATCAATGCAAACTAAAACCTAAACCCAAATCTATCAATGCTAATTTACAAGTGCAAACCAAACACTAAATCTACTAGTGCATATTTAACCCTAAATTTCATATATTTATAAAGTACAAAACAAAATGAACCCACAATTTTACCCATATTTAATATATGTATAATGCAAATATAACCTTAAAATGAACCCAAAATTTTAAATCCCTTCACCCAAAATCACTAAAAATTCTTTACCATAAATTTGGGGTTGAAGATCACTTACAAACGAATGTGGGGTTGAAGGTCGAAGTCGACTTCGCCGCTGCAGATCAGATCCTCTACTTTGAAAATTTTGGGGAAAAGGGTTTATGGGTTCACCAATATTTTGGGGGATTTCTTGGTTGAGATGAGATATTCAGCAGTGAAGAAGAGATATTAGTAAAAATTTGGAGAGATTGGGATGGGTATAGGGCTAAATCGAAGACTAGGGTTTGGGGGTTTGGGTTAACAATCGCCTAAATTGGGTTTTCGGAGAGAGTAAAGTGAGATGAGAGTGAGATAGCGAGCTTTAATTAATAAAATCCCAAACGACCCACGCTAACCCGGTTAATGTGCCTGGTATAAAGAGGCACGCTAACGGGGTTAGCGTGCCTATACTTGGGGTTTTTATCCTACACCCCTACTAGAGGATAGGCTCCCCTAGTGTCCCATCTACGAACACTAACCCCGTTAGCGCGAGTGGTTTAAATACGTGCGCTAACGGAGTTAGCGTGCCTATATTGGATGACTTTTTTTTCACACCCCCAACTGAGGGAAAAGTTGTATCCTCTGGCAACACGCTCACTGAGATAACGACAGGAAAATTACTAGGCACGTTAACTCAGTTAACGACAAAGAGTTTTTGGTATTAAACTATCAAACAGAGACAGTTTGGTACATACTTACAAAAAGAGGGATAGTTTGGTAAACCATATCAGGAAACCCTATCAGGAATGCCTTTTAGGAGTTGTACAAACAACTCTTCGGCTGCAGGCGCAACTTCAATATCCCATTGCGTAACGAGTTCTGGCTGCAAGGATCTTCTGATCTAGATGAATCTAAGGCGATCCAATTAGGTTGGAGGAAGTCAAAGAGGCAGTATCGCACATGGGGAACGAGAAAGCAATGGATTTGGACGGATTTCCGATCCTTTCGTACCCCCATCTTTTGGGACGATATCAAGGGGGACCTGATGCCGCCAACTCAGACTAGGCCGTCTTAAGTATGCTGAGGTAGTCATCATCCCCAAAAGAACAGAATCTCTTAAGGTGGGAGACTTCAGACCTATTAGCCTCTTAAATTGTTTCGTTAAAATCATCACCAAGATCCTTGCGACTATACTGGGTAAATTGATTGACATATTAATTGGAAAGGAACAAACAACCTTCATAGGGGAAGGTGTATCCTAGACTACAATGCGACGACAGAGGAGAGCATCCACAACTGTCATGTCTCTAACTCTAAGAGTTACTTGCTCAGGTTAGACTTCTAAAAAGCCTATGACTTTGTGAAGTGAGATTGTATCTTAGAAACACTGCAGGGTATGGGCTTTGGTCCCAGGTGGATCAAATGGGTTGAGCATTGCTTTCAAACGAGTTGAACATCTATTATCGTCAAATCCCCTTCCTTTGCAAAAGGGGTTTGACTGTTTGAGGCAGTGTGACCCCCTATCTCCTCTTTTATTTACTATAGTAGCGGCCTTGAGGGGCATGGCCATTAAGTGCAAGGAAGATGTCTGAATCACACTTGTAGGTCGATCCATATCTAAAGCAGGTTGCTCTATCCTCCAATATGCAAACGATACCCTGCTATTCGGAAATGGAGCCCTCGAGGAGACTGCGGCCCTTAAATGAATCATATACTGCTTTGAGTTATGGTCAGGTATTTGCGTGAACTTTCACAAGAGCATCATCATCCCCATTTCCTTCGTTGATGAGGATGTGCGGGACCATGCAACCATGCTAATTTGGAAGATCAAATCATTTCCAGTTAAGTACCTAGGGCTGCCTCCCAAACTTACAAAACTTAAGAAATTTGATTGGTTGCCGATCGTGGACTGGGTGGAAGCCCCGTTAGTAGGCTGGAAAGGAATATCCCTCTCCATGGGAGGGAGAATAATGCTGATCAATGCCATTATGTTCAGCCTCCCAACGTACTACATGTCTTTCTATGAAATCCCGAGAAGGGTGATCGAGAGGATTGATATAGTACGTAAACACTTTCTCTGGAAAAGGGTTGAACCAATTGGAGGAGGGGACCACCTTCTACGATGGGAGAAGACATGTACGAGCCGAGTCCATAGAGGCTTAGGCATTACCGACCTCAAAGACATGAATTTAGCTCTTCTCGGCAAATGGTGGTGGAAAATTTTTCATCCCAATGACGAGGACTGGCATGACTCAATACAACAATGCGTCATGAGCTAAGGAACCAGAGTAGAGGGATTTTGGGTAGGCCCAAGGACATCTTGGTTATGGAAAAGTATATCAAAGGCCTAGGACCCATTTAGTAGATGCATCACTACCTTCATTGGCAGGGCCGATCCTGAGTTCCTTGGCCCAAGGCGAAAAGCCCAAATAATATTTATGGGGGCCCCTAATTATAATATAATTTTTTATGCGTAAAATACATGCATATATTTACAAGGGAAATACAAATTTATGACTCCTAAAATTGCAAAAAAAATCGGGGGCCGCCTCACCGGTCTAAAGTTGGGGGTTGACCCTGTTCATTGGTAACAGCCATGTGACAAGGTTCTGGTGGGATTGGTGATGTGGACCACCACCACTGAAAATCTCTCTCGCAAAGACCTTTATGATCAATGACCGCAACCGCACCTATCAATTGCCAAATCATCAAAGAAGGGCATCTGGAATCCAATTCCCAGACTCAAACCTCAACTACTGACTAGAGTGGAAGATCTTAGGCACCACATCAATGCATCAGGTGGCAGCTTAAAACTAGGATCCGTTAGACGCACTTGGGAACTAGTATAAAAGGGGAAGTTCGTGGTGCGGTCACTATTCTAGAATCCATTTTTTTAGGATGCATACCATCACGGTCTACAATAGTTTATAAAGACAAAGTCCCACACTCAAGGTACAAGTGTTCCTTTAGTTGGTTCTTAGCGACATTGTCCTCATACAAGTGAATTTAGCCAAGAGACAAGCCACAGTTGCCACCAACTGTAGGGGCTTTCACTCTCACATGAGGACAGAGAATCACATATTCCTTGAATGCAATTGCAGCAAAGTCGTTTGGCATGAGGTTCTCCATGCCCTTGGAACGAAATCTTATCCCGCTACTATGAAGACCTTTGGGTAGGCAATGCCTTCATGAGATGTATACTATGAAAGAGGCTTGGTATATCACGGGTGTCGCTACAACATGGGTGCTCAGGTTAGATAGGAATAATTTTCATTTTTGTAGCTCTTGCACTTCCATTCATGCAAACTCACTCAGATCATGCTTTTGGATTTCTTTTGAGCATGGAGAGAAGACTCACGAGTCGATGAGCACATTGACAAGGCCTTTCTACTGCAGACTTGCGACAATGAGGAGATCGATAGAGATCGGTCCCACCATTGGATAGAGCCTTAACCCCTAGGGTTGTTGGGTTCTTTGTCTCTTTTTTCATTGTGCTTTCTCTTTCTTTCTTTAGTTTATTGCCTATCCTCCCATGATTTTTAGAGGTTATTGATTTGAACTCTACATCTTGTTGTTCTTTTTTGTCCAGTTTTATAGGTTATGTCGTTGTTTACTTTTAATAAAACATAATGACATTCTTCCATATCTTCAAAAAAAACTACCATAACCCATATATTTGTCTATTGCGCGGATAGAAGATCATCTAAGTATGCCCTCATAGTTTTCCCCTCACATATAAAAACCATTACATTCTCATATCCTCCTCTCTTTCACGATTTTTTTTTAATAAATGTCATTTTTTGAAACTATTTGTAGAAATAGGATACTTGCCAAATTAATTGTGCTAAAGGACTCAACAACCAAACTTGCCGTTCCCAATGACGAACTTAGTTATTTCGTGCTCGCTATTGGTATACGGCGAGTGTAGTTTTGTTTTTTTTTTGTTTTTTGTTTTTGTTTTTTATTTTTTGGGGTCGTTTTTTGTTTTTGTTTTTTATTTTTTGGGGTCCGGGAGGGGGGAGGGAAACCTTGTTGTTTCCAACAGCGAGTTTAGTTCAAATTTTTAAAAAAGACTCGCCGTTGGGAACGGCGATATGTTTTACACTAGACTCCATATTCCCAACGGCAAGTTTAGTTCCAAAAAAAAAAATCAATGGATTCTTTTCTTGAAAATTCACCAAGTTAAGCAGAGAGTTTTTCAGTTTAAAATTTTCAAATAAGACTCGCTGTTGGGAACGACGAAGTGCTTTACACTAGACTCACTATTCCTAACGGCAAGTTTAGTTCAAAAAAAATTCAATGAATTTTTTTTTCTGAAAATTCACCAAGTCCAGTAGAGAGTTTTTTAATTCGAAATTTTTAAACAAGACTTGCTGTTGGGAATGACGAGTTTAGTTAAAAAAAATTCGATACTTTTTTTTTGTGAACATTCACAAAATCCAGTAGTTTACTCTCTATGAAATTCAAAGAATCTAGTTGTTCCCAACTGTTAGGAATTGTGGCCTCGAATACACGTAGGCACTGAGTACTTGAAGTTTGAGAAGAGGAGGAGGAGACAAAGATAGCAAGAAAAGACAACAGCAAGTAGAAGAAGTGTAGTCTAGAGAGTTGAGGTCGACCGACCTGGGGGTGCGGTCAACCGACCCTAGCTGCTGAAAGGTCTTCGAGTATACAGGTCCAACAGAGAATGGGACGGTCGACCGTGCGAGTCTCGGGTCTGACTCTACACATTGCGGTCGACCGACCTTGGGGGTGCGGTCGACCGACTTCGGCGGCTGATTGTTTTTGGGCTTACGAGTTTAAGGTCCAATTGCTGGATTTGTGTTTACTTTTAGGGTTTACTTGGGGGCTATATATATGATTGTAGACTCTAGGGTTTAGATATCTGAAAAGATCAATTTGTGTAATCAAGATGTGAGTCGTTATCATTGTTCAACTTCAAGATGGGATTGTGCCGAGTGTTTCAAAGGTGAGAGAGAGAGATTGAGAGTTGTAATCTCTTTTGTAATCTTTGTATTTTTTGGAGAATACGAATATTGGTTTTCTCTGCATATTGATTGTATTCTTGTGAGATCTTGCATATATTGTTATGACTTGTTCTTGGTTCATCTAAGTCTTGGGAGTTTCAATTACTTGTGGTGTGTTTCTGCTATTAGCACTACGAGTTGTGGGATAGATTCTTCAACACCAATGAGTCTAGTATAAATAATCTCTTTGTTGGAAACGACGAGTCATGTTTGATAAATTTAAACTACACTCGCCCTTGTGAACAACAAGTTTCTAAAAATGGAAGGAAAAAAAAAAACTTGGCCCTCGTTTTCAAACCGTGAACACGAAATAACTAACATCGCTGTTAGAAACGACAAGTTTAATTATTCAGTCTCTCAGCAAAATTAATTTGACAAATATACTTTTTTCTGCAAATAATTTCGGAAAAAAAAAGACATATATTAAAAAAAAAAATCCGCTTTCACCTTCTCAATTTAATTTAAAAAAAGAGCTGGCATTTTAAAAGCGGGACCCTTAAATTAAGGACCGTTTCCCGAATCCCACACCACCGCTCCTTCTCAACTTTTTCCGGTCCGAAAATAATTACCCATAATTCAGTTTTAATTAAATTTTTTTTAAAAAAAAACAAAACAATTTAAACAAAAGTACACCAACGGCCGAGAAAACCACCCAGATAAAAAAGCAAAAAGTTTAAAACTTGGAAAAAAAAATAAAATTTAAAAAATATTTAAATTAAATTAATATATTATCTTTTCTAGGGTTTCCTCTCTTCCCACCCAAATCACCACCACTTCACCACCTTCTCTCTCTCTTCTCTTCCCCTTTCCTGTCATCTTCTTCCTTCCATCTCGGAAGAAGATAGACGAGAAATCGGAAGAGAAACCCGAAACCCGAAACCCAATCCCAATTCCAACATAGATAATCCTATCGGATTCGGGTCCCACACTCATGTCCTTATCGGACCCTCCACAATGGACCCCCCCGCCGTCGAGCTCGCCGGCACATGCTCCTGCACGTGCCCCTGCTGCGGCCCCACCTCCTCTCCCTCCCTCCGGAACATGAAGCGAAAGGTCTCCCAGTTCCACCTCAACGAGCTCGTCACCTTCCATGACCCCACCGCCGCCGCCGCAGCCAACGCCAACGAGTCCGACGTCATTTCCGCACGTGTCGAAATCGAGACGGAGGCCGCCGCACTCCGCGAAACCCTCGGCACTCACCAGAAATCGATCCAGGAGCTCTACGAGGAGCTCGAGGAGGAGCGCTCCGCTGCCGCGACCGCCGCCTCCGAGGCCATGTCGATGATCCTCCGCCTCCAGCGCGAGAAGACCGAGTCGATGATGGAGTTCCGGCAGTTCAAGCGGATGGCCGAGGAGAAGATGTCGCACGACCAGGAAGAGATCGCCGGACTCGAAGACCTCCTCTTCAAGCGCGACCAGGCCGTACAGTCGCTCAGCTGCGAAATCCAGGCCTACAAGCACCGCCTCATGAGCTACGGCGTAGGCCCCACCCTGTCGGAGCCGCCGACTCCCAACACCGCCACGTCGGCGTTTTCCTCGTGCGCGAACACGGCTTTCGATTACCCGCCGTTGAGGTGCAAGATTCCGGCGGATTTGGATAACGTGGAGGAGGTGGTGGTGACCTCAGCAAAGTATCTTGATACGTACGCGTTTGGGGAGACGCCGATACAGAACATTGAAAAGAGGATTTTCCAGATGGAGAGGATGCCGAGCAGCGCGCACGAGAAGGGGGTTGTTGCATATTCTTCGTCGCCGAGAGGGAGGACGAGGAGGCTGAGTGTGGATAGTTGGGGGAGTTTTATGATGAGAGGGGACGAGTTTCCGGTGGCGGTGGAGAGGGATGATGTGTGCGATAGGGTGTATACGGTGGATGCGGGGCACTGTGTGCCGGAGAGTTATATGAATACGCCGAGGGAGTGGAATGGGAATGGGAAGAGGGAGTTTGGGAAAGGGGATGAGGAGGAGGAGGAGGAGGAGATACAGAGGTTGTATATGAGGTTGCAGGCATTGGAGGCGGATAGGGAGACGATGAGGCAGACGATCATGTCAATGGGGATGGATAAGGCGCAGCTGGTACTGTTGAAGGAGATTGCGCAGCAATGGTGTAAGGAGAAGGATGTGGTGGTCCCACCGCCGCCCCAAGTGCTGCAACAGAAGAAGCTTGTGAGGAAACCTTCGCTGATCAGGAGTTTGTCAATTGTGTCTGTGATGAAGGTAGGTAATTCGTTTGGATTTATTCTTTTTTATGTTGATTTATGTTCGAAATTAATAAGTAAATTTTGCATCTTAGAGTATGAAATTACTATATTTGAGATAGATTGTAGAGGTGGCCCTACTGAATTGTGCAGTGATTGTAGATAGAAAACATGGTTCAGCCCTTGTATATATAGAATTGAAATAATGCAGGGTTAATTTCTTTACCTCAAGGGGGAATACCAGCTGGGGAGTGATTAGCGGAGGTGCTAGAGGATTTTGGAATTTTTTAGGGACGTTCCGATGTTAGGAACTTTTTGTTTCATTTGTTATTAGTTCGTCTTTGGGTGAGAGACTCATGTATATAAGATGGGTGCTCTTTTTTTGGATCGGGGAATGAGTATCATGGCTCAATGTTGGGATGTATGAATGTCATCGCCCTGGCTTGGTTGTATGTCTTATTAAAATATTTTTAATGAAGTGCGGGGGGACTAGTGTCCACCGTTTTCAAATATATATATATATATATATATATATATATATATATATATATATATATATTTCTTTACCTTAGGTAAGCAGTGTACATTATGTTTATGGTAGAGAATACTGTATTGGTTATCTTTATTACCACCACTTCTGTAATCCACACATATAGTATATTTTATTTATACATGGTGATATGGCTAAAAATGGGATTAAATCGGGACCGTTCAAGTCGGGCGCGAATCTTAAAGCTCTCAGGGGTAAAACGGTAATTTCACCTACAAGCGGGTCTAAAATGGAAACTGGGTCTTTCTTCAAAGTCCAATAACCCATGAACGAATCTGTCCTACTGGATATGGGTCCCAATCCGTTATAAACTAGTTCAGAAGGATAAAAAAGAATTCAGATTCATAATTATCCCTAAAAGGTGGTTTTAACCACTTATATCCATCCACACCGGAAAGTAGAGAATTGTTCTTATCTCGAAATGGATCCCTAAGGTGACTATAAAAACCCATCTCCTCCCACCGTTGCAAGGTAATCAATCTTTTTCCAGTTAAAGCTCTTTCCTAATCATTCTGATTACTGACAAGAGCGTCGGAGGGTGCGTCGCCGGGATCCATCCCGGTGTATCGCACATTTTGCAGGTTCGCGGTAGCAGCAAGAAACTGGTCAACAATTTGGTGAAGGTCAACAGGTCAACAAGTTTGCCTTGTTCGTTTTCTCAAGAATCCACAAATTCTATCAATTGCCCCCACACCAGATTCAGCGGTAACAGATTGGCGCCGTCTATGGAAAACGTCAAATAGCAATCCAGCTTCTTCCACCAGCTAAGACCATCTCCAACCATGCATCCAAAAGAGAAGGGGAAGGCAGCGATCTCCAGCCAAAGAACCACTTCTCTTCCTCCTCCCCCTCCTCCAACTCAAGGTGCTCCTCCTCAACAGACCCTTCCAGGGTCTCGGGGGGCTCTCGTGGGAGTCGTCCAAAGCAACATCCTCCTCAGGACCACGTCACGATCCACGATCCTCTAGTGGGCTCTATGGCTTCTCAAAGTCCTCCCGAGCGGGATCTCCGTCAAGTGATTGCCGACCGCCAAAAGGGGGCCGACCTCCGAACTCGCATGAATGGATGGCGAACCTTAGGGGAGTCCATCAACCTGAGCACCCAGGGGTCTCAAGAGTTCGGACCCTCCGCCGACCGAGGACCAGAAGATCCCCTCCCCCAAGGAGGCGAAGAGAGTCCCCTCAGCGTCATCAGCGAAGTACTCATTCTCCAGTAAGCCGAGCCACACATAGGGACCGCCAAGCTAGAGAGGCACCGGTCACAAGGGCGGAGCTCCAAGATTTTCAAGAGGCCGTTCTGTGGGCCCTCAACGCCGCTCCCAACCATGAGCAAAGGGCACCTAGTCCTGAACCTGCCCCAAGCTGTAACCACCGCACTCCTAGTCCCCTCTTGCATGGGAAAAAGTCTAGGGGATCGACGGGATATGACCGAAGGGAAGACTCGGTCTACCGCCATCTCCACGAGATGGAGAGGCGCCTTGGACGACTTGACTGAGAAGAGGAACAACGGGCGAGGAATTTTCGCCCGAGCAGGCCCCCGTTCTCCCGAGCCATTATGGAAGCACTGATCTTGCAAAACTTTAAGCCCCCTAACTTTGAGTCATACAATGGAGAGTCGGACCCCACCGACCACATCGAGAGTTTTAAAACTCTCATGATGATCCACCAGGCTTCGGATGCGCTCCTTTGCAAGACCTTCCCTGCCATGCTGAAGGGGCCTGCGAGAGAATGGTACTCTCAACTCGCCACGGCCTCCATCTTCTCGTTCGACCAGCTCGAGGGTCTTTTCCTCACGCATTTTATGAGCAGTCGCCGCACCGAGAAGACGAGCGGCTCCCTACTGTTCCTCAGTCAAAAGAAGGGCGAACGATTGAGGGACTATGTCAAGCGCTTCACTGCTGCAGCCAGGTCCATCGCTTCCTTGGAACCCTCGGTCGCCACTGTCGCCTTCCGGTCCAACGTCCTCATTGCTGACCTCAGAGCATCCCTTGCCAAGAAGCCTCCTCGAAACTTCTCAGAACTTCTGCTTAGGAGTGAGAAGTACATTTGAATGGAAGAGGCTCTCAACCCCCCACTATCGAGGAATCATCTTCCAGGAACAAACGGAAGAATACGAGCGAAGAAGGATCCCAGAAGCTCCAGAGGGACGACAATGGCCAACGCCGCCCAGCTCCTTGCTTTGAGAAGTTCACCCCCCTCAATGCTAGTATATCAATGGTCCTTATGGAGGTGGACAAAGAAGGAGGCTACTCCGTGCTCCTCCTAGAATGAATACCCCTGGCAAGAAAAGAAGCAGGGATAAGTGGTGCCGCTTTCATAGGGACTATGGCCACGACACGGATGATTGTCGGGCTCTCAAAGAGGAGATCGAAGAGCTCATACAGCGGGAACACCTGGACAAGTTCGTCCGAAGAGATGGGGTCGACCTTCCACCCTGAGGAACCTATAAGCGAAGAGAGAGGTCGGCCGAGTTCCAAAATTCAGAACCTGGGGCCGTCTTCCACCTCATCCAAGGAGGTCCTATGGGAGGAGAACCCAACTCCTCCCAAGAGGCCTTCACCTCATCGTAAAAGTAGGATCTCGGTTTTCAATAAGGCCGATGCTTGTAACACAGCCAAGAAGCATGTAATAATGGCTCGCCTTATTGAAGCAGCCACTTAGTTTATCTCAATAAAACTTAGCATTTTTTCACTACAAACTATTGCTCTTGCTACATCTCTATCTCTCCGAGTCACATTTACGACCCGTTAATGGTAAGTTCAGAGTCTAGCTTCTCCTACATGGCTGCTCCCACAACTTACTAAGCTAAAAAAACGAGTTTGGTGTCCAACACTTAGTTCGATATTGCTTTAGCCACTTGCAAACAAGCAAGGGCGGGACAGCTCACCATTCGGAATTGCTCCTACAACTCGTTAACCCCCTCTAACAACAAGTTTGGAGTCCAACACTTGGTTCGATTCTGCTTCAACTACTCGCTTACAAGCGAGTACGAAGTGGTTCACCATTCGGAATTGCTCCTGCAACTAGTTGAAACATCCCAAAGACGAGTTCATAGTCCAGCACTTGGTTCGACGTTGCCTTAGCCGCTCGCAAACAAGCAAGTGCGGGATAGCTCACCATTTGGAATTGCTCCTACAACCGTTGATAAATCTTTTTTTAAAAAAAACTGGTTCGGAGTTCACAATCAGGGCTCGAAATCGCCCTCACAACTTGCAAGCATGTGGGTTCAGGGCTCGACACGACCATTCGAACTACTCCCGAAACTGGTTGATTCCAACAAGCAGGTTCGAACACTGGCTCTTTTCCAGGGCTATCCCCAAGGCCTGAATCCCCTTTGTAGCTGCTCGTACGGCTCGACAATCCTCATCAGTGAGCTCTGTGCTCAGTTCATCTCCCGAGCCAAGCCAGCAACTCGTTCACTCCATGTAAGGGTGTTGGAGCCCAGCTCGTCCTAGAGGATCTCTCGCAAGTAGTTCACCTTCAAGAATCTGATATGGTACCAAACTCACTCATCGAGTTGCCTCTACTAGCGTGTTGGGCTCAAACAGCAAGTTTGGAGGCCAACTCCGTCCGAAAGTAGCTCCTACAAGCCTATCGGGTCCAAACGGTAGGTCAGCACCAACCCCCTCTTCGGGCTGCTTCTACAAACTTATCGAACTCAAACGACAAGTTCGACGCCCAACTCTCTCCTAGAGCCATGCTCTCCGCTCTGCTCGCCTCCAGATCGGATCTCTTCTCAACGAGTTCGGAGCACAAATCTCTCCTAGAGTTGCTCCTCAAACTTGTCTCCCAGACGGCTCTCTCCTAGAGCCATGCTCTCCGCTCCGCTCGCCTCCAGAGCGGACCTCTTCTCAATGAGTTTGGAGCATAACTCTCTCCTAGAGTTGCTCCTCAAACTTGTCTCCCAGACGGCTCTCTCCTAGAGCCAAGCTCTCCGCTCCGCTCGCCTCCAGATCGGATCTCTTCTCAACGAGTTCGGAGCATAACTCTCTCCTAGAGTTGCTCCTCAAACTTGTCTCCAAGACAGCTCTCTCCTAGAGCCATGCTCTCCGCTCCATTCGCCTCTAGAGCGGACCTCTTCTCAACGAGTTCGGAGCACAACTCTCTCCTAGAGTTGCTCCCCAAACTTGTCTCCTAGACGGCTCTCTCCTAAAGCCAAGCTCTCTGCTCCGCTCGCCTCCAGAGCGGACCTCTTCTCAACGAGTTCGGACCACAACTCTCTCCTAGAGTTGATCCTCAAACTTGTCCCCCATGATGGCTCTCTCCTAGAGCCATGCTCTCCGCTCCGCTCGCCTCCAAAGCAGACCTCTTCTCAACGAGTTCGGAGCACAACTCTCTCCTAGAGTTGCTCCTCAAACTTGTCTCCCAGATGGCTCTTTCCTATAGCCAAGCTCTCCGCTCCGCTCGCTTCCAGAGCGGACCTCTTCTCAACGAGTTCGGAGCACAACTCTCTCCTAGAGTTGCTCCTCAAACTTGTCTCCCAGACGGCTCTCTCCTAGAGCCAAGCTCTCCGCTCCACTCGCCTTCAGAGAGGACCTCTTCTCAGCAAGTTCAGAGCTAAAACTCTCTCCTAGAGTCGCTCCTTAAACTCATCTCCAAGAATGAATCTTCCCAAGAGCCATACAAAGCACTTCTCAACTTCATGAAGACAAGTATGTTGCGGGACCATTTTGACCATGAAGAATTATGATTCCTCGACTTATCACTAAAGAGAGGTTATAGATATTTAAGTTAGCTTCGAAACAAGGGGTTACACGCCCCGATCCGACTTCGTAGCCCTGGGAAAATGAGTTACAACACAACCGCCGCCAAGCTCGCCGCAGTTGTGAACAGACGTGTTTCCGAGCTGAAAACACCCAAAATTGCGTTGACCAGTCAACGTCTTCCAAGTTTGACATTTCGTTCGCCAAGCTCGCCACAGTTGACGAACAGACGTGTTTCCGTGCTGAAAACACCCAAAATTGCGTTGACCAGTCAACGCCTTCCGAGTTCAACATTTCGTTCGCCAAGCTCGCCGCAGTTGTCGAACATACGTGTTTCCAAGTTGAAAACACTCAAAATTGTGTTGACCAGTCAACGTCTTCCAAGTTCGACATTTCGTTTGCCAAGCTTGCCACTTCGTTCGCCAAGCTCGCCGCAGAAGTCGATTAGACGTGTTTCCGAGCTGAAAACACCTAAAATTGTGTTGACCAGTCAACGTCTTCCAAGTTTAACATTTCGTTCGCCAAGCTCATCGCAGTCGCCGAACAGAGTTATTCCCGAACAAAAAATGAGAGGAAAAATTCTCCTCAAAATCCATGCTACGATCTAGATGGATGGATGAGATTCAACCAAAACAATTAAACCAATAATGAGAAAAAAAAAAGATAAGCGTTAACGGGTCGGGTCCAAACTCGTTTGGACCCAAACCTGATCCACAACCCGAACCACCCCTCCGTTCTCCTCTTCTCCTCCATTTTCCCGCCAAAATGAAAAACCGGAGCAAAAACCCAAACTCCTCTTCTTCGTCGAGCATCGCCAAAGGACCTTCATCCCTCATTCGCCAAGCTCGCCAAACTCCCCCTTCTTCGAGCTCCTCCAATTCTTGTCGTAGCCTTCATCGAAGGGCTCCTTCGTCGAGCGTCTACCCATGGCCTGTCGAGCTCGAAAAACCAGTGCCTCCAAAACCAAGCTCGCTTCGTTCGCCAGACCCAACGTCGAGCTCCTTCAACACTGAGCCAACCTCAAGCTCAGGGTCGGTGACGAAACCCCTGTTGGGTGCGGATGCTTTGGTGGAAAGAAAAGTATATTTGATTTAAAAAGAATTTTGAGAAATTAGAGTAGCTACTGCTCACTCTATTATATTTCTTGTAATTTTTCTTGATGAATTACAAATGAGAGCACAACTATTTATAGTGTGCAATGGATAGTTCTAGATACATGAATACAAAGAGATGTTCAAAGCTTCATTAATTTCTTGATACAAAGACTACTTACTTGTTTCAAAGTTTAAATGCCTCTTCATGACTACTTGTTTCAAAGTTTGAATGCCTCTTCAAAGTTTGAATGCCTTTTTAGGATTCATGTACCATTAATTGCAAATTAACTTTTAACACCCCTCCTTAATTTACAATCTTGACTTGCTTCTTGAATCTCTCAAATTTATCAAAGGAAACAGCTTTTGTCAAAACATCAGCTGGGTTGTCATTAGTGTTGATTGATTTCGTTATTTTTGCAATACTCCATGAATGGGTTGTAGAGAAATTCGCCTCCACAATCAGTCCTCAAAGATTTGATTAAAAAACCGCTTTCCTTTTTCACAAGAGATTTGAATTGCAAGAAGGTGGAAAATGCCTCAGACTTTTGATTAAGGAAGTAAATCCACATCATCCGTGTATAATCATCAACACAGAGAATAAAATATCTCGTGTTATCTGGAGTAGGAGTTTGCATTGGCCCACATATGTCGGAATGGATAAGCTCCAATGGTGTTTTTGCCCGCCAAGATGTTTTCGGAAATGGGAGCTTGTGCATTTTTTCGTATATGCAGCCTTCACACACTTCATTTGGTTTTTGAATAGAGGGTAGTCCATTCACCATACTTTTCTCCTTGAGTAAACGAAGCCCCTTGTAGTTGAGGTGCCCATAACGCAAATGCCAATTGTGAGATAAATCCACGTTGTCTACTTTGAGAGCATGGTTATCACCGAGAGGCGTATTGAGAGGAAATATTTTATTCTTCATTTCAATATTAGCAATGACCACATTCTTTTTATCAAGTCTTGCATCTTCCATTATTGAAATGAACAGAAAAATCTTTCTGAATAAGTTGACCAACACTAAGAAGATTGTGAGAGAGATTCGGCACATAGAGAACATCAGTGATGAGTTTTTTGTTACCTTCTTTAGTCGGGACAGCAATGGTTCCTTTTCCCTTTGCACTTTTCTTCGAGCCATCGCCGAGAATGATTTGTGAAGTTACATTTGGATCAAGATCCACAAAGAAATCTCGATTACCCGTCATGTGGTTGTTGCATCCACTATCCAAGTACCACAAATTTGCTGACTCACGCTTGCTGTTGGTGTAGAACAAGACTTCATTCTTCGAGAAATTTGCATCTTCATTTTCTTCACTTTTCTCCTTGTTTTGGAACCAACAATCCCTTTGAGAATGATTAGGGATTTTGCATCTTTTGCATTTGAAAAAACAATCTTTGGATTCGTGATTTGATTTTTTGCAAATAACACAAGAAGGGTTATTACCGGAACTTTGCGGTTACTTCCCTCTCCAATTGCTCTTCTTTTCATTTTGTCGCCAATTTCCAAATTTTCCCTTCTTGTGAAACAAACCTCCTTGGTTGTTTGAACTTGTCTTTGAAACTTGTCTGGACTGAAAAACTTGATCGGTTGATTGATTGGTTGACCGATTGATTCTTTGCTCATGTGCAAGAAGTGATCCCGTTAACTCGTACATGGTCATCTTTGATAAATCTTTCGATTCTTCAATTGCGGCTGCTGCATGATCAAACTTGGAAGGAAGACAACGAAGGACTTTCTGCACAACTCTCTTTTCTTCAATTGTATCCCCATAGCCTTTGATTTGATTCACATCTCTGCAACTCGAGTTGAGAAATCACGGACAAATTCTCGATCTTCCATTTTGAGATTATCAAAATCTCTCCACACCGATTGAAGTTTTAATTCAATCGTCTTCTCTGTTCCTTGAAATTCTTGTTTCAAAATTTTCCAAGCATCTATGGCCTTTTTAACACCAAAGATTCGAGGAAAAATAGTTTTTCCAACTCCTTGTTGAATATATCGCAGTGCCATTGCATCTTTCTTTTTGAACTCCTTTTGCTGTTTTACATAATCTACATCTTCTTCTTTTGGTTCTTCAAGCTCTCCTTCAATTATTTTCCATAGATCCAGGGACTCAAAAAAATGTTTGCATTTGAGTACTCCAATAAGGATAGTGCTCTCCTTCAAAGATTGGTACTTGACTAGGAGAGTAGACGAATAAAGAACTAGAGGAATTTGATGCCATCGTATGGAATTATACTGAAAATGTTGGCTCTGATACCAAATTTGTTGGGTGTGGAAGCTTTGGTGGAAAGAAAAGTGTATTTGATTTAAAAAGAATTTTGAGAAAGTAAAGTAGCTACTGCTCACTCTATTATATTTCTTTCTTGTAATTTTTCTTGATGAATTACAAATGAGAGCAAAACTATTTATAGTGTGCAATAGGTAGTTTCAGATACATGAATACAAAGAGATGTTCAAAGCTTCATTAATTTCTTGATACAAAGACTACTTGTTTCAATGTTTGAATGCCTCTTCAGGACTACTTGTTTCAAAGTTTGAATGCCTCTTCAGGATTCATGTACCATAATTGCAAATTAACTTTTAACACCCCCGAGCTCCACTCCCCTCCGTTCGACGAACTCTCTGCCGCCGTGAGGAGCTCTTGGCTCCACGCTGCTCTCCTCCCTCGTCGAGCTCCCCACGTCGCCGAGCTCGCCTCCCTTTCGTCGAGCTCAAGCGGCAACCGTTCGCCACACTCCAAAGCCGAGCTCGAACCATTGCCAAGCTCGCAACGTTCGCAGCAAACGATCGCCGAACGTTCCCTCCTCGCGAAGCTTCGTCGAGCCCTCGCCGAATGCCGTCGCCAGCTCACTCGACGAGCGCTCGCCGCCTTTGACGCACAGACATGTTTCCGATCGTTTTAGGGGAAAAATGATCGCCGAGCTCCCCTAACCCATCACCGAAGCTCTCCACCACCTCCTCGACGAACTCCTTTCCTCCCCTCAGTCGTCGCTGAGCTCCATGTCTGTCGCATTTGCTTCCGCCGGCGATGGGGGCTCGTTGATGTGGAGGCGGACGTTGAGGAGACAAGAGGCAGAGTCGAAGAAGAAGGACGAAGGCAAAAGCGGAAAGAAAAAAAAAAATTGGGGCGACGTGTCGGTCAACGTTGACCGACCACGTGGCACGTTCTGGTTGGTCGGCGAACGTTTCGTTTGGGTGTCGTCGAACAGACGTGTTTCCGAACTGATTATAGGGAAAGATCTACGCGCTTTGATATGCGCGCTCGTCTGATCATGATCAACGCACAGGATTGTGCCACGTGTCCAGGTAATATTTAATTAATTTATTTATTTAATTGAATTAATTATTTAAAAAATCCGAAAAAAATAATTAAAAATCGAAAAAATTAATTAAAAATTTTTAAAAATAATTATTAATTTGGAAAATAATTTTAAAATTCTGAAATTAATAATTATTCAATTAGAATAATTAATTAAAATTTTCGGTAATTAATTATTTAATTCGAAAATTGAATAAAAAATTCAAAAAAAATGATTAAAAATTGGAAAAAATTCTGGAAAAATCACCAAAAATCCAGAAAATTCTGAGAATAATTTTGGGTATTTTGCAAGCTCAGAATAACACCGTTACACCCCGAGCTAGGTCCAACTCCCCCGAGAACTCCGATAAAATCCTGTACGCCATTAGAACAACAAACTACTCCTCAAAGGCTGTTAAACTCAGTCTTCAGGAGTGGGGGGCTCGTAATATGGCTAAAAATGGGATTAAATCGGAATCATTCAAATCGGGCATGAATCTTAAAGTGTTATGATATGACCCAAATTGCTCTTAAGGCACATTGGGCTTAGTATCTTCATATATGTAACAATTAGAATCAAATGAATACAATCAACATTTTGCCATTCTCTCTCTTAATAACCGGCTGCCTCTCCGCTCTTCTCTTCTCTTCCTCATCTTCTCAAACCCTAACATCTCAACCCATTCAAAATCCTAACAAATTGGTATCAGAGCCAACACTAAAACCCACACACCTCCAGCCCCTTTACTCCAGCCCCAAATCCCCACCATCACCTAGCTCCACTTCGACGACCTTGCCACCGATGCCGACATCCTCATCTTCGCCATCAACAAATTCTGCCTGCTCTGAAGCAGCGCGAAGGCCGGAACAGATCCATACACGATCCTCCACCTTCTTCTAGCCATCGCAATGACGTCCTCTGCCGTTGTTACTGATTCCTAGAGCCATCGTTGCTGATTCCCGGTGCTGTCTTGCTCTCTTCGAGCCACTTCCTCTGCGGATCCGTCGTCGAGCACCCTAGCCGTCTTGTTCTCCCACTTCCAGCCAGACCCGTCGTTGAGCACCCAGATCCGTCATCGTCGTGAACACCAGAGGAGGGAGGATATCTAGAAGAAGAAGGTTTGATTTTGTGATTTGAGTAATTTAATTTTTTGGGGGAAAATTTGGTGTTTTGTTGAATTGGGTTCAAGAAATTTGAATGGATATGTCGGGAAAATGTGATATTGAGAAGTATGATGGGAAGACGAGTTTTGCATTATGGCAAGTGCGTATGGCAGCAATTTTGTCGAGCCAAGGCGTTAAGGATGCCATTTTTGGTCGAAAAAAATTGATTGATGCGGTGGCGGATAAGAAATGGAGAGAGATGGATGATAAAGCGCTCTCTATTTTCCAATTGTGTTTGAGCGATTCGACATTGCAAGAAATCCTATCGGAGAAGACCGCTAAGGCTTTGTGGGAGAAGTTGGAGAACATTTACATGAAGAAGTTCCTTACCAATTGACTGCGGTTGAAATTGCGCCTCTACACTCTTCGCATGGTTGAAGGTACATCAATTTCCAATCATATTACGGAGTTTGCATCTATTTTGAATGACTTAAGTAAGATTGATGTTAAGGTGGAGGATGAGGACCAAGCCCTTTTGTTATTATGCTCATTGCCCGCATCATACAAGGCTTTTAGAGACATGTTGATTTATAGTAGAGATAAAATTTCTCTAGAGGATGTTAAGAGCAATTTGCAAGCCAAGTTGCACATTGATAGTGAAATGACCAATAATGAGAAAGGAAGCTAAGGTGTTGGTTTAGTTATTGATCGAAGTAGGTCATGGGACCAAAACTCGAAAGATACAAGGACCCGTTCGAAGTCTAGGCACAAGAATTTGACGTGCAACTATTGTAAGAAGAAGGGACACATTAAGGCCAATTGTTTCAAGCTCAAAAATAAACAAAAGGCGGATAGTAAAGGTTCTTCTTCGGAGGAGGCCAATGTGGCCGAATGTGACACAGTTGATACTCTTTGTGTGATAGATACTAATGTTGATGATATACATTGTTGGGTGATGGATACGGGTGCTTCGCAACACATGACTCCGAATAAAGATTGGTTTGAGACTTATGAGCCTACGGATGGTAAGGTTCTCATGGGGAACAACAATATGTGTAAGGTTGCCGGAATTGGTTCGGTGACAATTAAGTTCCATGATGGAAAGGTCCGAAGGTTGACGGGTGTGAGGCATATACCCGATTTGTCTAAGAATTTGATTTCTTTGGGGTCTCTTGAAGAAAAGAGTGTAAGTTCCAAAGTGAAGGTGGAGTCCTTAGAGTCTCTAAAGGGGATCTCACAATCATGAAGGCGAAGAGAATTGGAACTCTTTATTTCTTACAAGGTTTCACGTCACGGGCTCGGCCGCCATTGCACGTTCGGGTACTATGTCGGATGAGGATACTACTAGGCTCTGGCATATGAGATTGGGGCATATGAGCGAGCGAGGAATGACCATTTTGAGCAAGAGAGGCTTGTTGTGTGGCCAATGCACGGGCAACTTGGAGTTTTGTGAGCATTGTGTATTTGGCACGCATAAGAGGTTGAGCTTTTCCACGGCCATTCATTCGACCAAGGGAACGCTGGACTACATCCATTCGGATCTTTGGGGACCTTCTCGTGAGCCTTCCAAAGGTAATGGTTCTCGTTACATGCTTACTTTCATTGATGATTTCTCAAGGAAGGTTTGGGTTTATTTCTTGAAAGAGAAAAGTGATGTGTTTCGCACATTCAAAGAATGGAAGTCACTTTTGGAGAACCAAACGGGAAGGAAAGTTAAGAGGTTGAGAACCGTAACGGTTTGGAGTTTTGCAACCGTGAGTTTGATAATTTTTGCAAGGCTGAAGGGATTGTTCGGCACAAGACGGTTGTCAACACTCCACAACAAAATGGTATTGCGGAAAGGATGAATAGGACACTACTTGAAAGGTCTAGAAGTATGCTTTCAAATGCGGGTTTGGGTAAGGAGTTTTGGGCGGAGCCATTAACACATCTTGCTATTTGGTAAATCGATCTCCTACCACTTCAATTGAGTTGAAGATACCCGAAGAAGTGTGGTCGGGTAAGACAGTCGATTATTCGAATTTGAGGGTGTTTGGTTGTCCCGCTTATGCACATGTGAATGAAGGAAAGTTGGAGCCTAGATCGAGAAGTGTATTTTTGTTGGGTATCCCACAAATGTGAAGGGATATAAGTTGTGGTGTCCCGAATCATCCAAGTTCCTTATTTCAAGAGATGTCATTTTCAATGAGTCGGCCATGTTGAAGGCAAATGATGTTGCACCCGAGCCAACTATTAAGGAGAATGAGACGGTTGAGAAGAAGGTGGAGTTTGAGGTGCCGGTCCAAGAAGGTGATGATTTGATCTCACATGATGATGTCAATTTGGAGGAAGCCCAAGAAGAGGCACAACCATATGCATTGGCAAGGGACCGAGCTAGAAGAGAAACAAGACCACCTACAAGGTATGGATACTCCGACTTTGCTTATTGTTTGGCAATTGCAGAGGATGTGGAGTATTGTGAGTGTAGCGGCCCGAATTTTTAATATAATATCTTAGAAAATACGTGGCACAATCCCAGCATCAATTTCAATGTAATAGTACACATAGCCCAAAAACACAAATAATTTTTATTCCAAACTTTTATTACAACAATCTTTTTCTGAACACAGCGGAATTACAAACACCTTGAATTACAACTTTCTTTTTATAATTGTTTTACACAAAGCTCTATTACAACAGTTTAACTCAAAACTATCTCAAGCATCCAAGCCTCCAAACTCTAAGCAACAACTTGTAACACATGAGGCTAGAGATGATCCCTAACCCCCAAACTAAAGGGGTCAGCCATAACTGGTGAGAGTGACATAAAAATATACAACATAATTAAATCATAAAACATAAAGTCAACAACAGCATGTATTAACAACAAGGATAAATGAATGAGAAATAACGAAGATGTAAAGCATGAAAACATCATGAAATGAAAACAACAAGTGAAGCTAGTCTAAGTGTCAAGTGTAGGAAAACTGAAAGACACGAGCATAAAACCAAAAATACACCCAGTACATACAAATGCACCCTGTCTAAACAACAACCGGAGAATCATCTCCCTGCCGTGTACCCCACGAATAGGCCTTCAAGACCCCTAACGTGCAGATACACCCGGTACATACAAATGCACCCTGCCTATCCGGAGAATCACCTCCCTGCCTGTCCAGAGAATCACCTCACTGCCTGTCCGGAGAATCATCTCCCTGCCTATCCGGAGAATCATCTCCCTGCCTATCCGGAGAATCACCTTCCTACCGTGTACCCCACGAAATGTGCAGATACACCCAGTACATACAAATGCACCCTGCCTATCCTTAAGTAGGATATTATTAAGACATCAAAATCCCTATCTCTAGAGTTAGTGTACCCTGCCGGACTTTAACAACAACTAAACCAAAATCCCTCAGGCCTAACTCAATAAATCTCAACTGCCGGTTCACAGGACTCCCACTCAACTCCTAGAGACCTCAATCAGGACCAAACTCACTAATCCATCGTCAAACGATCAAGGAGAAATCCCTCCTTTCAACAAAACCCAACTCTTTATAATTTCTAACATTCAATCCAACGATGAAGTATCTTGAAAACATATGTTCAAATAGAAGATAAGGTATAAAATAATAAGTTATAGCTTAGAACATTTAGAGAATAAATCATTTGAAAGAACATTCAAAATTATAAGAATACATCAGTATAAGTCGACTGTAGAAAGCATAAGTCGACTGTCCAGAAAGAAAGTTCCATGATTTTAAGAAAATAAGCTAAGTGTTATAAGTTGACTTATAAAAGTCATAAGTCGACTTACCAGAGAATATAAGTTGATTTATAAAAATCATAAGTCGACTTATCAGAGAATATAAGTTGACTTATAAAAGTCATAAGTCGACTTACTAGAGGATATAAGTTGACTTATAAAAATCATAAGTCGACTTACCAGAGAGAAATTTCAGAAATCTTTTAAGAAAATATTCTAAGTGTTATAAGTTGACTTGCAAAGTCATAAGTCGACTTAAAAGAGAATATAAGTCGACTTAAAAGGTCATAAGTCGACTTACCAGAGAAAAATCTACGATAACTTTGAAAAATAAATTCTAAGTGTACCAGTCGACTGAAAAGGGTCTAAGTCGACTGTTCAGAACGGATTTTCAAGGAAACTAAAGATCATAGCAGCTGGGTCGTACCAGTCGACTGAAAGGTCATGCCAGTCGACTGTCGGCCTACAGACTGCATAGTTTTGGGTTGTGCACACTCAACCGATACATAGATTTACTTTACAAAACAAAATCTCTAAAAAGTATATTTTTGATATGATCAAATACAACTTATGGGATATACAAAGATCCATATAAACTAATCAAAAATCACTTGAATTGATAAAAATAACTTTTTGATGAACTTCTTCAAAATAAAATATAAATTGTGCATATAATCAAAATAGGGTTTTCTTAAAATAATTTACTGATCGCTGAAATAGTTCCTATTCAGATCCGAACCATCTGATTATCAAAACTCAAATAAAATCCCAATTTGGGTGTATTTTCTCAATCTCAACTAAATTCTAAATTCTCCAATTTTCATGTCAAGATCTCTTGATTCATAACTCTTCCATTCAATTATCTCAAAAATCTGAATTTCTACCACAACTCATAACCATAATCAAATTTGTAGTCACATACCACTAGGGTTTCGCGAGATCCACTCCATCCATACATATACATATTCATCATCCAATCAATCTAAACATTCATATTGTTCTCATATGACGTACACCAATCAAACAGAAACAAACAAAACAACCAAACAATTATATCTACTCATCTACAACATACACAAACAAAATAAATAAAACAATGTCACTCACCTTAGAAATGAAGAGATCCGACAAGAAAGTCTCCCTTTTTGTGAGATCCAAAATCCTCCTCTTAATCCTCAAAAATCACAAAATATAATGTTGTGCAGCGAATGACGGCTGCACAATCACTTATATAGGCCGGAAATAATGATTTAGGGTTTTAGAAACGCATTTGCAAAATAGTCCTTCCAAAATATAACTTTACATATATATAGCTCTATTCTTGGAAACTCAATAAAAATTATTTAAATTAGGATTTAAAAGTAAAATATACTCATTAATCTCAACCGGTACTGTTCAAAACGTCCAGAAAATACATTTTGCATTTTAATCCCTAAAAACGGCAAATTTGCAAAAAGGTCCTTCTTTTCTCAAAAATTGCAAATAGATCCAATTAATTTTAGAAAAATCTGGAAAAATAATAAATAAATTCCAAATATTAAATAATGATTTTCCATAAAGAAGATTTGACTTTGAACTTCTCAAGAAACTATTTGCACGTGTAAAAGATAAATTTTTAGAAAGTATTTATTAAATCTCCAAAAATCATTTTAATTCAGTTTCAAATCTTTAAAATAATATTTGAAAATACGGGGTTTTACAGTGAGCCATCTTCCTACAAGGAAGTCATTTCTTCTAAAGATTCAGCCAATTGGGTTGCCGCTATGAATGAAGAGTTACAATCTTTGCAACAAAATGAGACTTGGTCTCTTGTGAAGCCTCCGAGTGGTAAAAGAATTGTGGGTTGCAAGTGGGTGTTTAAGAGGAAGATTGATGGCTTAAATCCTGCGGATTTTCGATACAAGGCAAGGCTAGTGGCTAAAGGGTATAGTCAAGTCCAAGGTGTGGACTTCAATGATGTGTTCTCTCCTGTAGTTAAGCACACCTCCATTCGAGTTTTGCTCTCTTTGGTGGCAATGAAGGATTTGGAATTGGAGCAAATGGATGTGAAAACTGCCTTCTTGCATGGTGATTTGGAGGAGCAAATTTACATGAGCCAACCGGAGGATTTTGAGGTTACGGAAAAGAAGGACCGTGTGTGTCTTTTGAAGAAGTCCCTTTATGGCCTTAAGCAATCACCGCGGCAATGGTATAAGAAGTTTGACTCATTCATGGTGAGTATTAATTTCCATCGTTCCAATTATGATAGTTGTGTTTATTTTAAGAAGTTGGATGGTAGGGATTTCATTTACTTGTTGCTCTATGTGGATGACATGTTGATTGCATCCTCAAACTTGAAAGAAGTTAGGAGGTTGAAAGAGAAACTAAGTTCGGCATTTGAGATGAAAGATTTGGGGACTGCCAAAAGGATTCTCGGGATGGAGATCACATGGGATAGGTCCAAAAGAAAGTTGTTTCTTTCACAAAAGAGTTTTGCCGAGAAAGTGCTACGCCGTTTTGGCATGGAGAAAGCAAAAGTTGTTTCAACACCTCTTGCGGCGCATTTCAAGCTTTCAGCCGCTTTAAGCCCAAAATCCGATGATTAGAAGAAATATATGGAAAAGGTTCCATATTCAAGTGCGGTCGGGAGTCTCATGTACTTGATGGTGTGTACTCGACCCGACATTGCTCAAGCCGTTAGTGTGGTAAGTAGATATCTCCCTTGTCCGGGGAAAGGGCATTGGGAAGCGGTGAAGTGGATCTTCCGCTATTTGAGAGGTACTATTGATGCTCGTTTGGAGTTTGGTAATGGCAAGAAACTAACGGGTTATGTGGATGCGGATTTTGCGGGTAATTTGGACAAGAGGCATTCTTTGACGGGTTATGTTTTTACCCTTGGAGATTGTGCAATTAGTTGGAAGTCTACACTTCAAGCCACCGTTGCACTCTCAAGTACTGAGGCTGAATATATGACAATTACTGAGGCTATTAAGGAGGCCATTTGGCTCAAGGCATTTGTTGGTGAGATGTCTTCACTCGAGGGTCCTATTACGGTGTTTTGTGACAACCAAAGCACGATTCATTTGACCAAGGACCACATGTACCATGAGAAGACGAAGCACATTGACATTCGATACTATTTTGTTCGAGATGTGATCTCGGAAGGCAAGATTGCCGTGAAGAAGATTGGTACCGAATCGAATCCGGCCGATATGCTCACAAAGCCTCTTCCAATTGCAAAGTTCAAACTTTTTTCAAGTTTGATGTCGGTTTGTTTCTAGCTAGTTTAAGCTAGTTTTATTTCTAGCATGTTGCTAGTATATTTTTATGTTTACCTTTGTTTAGATTATGTTTGCTTTATGCATTTGCCTTGTATTTTAGTTTGTTTTAGATACAATTTGGTTCAAGATGGAGATTGTTATGATATGACCCAAATTGCTCTTAAGGCCCATTGGGCTTAGTATCTTCATATATGTAACAATTAGAATCAAATGAATACAATCAACATTTTGCCATTCTCTCTCTTAATAACCGGCTGCCTCTCCTCTCTTCTCTTCTCTTCCTCATCTTCTCAAACCCTAACATCTCAACCCATTCAAAATCCTAACATAAAGCTCTCAGGGGTAAAACAGTAATTTCACCTACAAGCGGGTCTGAAATGAAAACTGGGTCTTTCTTCAAAGCCCAATAACCCATGAACGGATCTGTCCTACTGGGTACGGGTTCCAACCCGTTACAAATCAGTTCAGAAGGATAAAGAAGAATTCAGATTCATAATTATCCCTAAAAGGTGGTTTTAACCACTTTTATCCATCCACACCGGAAAGTAGAGATTTGTTCTTATCTCGAAACGGATCCTTAAGGCGACTATAAAAACCCCTCTCCTCCCACCGTAGCAGGGTAATCAATCTTTTTCCAGTTAAAGCTCTTTCCTAATCATTCTGATTACTGATAAGAACGTCGGAGGGTGCGTCGCCGGGATCTATCCCGGTGTATCGCACATTTTGCAGATTCGCGGCAGCAGCAAGAAACTGGTCAACAATTTGGTGAAGGTCAACAGGTCAATAGGTTTGCCTCGTTCGTTTTCTCAAGAATCCACAAATTCTATCTATTGCCCCCACACCAGATTCAGCAGCAACACATGGAAATCATTATTTTGATCTAATTTGCAGCCGGAAAGAACAAACTGTTGTTTATATAGAAAATTGTGGTATATATGTGTTTATGTTTGTTGGAATTTATAATTTGAAAGGTTGAGGAAGCCATAGAGAAATAGTTGAATTACCTAGTTCATGCAAACCTAGGTGATTTTGAACCAGCTGAAATTAGTTTGCATATTATTAATTAAATTGAAAACACTTTAAGCACAGTTTATGCTTCTGATACATACTATTGAAGAGTATCACTTCCTCAAGCTAGTTATAGAATTACCTGTCCATGACTTTGACTTATTTTCTAGGTTTTATATGTTTTAAGCTATGTTGCATCAACACTTAACCGTTTTGTGTTGACGTATCGGACAGTCGTGTCTGTTACATGAGTCCAACACGATACTTAGTTATGATCTTTGTAATTCTGTATGTGATATGACTTGCAAAAGTAAATAGAAATAACTGAAACTAATTCTCTTCGACTTGGAGGATTTCTTATAAGGCATAAGAGTAACTTTTCTAGTTGACCTGACAGGCATTTGAGATATAGGTGAGTGGTTTGCTGATAAGGTAAGTTTTATGAGATCCAATTAGGACTGCAAAACAGGGGCTGATAGATCAGATGTGAACTTGTGAGTATGTCACCTCCTCTCTATGGATATCTTCTTTTATTTGTTTTGTTTTGTTTTGTTTGTTTTGTTTTTTTTTTCCTTTTTGGATTTTGTGTTAGGTCTAAATAAAATAGCCACCATAATACAAAATCTTGTTTGAATCCTCAAATATAGCATAAATATTACACAGACACTTCTAAAGTAATTTTTCAAAATCTTCTCCATGTGGGTGTATCGTACTGTGCGTTTGTGTCTGTGTTCGTGTCTGTCTGTGCTTCTTCGAATATATCATATTTACTCAAGATAAACTGATGACATATCACGATAATTATCTCAACTAACGCAAAGTTCAATTCCTTATTCGTTTTCCTTTACCTCTCTTTTTATTTACTGAAATTTTCCTTTACCTATTGATCTTTGTTCTTATGGCTGTCATTCATCAAGTATTTACCACATAATTGTTTGAGTTTTTATGTGTAAACTAAATGTAATTCATGTGCATGTCCTTTTCATCATTTGGTTACACAAAGAAATCATTGTTTTGATCTAATTTTGCAACCTGAAATAACAAATAATTATTTAGAAAATCCTGGTATGTGTTAGTGTTTTAGTGGGATTTAGAAATTAAGGAAGCCATATAAAAAGAGTTAAATTACCTTCATGAAGATCAAGGGGATTTTGAACTGACTGAAAATAGTTTCCACGTTATCAGGTAAATTGAAAATGTTTTAGTCACAGTTTATGCTTATTAATTGGTTAGAGGAAAGCTAGTGATACATCATTTTTTTTGCTCGTACCTTATTTCTTCCTAGAATTGTGATACATTCTATTAAAGAGTGTCAGAGTTTCCTCAAGCTAATTGTAGAATTACCTGTTCATGACTTTGACTTCTTTTCCAAGTTTTTTGCATGTTTTATGGTGGATGTAGTTGAAATGCATCCCTGTATCTTGCTGATAAAGTTTGGATTGTGTGGATTAATTGTCCTAATTGGCTATTTCTCTCCCCTGTTGATGCTGTTTTCCATCTATTTATTTACAAACTTAGTTATGATCTTCGTAGTTCTGTGATATGAATTGCAAAAGTGTAGAGAAAAAACCATGTCTTCAACTTAGTGGAATTCTTCTAAGTCATAAGAGTACTCTTTTAGTTGACCTGACAGGTATTGAGATATAGGTGAGTGGTCAGCTAATAAAGTTTAAGGTGATTTTTATGAGAAACAATTAGGACTGCGAGCAGGGGGCTTAGATTTTCTGTTATGGTGCTAATAGACTAAGAATCATATATGTGTCTTCACACTGAATTTTCATAGCTGCAGATGTGAACTTGTGTGTAAGTCACCTTCTTCTAAGGATACCTTCTTTTTTTTGTTTTGTTTTTCTGTTTTTTTTTCCTTTTTTGGATTTTGTGTTAGGTCTAGATTAATAACCACTATAATAGAAACTCGTGTTTGAATCGTCAAATATAGCATATTTACTCAAGATAACTGATGACGTTTCCCATATCATGATAAGAGCAAAGTTCAATTCAACATACTGTGGGAGTAATTTGTTGTTGTCCTTTTACCTCTTCTTTTTTTTTCTCCCTCAAATTTTTCTTTACCTACTGATCTATGTTCTCATGGCTGTCATTCATTAAGTATTTACAACAATAATTATTGCAGTTTTTATTTGTAAAATAATTTACGAGCATGTCGTTTTCAATTATTGTTTGACCAATTATGTAAAACTTGCATCCCGTGAAAATATTTTCATTGGTAAGGGCGATGAATTTGTATAGAACCACTACCAAAACTTGTAATGCTAAAATATTTTTTGGAGTTCTTTTCTTTTTATGCTTGATCCATGTTCAAAATAACTAAATTTTGCATCTTGGGAACAAAATAACTAAATTTGAGATAGATTATAGAGGTGGCCAGCGAATTGTATAGTATTGTACATGAGAGAATGGTTCACTCGTTATATAGAATCGAAGTTATGTAGGGTTAATTACTTTCTGTTAACTGAGCAATGTACATTATGTTTATGGTAGTTATTATTGTATAAATTATCTTCTTTAGCACTGCTTCAGTAATACACATATAGTATCTTTTAAAACATAGAAATCATTATTTTGATCTAATTTGCAACCTTAAATAACAAACAATTATTTAGAAATCCTTGGATATCTTTGTGTTTTAGTGGGATTTCTAAATTTGAAAGATTGAGGAAGTCAAAGAGAAATAGTTGAATTACATAGCATGTCAACGAAGGAGATTTTGAACCAACTGAAATTAGTTTTCACATTATCAGGGAAATTAAAAATGTTTTATTCACAGTTTAGGCATATTAATTAGTTTGCGGAAGCAATGAACATTATGTTTATATATGTTAGATATCATTGTATTAATTATCTTTGTTAGCGCCAGTTCTGTGATCCACATAGAGTATCTTTTAGTTAAACATAGAAATCCTTATTTTAATCTAATCTGTAACCTGAATACAAAAACTATTGTTTAGAAAAGCCTGGTATGTGTTCGTGTTTAGTGAGATTGTAAATTTGAAAGATTGTGGAATTCATAGAGAAATAGTTGAATTACCTAGTTCATGTGAACTTAGGTGATTTTGAACCAACTGAAATTAGTTTGCACATTATCAAGTAAATTGGAAATGCTTCAGTCACAGTTTATGCTTGTGGTACATATTGTTGAAGAGTGTCACTTCCTCAAGCTAATTATAGAATTACCTGTCCATGACTCTGACTTGTTTTCTAGGTTTTATATGTTTTAAGCTATGTTGCATGTACACTTCTATTTTGTACTCAAAGCGTGTCGCAAACGTATCAGACACTCGTTTCGGACACACAAGTCCAACACCGTGTTTGATATTTTAGGGTAGTTTGTCAAAATTTTATCGTGTTGGTGTGTTCGCATCGTGTCCCTGCATCTTAATTAGGTTTTAGGGTAGATGTGATTGAAGAATCAAACATCTGTGTATCCATTCAGCCTGATAAGATTAGGAGTGTGTGGATTGGTTCTCCTAGGTCTCTCCCCTGATAATGATGGTTTCCATCTATTTAGTTAAAATCATAGTTATGTTCTTTGTAATTCTGTGATGTGAATTGCCGAAGTATATAAAAAAAATTGAAACATGATGTCTTCAACTTGGAGGAATTCTTGTAAAACGTAAGACTTTTTTTAGTTGACCTGACAGGTATTGAGATATAGGTGAGTGGTGTGCTGATATGGTCTTGTTGGATGTATATGTATATTTTCAATATAATAGGATAATATTGTGTATATTATTCTATGGGGCAACACGTGTTATGTATTAATTATTGGAACGGGTTGAGTGGGCTAAAAGCCCAGTACCCTAAACCCAGTTCATCTCATATAAAAGCTGGTCTAGAGGTAGTGCTCTGTGATATTCCAATACTGATAAGCAGGGTATAATATCTTAAGCGGCTATGAGATAAAACCCTAACCCTAATTTCTCCAAATCAGTATTAACAGGTCTAAGGTAAGTTTCATGAGAAACAATTAGGATTGCGAGCAGAGGATTTAATGAATTTTCTGTTATGGTGGTAATCCTTCAAGAGGATACAATAAGCTTATATGTCAATTCTCACTTTGAGTTGTCGATGTCACAGTGTGAATTTGTGAGAATGTCACCTCCTTTCTAAGGATGTCTTCTTTGTTTTGTTTGTTTGTTTGTTTGTTTTTGTTTTTTCTTTATTTTGTGTTATGGTATAAAGAACACCACCATAATACAATTCGTGTTTGGATAATAAAATATGGTAGATATGCTCAAGATAACTGATGGCATATTACTATAAGTGTTTTCCCCAACCAAGTTCATCATCACGAAGTTCAATTCGACATATTGTGGGAGTAACTTGTCGTTTTCTTTACTTATCGATCACCCTTTTCATGGCTAGAGACCCTGATTTTAAATTTAGATGACGTGTCCGATATACAGTTGAGTAGGTTTTTGGGAGTAACTGACACGATATTTAAGTATATGTAGTTTATGTCCTTTTTATGAATATGTCGGCGGTATTATTGAATGTAGGGTGAAATATCGGCCTAAAGATCTGTATATTGTGTCGCTTGTGTCAGTTGTTATAAATGGTTTAAATTACAAGTGTGAATTTGAATAAAATCAAACCCGAAATACATACCCATCTTAATTCAGTGAGTACCCATATCCATCTAAGTCCCTAGAATCCTATTATTTCTGTTATTTATATGATATATTGATATATTTTATAATGTAATGTATGTAGATCATATTTAGGATATATTCTTCTATTATATATACCAACACGACATACATTAGGTTCGTAAACTGGCACGACACGAACATCCGACATTTAAAACCTTGCTAGAGATGGAACTATATATATCTTTGAGGGGCCATGTCCACCCCAAGAGAAAGTTAACTTCATTAAGCTATGAAAAAAATTGAAAACGTTTTGGTCAGAGTTTATGCTTATTAATTTTTTTAGGGAAGATTGTGATACACACTCTTGTGTCACTTTTCTTCTAGCTAATTATAGAATTACCAATTCATGAATTATTTTCTACTTTTAATGTTTTAAGGTGGGTGTGGTTGAAATCAACCATCTGTGTATCCATTCGATCTGATAGAAGTAAGTGTGTGGATTAGTGTCTTAATTATCTCCCCGGTGATGCTGATTTCCGTCCATTTATTTAAAAACTTAGTTATGATCTTTGTAGTTCTGTGAATGAATTGCAAAAGTATAGAGAAAAAACTGAAACCACATCTCTTCAACTTGTGGAGGAATTCTGATTAGACATAAGAATACATTTTTAGTGGACCTGACAGGTATTGAGATATAGGTGAGTGGTGTGCTGATATAGTTTAAGGTTTGTTTCATGAGAAACAATTAGGATTGCATGCAGAGGGGCTGAACAAATTTTCTGTTAAGATGCTAATCGGCTAAGGATCATATAAGCTTATATGTCTCTGCACACTGAGTTTGTCATAGTCTCAGTTTTGAACTTTGTGTGTATGTCACCTCCTCTCTAAGGATATCTTCTTCTTTTCTTGCTTTGTCTGTTTGTTTGTGTCACCCTCTTTTTTTATAATTATTTTGTGTTATGGTGTAAACAAACAACCACCATAACACAAAATCGTGCTTGGATTCTAAAATATAGTAGATTTGCTCAAGATAACTGATGGCATATTACTATAATTGTTTTTTTCTCAATTAAGATCATCACAAAGTTCAATTTGACATATCGTGGGAGTAGTTTGTCATTTCCCCTTACTTATTCATCTCAGTTCTCATAGCTCACTACAGTATTTTGCCACATAGTTGTTGGCGTTTTTATGTTTAAAGTAATTTATGCGCATTCCCGTATCAATTATTGTTTGATCAATTAACATGGAACTTGTGGTTGTGAGAAAAGATATTTTCATTGTTACGGGTGCAAAATTCGTATGGAACCTTGATCAGAACTTGTAATGCTCACAATTTTTATGGAGAGAGCTGGACCTGTAGATAATTCTGTTAGTAGATTCAGATACCCAAACCAGTTATATCACTTGAGTATATTGAATAGGCTCAGAAATGATGTTTGAAAGTTCGAAGGTAATATATGGTCAGAATCATCTGTCAGCTAAAAGTCAACTCATATAATTCAGTTGTATTTAGTAACTAACCTATGCTAATAAGTATGTTGTCAAATATGTTGTATTGAGGTGAGGATAGTTTGATTTTATTGCTTATAATATGATGTATTGTTTATTATTTATTATTCATTATTTTTTATTTTAAATCTTTACTGTAAAGGCTGTAGTTTGGCATGAGGAGAGCTTGAATCTAGTCATGTAGCTTGACCTCACAGTGCTTTACCATTTTGCACAGCTGTAGTAGGGTGAAGAAAAGTTCTCTTGATTGGTGCTACGAGGATTTTGAATGGAATCAACTTCTGATATTAGTCACATTTTGTAAATGCTTCAAAATTATTATTTTACTAATTGAACATAAAATTAAAATATGCTATGGAATAGAAGTCACTAAAATTGAAATGGTACTCATCTTTTTACTTCTATAACCAGAGAAAGGTTGTGTGCAACGGACCTCCTTCTTACTGAATGTGTGAAACCAACCAAGGTTTTAAATGTAGGCCGTCATTTGTCAGATATATCGGCCGAAATGTAGGTTTTTTGACTGGCCTACACGATATATGAGTATTGGGAATGTATCGGTGATATATCGGATATTAGGTGATATGTCTGTCGAAATCCATGTGATGTGTTGTTCATATCAATTTTTATAATGGGTTTAATTTTTGGGTTTGTATCAAATCAATCCAAAAGCCATTTTATCCATCTAAAAATGCATAATGCGTGTTGTGTTCATTAATTCACTTAGTTCCATATTATTTATGTCATTTATATGATTTACTGTCATAATGTGATGTATGTAGATCATATTTAGGATATATTTTTGTACATAACAACCTGGCATATTTTATTGTAAGTAGAACTATTGTTCCGACTGACTGAATAATGTGTTTGAATATGCACATGTGGGGAAGTTTGCTCGAGTATTATGGTGTATTCGTAATGAAGTAGGTAATAATATTGGTCTCTAATTTCATTTGCTCAAAATAGATAGATAGTTTCACGATATTCACAAGTATGCTAGCACAAAGAGTGCTACTTCTTCTCTGATTTCAGATATAAATATTATTTTTATGTTTTCCATAATTCTATTATTTGTCTCATTTTTCCATCTTCCTGCAGTGGATTACCAAATTCGTTTTCTGGAGGAGAAAATCAGCGCGAACCAAGTAATATATAGTGTATCAATTCTACCCTCATTTATGACTTTCTGGAGATTGGTTGTGACTGAAATGTTGCTCTTTGTATCTATTTATATCAGGTATGCATTTGGGGTCACAAACAACAACAATGGCTTACTGCTGCTCTTAGACAAAAACCCCAGAATGAGGCAGATGCAAAGCGTCGTGTGGACCCTGAGATAACTGGTGCTTGCCCTCGTCGTCGTATACATATCAAATTTCATCCTAACTGTTTGGAGATGTAATTAATCTTTTCATGGTTCTTCAAGTTTCCATATTAACAACTGTTGAAGCTCATTGCTTGTTCCTTGATTTTTTGGTTCTTCGTGTCATTTTCTCTATTACTGATTCGTTGCCCAGGCTTAGAGATTCTTTGCTTGGGATACCATCATCTTCATTGTGCATTCCTTAGAATGTATTGTGCATCTTCATGACATGTATTTTACCGTTGAAAAATAGATAGTAGGGATTTGAACTAGTTTGGTCATCTTTTGACTATTATAAATTTTTAATAGCTTTTTCTTTGCTTTTGTTATCATCCCCTTTGGTTTGATCAGTTTCTAGATTGTCTGAATTATGCCATTGGAAGCCTCTCTATTTATATACTCTCCAGGATATTAAGGGGTAAAGTCATGAAATCCCCCATGCCCCAATGTTTGGCTTCAATGTTAAGAGACTCATTATCATTAACTTTCGATCACTTGAACACCCACCGTAAACTTTAACTTTCAAATTTGAGGGGTTAGATCCCTATTATGAAAATACTCCTACGTTCAATTACCTTATTTGAAATCTTTCAGTAGAGGGAGGGGTATTTTAGTATTTTCATATTAGGGGATTTAATTTCAGAAATTTGATAATTAAGTTTTGGCGGAAATTTTTTTGGGGGAACTTTGGGGTCAAATGTTGGGGAGTTTCGTGACTACTTTACCCCCGGTTAAAATTTGCTTCTCTTAGTTGTACCTGGTGTTTAAATAGGATTGACAACAAAATTTTAGAAATTAAAAAAAAAAAAGTTAAATATGAAAAAACCTTACTCAAATATTGCCTATTTTTTAAAAAATCACACAACTTTTTTTAATATAAAAACCTCCTTCACCTATATTTTCAAAGCAGGGGTGAGTGAGGGTTTCAACAACAACAAAATTTGTGTTGAAAACATAGTTGATGGTTTTTTTTTTAATAAAAAAAGTTTGAGCGTGGTTTTAAAAAAATCGGCAATAGGGGTAATGCTACATCTACAACCTTACAACTTTACAACCTTAGGTGACACAATCTCATTAGAGATGTGTACAACTAACCACTACGACCTACGGCACAATATATTTTCAATGAGATTAAAAGGAAGAGTTGTAACAAAAAATTGTAGGTATAGCATTATCCTTACTTTTTTTTTTTTGAGAATAAAGATGACATAATCATCGTTTCATTAATGATGAATTAACGAAACAAGGATTACAAAAAATCTATCTAGAGAAAAGCGAGAAAAATGGCTACTAGCATCTCATCAGTATAATGCGTCGCCATCCAAAAACAAAAACAAAATACATGAAATTAAGATACAACTACTGCTACTCTGGTGAACAGCTTCTCTACATCCGGAGCTTTTTCCTGTTGGCCGTCTGACCTGTCCATGCATAGATTAAATCGTAAATTTGATACATAAAAAAGAAAATCTAATGTTGCAATTATGAAAGCAAAAGTTGTTTCGGTCTAGCCACAGTCCCCAGATCACCGCAGCTATAGCTAAATTCCAAGCCTTTCTATCCTGCTTTCTAATGCTATCTCCCCTTCCCATTTCCCAAGCCTCTGAAATAGAGGTTGGAGCACAGAGTGACCCAAATCCCCTACTAACCACCTCCCAAGTGGAAATTGCCCTATTACATTTGAAAAATATGTGCTCCGTGTCCTCGTCACCGTTGCTGCATCTGAGACACCGCGCTTCTATTTGCGAACCCCTCCTTAGTAGGTTAGCTTTTGATAATATCGCATCGTTCATCACTAGCCAAAGGAATGCCTTAACCTTCAGTGGAGCGATCGTACTCCAAATCGTCGCGTTGTATCTGTTTCTCACGCCTCCATTGTTGAGTCTGTTGTAAATGGATGCGACGGAGAAATTTTCGTCGGTCGCCACGTTCCAATTTCTGACGTCTTCAACTCCTTCAGCAATCCTCACCTCAGTTCAGATGAACCTGTTTAGGCTGTGTAATTGTGCGATGCTTTCTTGAGATACCTCCTCTCCCATCTGCAGCTGCAGCCTTCCTCGATTCCAGACATACGCAACTAACGATTCTGTGGATAACATGCTCCTGGCTGCTTCTGGGAACAAGCTAATTAAGGTTTTATTGCCCGCACCATTTATCATACTTTAGTGAGGCTTTTTGCATTTAGTTTTAAAAACTTTATAACGACCATCTTTAGATGATATAGAAACTCATAAGTATGGTAACGATGCTGCTAGAGTAAAATGGTAAATGGACAAATGTGATAGACGCAACTGCAATAAAATAATATGTGATAGAATGGTTACTCTTATCCATTGCAAACTCTACCTACAAATATATTACTTCTCACTTTAGCAAGAGAAATCTTTACCAACTGCACTATAAATATTATTTTTATTGTACAACTGCAGTGAGCAACACTTACCATCTGTAGACGCAACTGCAATGATGTTCTACCAGGTTTTCTAAGAAGAAATAAAAGGGGGATATTATGGCTTTGATGGATGAATTTTTCAATAACCACCTCAGGATAGGCATGTTCAATTTTGCAGAAGTGGTTCTAATACCTAAATAGGAGGAGTCTACTCGAGTGGGGGATTTTAGACCTATTAGCCTCATAAACTGCTCGATAAAGATCATCACAAAGGTCCTAGCCATCCGTCTAGGAAACATAATGGACAGTTTAACCAGCAATGCTCAGTCTGGGTTCATCAAGGGCAGATGTATCCTGGACTGTGTGGCCACCACAGAACAAGTTATCCACCACTGCCACACGAGCAATTCTAAGAGTTTCCTCCTCAAACTGGACTTTGAGAAAGCTTATGATTCCGTCCACTGGGACTGCTTGCTGGAAGCTCTCAAAGGGAGAGGCTTCGGGGAGAAATGGATCAGGTGGATCAGACAATGTTTATACACTAGTAAAACAGTTATCTCGGTTAATGGGAGGCCGGGACTACCATTTTCGTGTAAGACGGGTCTTCGACAGGGGGATCCGCTATCACCTCTTCTATTCACTATCGTAGCAGACGTCCTCAGGGGCATGTTCGAAAACTGTCCGAGAAAAGATTGGATTAAGCCTGTGGCTAGCAGCACCGCTACCCAAGGGTGCACGATTCTCCAGTATGCTGATGACACCCTCCTCTTTGGTAACGGGAACAGTTCAGAAACAGTTTGTTTTAAAGGGGCCCTCTACTGTTTTGAAGCATGGTCAGGTCTCAGGATTAATTTCCACAAGAGTGCTCTGATTCCGATTGCAATCTCAGATGCAGAAGCACAGGACCATGCTACCATACTGAATTGTATGAAAGACGATTTTCCAATCAAATATTTAGGTCTGCCATTCAGACCAGAGAAGCTTACCAAGACGGACTGGCTGCCTTTCACAGATAGGGTGGAGGAAATATTGTCTGGATGGAAAGGAAAGTTGCTTTCCCTCGGGGGTAGAGTGGTCCTTATCAACTCGGTGTTGTCTAATCTACCAATTTACTACATGTCGTTCTTTGAGCTACCTAAGTAGGTGATCCAAAGGATCGACCGAATCCGAAAACAATTTCTCTGAAAAGGGGCGGACTCGAATAGAAGGGGATACCACCTGATCAAGTGGGGTATTGCATGCATGAAGAGGAAACATGGAGGGCTAGGCATCATCGATTTGAGAGACATGAATCTTGCCCTACTGGAAAAATGGTGGTGGAAGATCTTCCACCACAGTGGGGAAGGATGGCAGAAATTCATTCAACCATACCTTAGGGGGAAAGGTACGAGAAGTTTTGGCTTCCGAGTATGGTCTAGAGTCTCTCACTTCTGGAAAGGGGTTGCAAAAGCAAACGGGTCGTTCAGCTCAACAGTTACATCGACTATTGGGAATGGATGGTCCACCAGATTCTGGTGGGATAAATGGTGTGGTGCCCACACCCTTAAAGAGGCTTTTCCAGATTTGTATGAGAAAACAATTCGTCTGAATATAACGGTGGCCAAGACATGAAAGAGGAGCAATTGGAAGCCGCCATTCCGAGGACCTCTTTGCCCAGGGTTACAACAGCGCCTGAATGAAATGCAAACATACATTACACGGAATGGAGCAAGGTGCGCCCAAGGCTCAGACCAGATGCGCTGGGGACTAGAGACCAAATGAGCTTTCACTGTTAGGTCTCTGTATCATCGCATTCACTATCGAGGTTGTAGGCCCAGTTGGGCACAGGTGTTATGGAAAGCCAAAACACTCCTTAAAGTTAGGGTCTTCCTCTGGCTAGTACTCAATAATGCAATTCTCACCATAGAGAACCTTGCCAAAAGACAACCCCAGATCGTGACCAACTGTGGATTTTGTAACGCACACACGGAGAGTCTGAACCACCTCTTCATTCATTGCCAAAGAAGTAAGGCAACTATGGTAGAAGTTTTACGGGCCCTAGGGACTTGTGACTACCCTAGCGAATACAAGGAATTGTGGGTTGGCCCCAAATTCGTCTCGGTCCGCCACGAAATGAAGGATGCTTGGTATATAGCCATAGCGGCAACCACTTGGGTGTTATGGCTAGACAGAAATAATTTATATTTTCGTGCTTCATATAATAGTATCTCTGGTAATCTTACTCACATTATGCATCTTATTTCCTTTTAGGCTACAGCTGCTGCTACAGGAGCAAGAGGAAGGATTGCTCGAGTGTTCCAGGTGGACGAATTCGATGATGAAGAGGTGGAGTTTGGACCGACACTGGACTGAGAGGTAGACCCCCCCCCCCCCCCCCCCCCCCCCCGGTCCTCACAGAGCACATGACACATTTGGGAAGCCCACCATCTGCAGCCAGTTATATTTTGTATTTTGCTTAGATCTATTGCATTTTGGGTTGTACTGTTGCACTTTTGATTGGACCCACCCCCCAGGGTACTGTTGGGATATTATGTTCTACTTTCTGCACTATTACTTTTGTATTTTTTTCGGTACGCCGAGATTGTTTTATTAACTTCTTATTAATGAAAAAGGGTGACGTTATTCCACCTTATCCCAAAAAAAAAAAAAAAAAAAAAAAAACTTACCATCTGTTACAGTGGTCTTTGGTCGGTATGAATTCAGGGGCAGAGAGGGGTTTAGTTTAGTGTATGTTTTTAGTGATATCTTCAAAGCCTTGTTTTGTTTTGTTTTGATTGAGATGGTTTTATGTTTCTAAGTTTGTTCTAATGCAAGCTATTGCTATTTGGTGTTTTGATATGTTTAAAAATATATATTTATTAAGATGTGGATTCACTTATAAATTACTAGTTTTAAAATGAAAAAACTTTCTAATAGGCAAGGGTTTAGTACCACTACCTTTACACGGTTATTAGAATCGATACCATAGAGTTTTGGTAAAGACACTATGGGCATTCTCTTCTATTTTTTAACATGATCAAACAAATCTTATCACTTTTAAGGAGAGCAATAAAAATCAGCACAAGGAACCCACAAATATTCCTACATCAACACAAATCATCCTTAAAACTCAACTGCGGTCTTCACTATTCTTTCTTTCTTCTTATCCTGCAGCCAGTATATTAAACTCAGCAGTCAGTACAACTAGCACTACTCATCTAACAAAATACCAAAGGTGTTGAAAAACTCTCGTTTTTTTCCCCCTTCAGTATCTATAGTCGTTAGTTATATAGTCAAGATTTGGGGGGAAAATAGAAAAAAATGTGCTGTAGCCGTTGGCTATGTACCCAAATTTTGAGATTTTGGATGAACAGTGGTCTGCTATACTTAGAAGAAGATATATGAATTTGAAAAAAATAGCCGACGAAAGATGATTTTTCGTCCGTTCAATCAGACGAAAGATCAACTTTTGTCGCTGCATTTTTTTTAAAAAATATATCGGACGGGAAATGATTTCTGGCCCGATCAAAAAAAAAAAAAAAAAAATCGATCAGACGGGAAATCATTTCCTGTCCGATCGAGCTCGTACGTCCATGCTCTTTCTTTTCATTTTCTAGAAACTACAACACATAAACATATCTATGTGTATAGATTGGTGTTAATTGAATTTTAATTAAGAATTAAGATTTAATTAGGATTAAATTAAGAGTTAATTATGCATTAATTAGAAGTTTTTTTTTAAAAAAAGGGAGAAATGTCCGTTGGTTTTTTATTTAAAAAATAAATAAAATTAATGGACGGAAAATCAATCATCCGCCGTTGATTTCTTAAAATTAAAACTCAAAATTTGGATTAAAACAACTATAGTTTAAATTCAAAATTTACATACCTATATGCTAAATATCCAAAAATTGAGATGGAATGACTACAAATGCTCTCAACCGTGAGTTCAAACCTCAGATTTATGTGATCATGTGATTATGTTCAAACCTTCTGCTTCTAGTATATAAACCACGAGTTTTTCTTCTAGTATATAAAGCACGAGTTTTTTGCCCGTAGTAGGCCACTTTTTGAAAACATTTGTGATTATGAGCTAGTTCCAAAACTATTAGCGTTCGTGGGCTATATTGTGCCACGTCAGCAGCGACCGCTATTTTCGCTAATGAAAATAACGACCTCTGTTTTAAAATATTTGGAATTTTTTGTTTGTTGTCGCTATTCCCACTAGCGACCTTAGTATATACGAGGTCGCTACTGGGATTAGCAGCCTTTAATGAACTGTATTCTAAAACTTACCAAAATATAGAGGGCTCGTGCTCTCCGAAAAAAAATGTCACGCCCCGCTTTCCAAAAATACGGAATACGAGTACATGACAAAAGCTCAGCGAATGACTCACGTCACCCATAAACTGTTTATCCGATTAACTCAACAATATAGATAATACAGAACAATTACGCAGGCAATAATAATGATCTCATGAACAAAAATACTTAGAATGAAACAATAAAAATATCCAAATACAATAATAATAATCCAACGTCTAGAAACAATAATAAAATTCGGGACATAAGCCCAAAACAATAATAAATCAATCCAAAATAATAATAAGTCTCAATACATTAAATTTATTAAAGCAATAAGCAATTAGAAAGCAGTAGTTTTCAGACTGTTTGTTCTCCGACTCCAGCGGGCGACTATTCTTCAAAATCTGCAATTAAATAAATTACAGGAAGAGGAAAAGAAAACAAAACGTCCGTCAATGCAAGTTATGAACCGCTTGTAGTGCAGGCATAAGTACATGGAAAAAAGGATAACTAATAACATGGAATATGCATGATAACAAAATATAACAACTAGCATGGCAAGATAAACAGGTGTAAGTAGCATGTAATAAGTGTCGAGTGAACAAGTATCATGTAATATTCGATATCATTAGGAACAATGATGAAAATAAGTAATGTCAGTGATGTGTCAATCCTTATGTCTATTAATCGTTTTAATCCTAATTAATGCATGTATTACTATGTCCCATGTGATCCGTAGTCCGTACCACAGATTCGATGCATACAATCAATTTCGTTTTAGACTTAAGTGGAAGATTCTATAAATCATGTACACGACACGATAACGGTATTTGCAATATTGTTGCACACTGGTTGGCTCAATAAAAACAATACACAGTCAATTGGGGATACTGTATCAATAGTCCAACAATAAACCGATAACAATAACTTTTGCCAACACACAATATTTTGGGAAACAAGGCCCACACTACGGCGTACAGTCACTATGTCATCAACTACTCCAATCAATCCCTTAAACCCCGGCTTATTAATTATTTCATTAATGCAACAATACAATATGCAATCTAGAGACATGAGATAAACGATAATAACAATAGAAAAACAATAGGATGATAACATGAAATATGGCGTATTAGATGTCCAAGCAACATAGTATAGGGTATTTTACAAGTATTCGACAGGTATAATACGAATAACACATCAAACACAGATATCTCAAGATAGCATGAACATATACATCAAAAGTGGTCAACCCTAGGTTAATTCATGTCATATATGTCGTGAGGCAACTATGGTCAAATAATCACAATAGAGACAATATCAACAAAGGGATTTCACACACGAATTGTCTCTAGAACCCAACTACACTACAAGCGGTATTTTGTACTTGTATATGCAAAGAAATTTAATACAAGTTATTTGCCTGTATAAACGGTGAGAACGAATACCAAGAATAACGAATAGAAATCCCGAAGCAACGAACTCACGAACACACAATCACACGTGCAATATACGTGCAATAAAAACCCAATTCAACATAGCACACAAAGAGACAAGCAGCAACAGCTTCAGCAACAGTCAATGGCGAAAATAGCAAAAGGGGACCTCGGGCCTGGCAGCTCGAAGTCGACGACGATGGCGGCGTCGCAACGGCGGCTGCGCGACGGAAACAGGGACAAGGCGTCGGGAGGGTGTGCTGGCTTTTGACGATCGGAAAAGGAAAAAGGGAGGTGGGGGTTTGTGGGTTCTGATGTCGACGATCGGAAGAGGAGGTGTAGGGGGATGCCCGGTGGAGGTGGCGCGCCGACGAGGGTCATCGGCGCAAGGGGGGTGGTCGGAGTGGCGGGGGAATACGCCGGAGAATAAGATGTACAGGAATTTGGGTTGGGGTGATTTTTGGCTGCTGTTGTAGGGCAAAACAGGGAAAGAAGGAGTCAGGGGGGTCTGGTGGTACTGGGGCTGGTCGACGGGAGGAGGGACGACGAAGGGGGTCGCCGGAGGGGGTAGTGGTGGTCGGAGAAGATGGGAAAGGCATTGGGCGGGAAAACTGTGGTCGGGGAGAGAGATAACAGGGAGGAGAGAAGAGAGAGAAACTAGGAGAGAGATTAGACGGCTCTAGGGTTTTAAAATTGTACCTTTTTTTGGGTTTGCAATTGATGCGGTTTATTTCTGGGAGACGTGTGGATGCACCAGGTGTGAGTTCGGACTCAATTTATATTGAAGGAGAAAGCTGCTTGTCAGACGACCCTCGGAATGACCTGGCAGCTCCTGTAACGGGCTCGGAGTGAAGTGGATGCCTCGACTCGGATCAGAGGGTTCGGATCCGAGGTCTTGTGTACCTGCAGACGGTCCTGAAACACCGGGGTTTATCCCGGTGGCGGACCCTCCGACGATCTAGTCAGTCTCTGTGAGAGAGTAGCAATAACTAGGTGAATTTAAGTGGCAAAAGATTGGTTACCACCAAAGGTGGGTGAGGGTCTAGTATTTATAGAGAATTCTAACCGGGTTTGGATCCGCTTGGGGGCCGGGTCTGAACCCGAAAGCCCATGGGCCTGACGTGGCAGAAGGCCCAGGGGGTTTAGGGCTGACGTGGCAGTACCAGGAGTGGTATAGGGCTGACGCGGTAAAGCCCTTGGTGGTATTTGGGGCTGACGTGGCAGATCATGGGGCTTCTGTGTTTCTGGGAGGATCTGGTGGCCCAGGCTGTGCCAGGTCATCCTCATTTTATACCAGGAAGGGCGGACGGCCCGGAGGGCTGTCGCGGATCGGACGTCGAGGGCTGTCGTGGATCGGATACGAGGAGACCAGATCTGTGGGGGTGAACTTTGAGGTTCGGCGCCGATCCTGCCGTGGCTCGAATCCGAACTAGGCTGCTGTTTCTACCAAATTTTGAGTGAGAGTTGTATTGGGCCCTGGTTGGGCCCCAAGCCATTTTTACCCCACCACACAAGCCCCCCACTCCTGCGGAGGTGCGGGAGCTAGCCGTGGAGGAGTGTTTACGGTTGTAGAAATGGGATGGCGAGCCATTATGCCTTTATGAGGGGATTATTTTGGTGCCAGACCTAACCTCGAGCAGGCGAGGTATTATGGGTCGGCAAAGGTGATGGCGAGCCGTTGAGCCTTCCTGAGAAGACTACCCTGGTGCTAGATCTGACCTCGAGCTGTCGAGGGATTACGAGTTAACAAGGGCGATGGCGAGCCGTGGAGCCTTCCTGAGAAGACTACCCTGGTGCTAGACCCGACCTCGAGCTGGCGAGGGACTTATGGGCCAACAAGGGTGATGGCAAGCCGTTGAGCCTTCCTGAGAAGACTACCCTGGTGCTAGACCTGACCTCGAGTTGTCGAGGGATTACGAGTTAACAAGGGCGATGGCGAGCCGTGGAGCCTGCCTGAGAAGACTACCCTGGTGCTAGACCCGACCTCGAGCTGGCGAGGGACTTATGGGCCAACAAGGGAGGTGGCGAGCCGTTGAGCCTTCCTGAGAAGACTACCTTGGTGCCAGACCTGACCTCGAGTTTGGCGAGGGATTACGGGTCGGCAAGGGCGATGGCGAGTCGTGGAGCCTTCCTGAGAAGACTACCCTGGTGCTAGACCTGACCTCAAGCTGGCGAGGGATTACGGGCCAACAAGGGTGTTGGCGAGCCGTTGAGCCTTCCTGAGAAGACTACCCTGGTGCCAGACCTGACCTCGAGCTTGGCGAGGGATTACGGGTCGGCAAGGGCGATGGCGCGCCGTGGAGTTTTCCTGAGAAGACTATCCTGGTGCTAGACCTGACCTCGAGCTGGCGAGGGATCATGGGTCAACAAGGGTAAGGGCGAGTCGTTGAGCCTTCCTGAGAAGACTACCCTGGTGCCAGACCTGATCTAGAGCCGGCGAGGGATCTACGGGTCGGTAAGTGTGGGGGGCGAACCGTTGTCCCTTAGGAGTGTTGAGCAGGGTGGTCCGCTGTCTTTGCGGAGCATTAAAGGCGCCTCGGGATCTGTGTGATGTTCTAATTTCCCAGGGGCCTTAATGGCGCCGCCTAATAAATGCATGGCGCATGGTCTTCCGTCGTTTGGTCTTCCCCATGCCATAAAGGCCGGCCTACGGGGGAGGCTATAAGTACCCCTCTCTGCAGTGGGTTGGATCACAGCAAGGGTGGTCTATTGGCCATCAAAGGTGTCTGCTCCGGCGGACGTCTGTTTCTTACAAAATTTTACCCCCGGTCGTGTCGGAGAGGTGGTTTCTCTGCCGCCCGGATCTTCTCTTGGATCTGATGGCTCTAATATGGTAGCCAGATCCAGGGGGGATCAGGGCGAGAGGGGTAACGACCGAAATTCGGACCGGTAGATGAGGAGCCTCGGATTGGTGATGCTTCTGCCGTCTGGATCCTTTTTCGGGTCAGACGACCCTGATATGGTTGTTTGGCCCGAGAGAGATCCAGACGGGAGGGGCATCAACCATATTCCAGGCTTGGGGCTGAAGAGCCTCGGATAGATGGATCATCTCCGATTGGAGGCTGGCTACCCTGTCTTCCAATAGGGCTCCAGGTGATGGCGGTTTCTGTCTCACCCTCAAACAATTCGGGGTTTCGGCTGTCGAGGCTGTAAGCCCCGAGCTGCTCGCGGGTGAAAAGGGAACCGACCGAGCCCTGGAGCCCGGGGCGTCTGTCTAAGGACGGCGCCTTAAACCTTAAGTAAAACGTTCTCTTTGCCGAGTGCCCCCTCCGAACTGATCCCCTCGTCTGGCTGCCAGCCTGGCGTTGGATGACGTCAGCAGCGCACGTTTTGAGGACGTGGCGCGATTTCCCAGGCGGCAGTTGCACGTCAATAGGTGAACAGTTCTTGCGGAAATCGAGGAGTCGCTTTCATTCTTTATAAATACTCCCCCCTCTCCCCCTTTAGCCCACTCCTTTCTTGCTACTTTCTTTTTCAAAATTTTTCCAATACTTCAGCGCTCGTCCCTGCAGTTTGCCGCACTAGACTCGCCCTTCCGAAGTGACCCCAGGTGAGTTGGTAAGTCTGTTTAGTTTAGGCACAGATGGATAGGGCTCAGTCTGGCTCGTCAGCGTCGACGTCTAGGGTGGAAGTGAAACCTGTCTCTAGATCGACGTCATGGGAGGAGCCCGTGCTTGAGGGGGAGTCAGTACACGTTGAGGAGCCCTCCGACTCGGTTTTGTGGGAGGAACCAGTAGGGGAGGAGGAGGATGTACAGGGTGTGAGGCCGTTACGTTCTCGGCGTCCCTTCGTGGTGGAGAGTAGCGAGTCGGAGGAGGCGGATGATGGCTCGGACGGCGTCCGTGTTCTGGAGTTGACTTCCGAGGAGGAGGGAGGCGAGGGCGGCTCCGTAAGAAGATCCACAATTCAGGGTGCGGGTCCGAGTTCCACGCCGACTGGTCTGGGACCCTTATCTACTCCCTCGCCGGAGCCGACCAAGAAGAGGAAGAAGGCTCCGAGGAAGGCAGGACTGAGGATTGGTGGTTCGAGCCAGGCGCCTGTTTACCGCAATTTGTGGACAGGTTCGCCCGTGCAGCCGAAGCCTTTCCGTCAGTATCCTGACGATCTATCAGACAAGGAGCTCTTCGGCGTGCAGGCCTCTTCGCCGAGTCGGAAGAGGGTGATGGTGGACGCGATTCAGACCGTCTTGGAGGGTGGGGACTTGGAGGTTTTGCAGCTGGCGTACCACATAGGTCCTGGCTACGAATTGATGCTGCCGAGCTCTACTCTGCGCCCAACCGATCCCCTTTCTGCTTGGTATTGCGTCTTCCCAATGGACGCCTTCATCTCTGGACTGAGGCTGCCAGTCCACCCGTTTGTTCGGGAAGTGCTGAACTGGGCCTCCTTGGCGCCGATGCAGTATGGGCCGAACTCTTGGAAGCAGATAATTTGTTTTGTACTGATGTACGAGGAACAAAAGGTACCCCTGCGGTTGAACGTGTTCCGAGCGATGTTGATGATCAGCTCGGCGGCTGAGGGTATTTACTATATCTCCCCTCGGAGTAAGGGGAAGGTCGTTCACAGTCATCCGGACTCCATCAAGGATTGGAAGAAAAAATATCTTGTGATCCGGAGTGAGGAGCCCTGGGACATTCCGACTCGATGGAACCATTCCAAGCCGAGCTATCCACCGCCGAGGCCGAGGGATCTGACGGCCGAGGAGTGGGGGTTTGTCGAGCGCCTCCGTTTGTCCCCTAGTATCGATTGGACGAAGGTGACGGAGGCCCACCTGGCGAGCGTTGGACTGAGCCCAACCGTTCTGCGTATGTAGTTGTTTCTTTTCTCTCGGTCTTTTCGTACTTTCTTGCTCATTGCTCTTAATGGTTTTTTCTGTAGATATGGATGAGGCATCGATCAAAGCAAGGAGGCTCGCCATGAAGAAGGAGAACGCCGAGAAGAAGAAGGGGGAGGCGGCGAAGAAGCTGAGGGAGCCGTCCCTGGTTATCTCGGAGGCCCCGCTCGAGCCGAGGGCTAAGAGGACTCGCTCGGAGACGAGCAAGGGGGCGGCCCCTTCGAGGGGTAAGGGCCCAGCGAGGGCGTCCGATCTCGACAATGGGAAAGGTCCCTTGGTAGAGGTTGAGGAGGAGGACCCGGTGGTGGAGATGTTGCGGCAACGGTGGGCGCCGGACTGGTCGGTTCGGATGGGCGACTGTCTGACTGAGGAAGCCCAGGTCGTTGAGGTGGTGGAGAAGTTGGCGACCCCTCAGATCGCCAAGCGATGGAGAGTGAGCCCGTAGAGGTGGCATTTACGCGCCTGGCGCAGGCCACCGTGCTGGTAAGCTTGTCGACCTCATCCCTCTTGTTAATCTTGCTTCGGGAGTTTTCTTATTATCTGTGCTTGTCGGTCGCAGGCTTGTATGCATGGAGCTAACGTAAAGAACCTCTACGAAGCGTCCCTGTCACAAGAGCGGGCTCGGGCGGACAAGAGCGAGCGGGAGATGAAGGAGATGCGGATCGAGCTCGAGGGTTCGCATAAAAGGGAGCAGCAAATGAAGCTCGAGCTCGAGGCCAAGGACACCGAGTGGGGGAAGAGGGTGGTCTCCTTGAAGAAGAAGTTTGCCAAGAAGAAGGAGGAGTTGACTGCTACGTTCGCCAAGGAGAGGGAAGAGCTGACGGATGCGTGTCAGCGGATGGTGATCAAGGCCCAGGATGAGTGCTACGCGAAGGCCCTCAGTCATGTGAGGCATTTCTACCCGACCGTCGACCTGTCCAACTTTGAGTATGACATGGAGATAGAGGGGACACCGAAGACTCCTGCCGAAGAAGGGCCCGTTGGTAACCCGGCCGTCGACCCTCCTGCGAACCCGATCGATGCCGAGGTGGGAAATCAAGTTGTATAGTTTTATCTTTCTTTTTTCCCCCCTTCGATTGTATTTGCCTTCCGCGGACTGGCCACCGCCTTTTTTGTAAGAAGCAGCATAATTTATAAAAAAGTATTTTTGACTGGCCAAGTGTTTTGACCTCGGATATTTCCGAACCTCCTTGCTTATGTGCGTTGAGTTGGTTCTCTTGTAGGTTGTGGCTTCCCTTCCCGAGGCGGACCCCCGTCGTTCCGACGCGGCGTGGCTCCGGAGCAAGGTTGAGGCATTGGAGGCCACTTTGGCTCGGTACCGTGAGAGGGCCCGTAATGCTGACGCGGCCTTTAATTATTATAGGAACATGTCTGAAGCCCTTGGTGAGGAGGCAAGCCGTCTGAGGAGGGCGATGGTGGATCGGGAACTCGTGGGTGCCGGACTCGGATATACTATGTCGAGTTCTTCGGTGCAGAGGCCCTCCTCTGAGAAGCTACTTTGCGATGTGATAGTGGAGAAGGAGGTGGAGATACACCGCTACCGGACGATGCTGGGCGTCTCGAGACCTTCTGCGGGTGGTCAGCGAGCGGAGGGGTACCCTCTGCGCTGCCGTTATTAGAGCATATACGGCCCGCCGATGCCCAGAGCACTACAACATATATGACTTTGTACAGCGGATTTATTATAGCGTTTAAGTGTAAATGCTATTGAAAGTGATCAATAATAGCATTTCTGAATTAAATGCTATCTATGATTAATTTTGGAATTTATTCTTAGCTACGACAGCGTTTTTAAAATGCTGTATTTTTTACAGCGTTTTAGAAACGCAATAATACTTGTAAATAAACTGAAGTGATAAGGATAAAAACGGAAATCCTAATTAAAAAACCCCAAATTGTTCTCAAACCATTTCGTTTTCTCCCTCTCCGCCCCCACCCCCCCCCCCCCCCCCCCCCCCCCCCCCCCCGCCGATCGAAATCACAACAAATGTTCATTTTCTCCTCCCCGTTCTCAAACCCTAGTCCAAATATCTTCTCCCCGCTCCCCATCGTCGTCTTCTCCGTCGCCATCTTCTCCTTCCCGCTTCCTTATCCCCACGCTGCCGTCGCCCTCTTCTCCTCAGCCCCCGATACCCTCACTATATTAATCGCCGACATCCGCTGCTCTTTCTCTCGCGCAGTCGACCAAATCGCCGGTGGTAACATCCTTTTTCTCTCGCCGTCGACCACTGCGCCGTATTTGGGGTAACAATATTGTTATGACTTTTGTTAGAAAGATTTGATTTTTTTTTTATTTCTTATTTGTGGAAAGATTTAATCATTTAAGGACCATGTTTGAAACTGAGATCCACTTTTTCTAGATTGTTGAGCAACTATGAAACATGTTCGAAACTGAGTGCAGCTTAATTGTTTCATGAATAACTATAGCTTATTCATCTATCCTAAATAAGAATGAGTGATTGTAAGCATAAGTATAGCTTATAATAAGGTTAAGATGAGGGAAAATTGTTTGGTGTAGTGTGGACTTGAACCAAATGACTAGTGGGTCCATCAAATACAGTCTAATAGAAAAAAGTAAAAAAGGAAAAAATAAAATAAAAGAACTGGTTGGAGAATGATGTTAAAATCCTTTGTGGATGCTTATAGGTGATACATATTATTACATCGATCCCTTTGCATTCACTTTCAGGGAACTTGATTGTTTATAGGTGAAGCTTGGTATATTATGACCGAGTCACTTTACTGCCACAATTGATTTTATTTGCTCAATATGTGAGCGAGATCATTTATCGAAATGATCTTTGCATTCCTGCAGAGTGGCTAACGAACAAGAGTGATTAGACACTTTTAATATGAACTCTCTGTATGTTTGTTTATTGTGCTTGTGCCTCTATTTCTAATCAATAATAATCACTCATGTTATGTGTGATGCCATCTGTCACGATTCCTCATAGTAGAATCTGAATCTCATTATTTTTTAAATACATTTACTTATTCCTAATTTATATTTGATGTGTGTACATCCTCTCAGAGAGCAATGCATTTAACATGTGCAAGGTGGTAATTTAGCTTGACATCTTAGTTCATTTAATCGTTCTTGTACTTTACTTTTTCTGATTACCTAAATTGTCCCATAGTAAATGTTGTACATGTTTCTTGTAAAATAATTTCCAGTTCTGGTTTCTTTCTTTTAGAATGAAGCACCAAGTGATGGTTGAAGAAATTTCTTACTCTGCACTGGTTGTCTAAGTTATAGCATTATTTTTATTATGAGTTTTTTCAAGGTCCTTTTTCATGTATATAGTTATGTTAGTGATTTATCAACTCTTCTTGTGGTGTAAGAATTGTGCAAAGATGGGGGCATTCTTTCACTTTTCCACACTATCCCTAAGTTAAAAGTAAAAGATAGTCTTGTGGCATCTCTGAGCTCCATAGCTGCCATTTCTAGGCTGAAATCCAAGTTCTCTCTATTGTATGTTAACAAACTGCATTTTGGTTTGTTTAGCCAGTTAAAAAAATAATGTTGTTGCTTACCTATGGTCTCTCTTTCTACAGTTGTTGCAGTTGTGTGAAGCAGAGGCTATTTCTTACCTTAATGAGGTTGCTGGCTCTTTAAGGTATGATATGATTTGCAGTTATGCTTAAACACCTTTAGTTAGCTCAAGCTTTGTGTGATTGTGAAAGCCAAAAGCATGACCTTTGTAGCTTATACACAGAGGATCTTCTTCTTGAAACACTTCTTTAGTAGGACTCACATCAGAAATCCATTTAAATCATGTAACAATTATATGGTCAGACTGAAAATGTTGTGCAGAATAAATGTTCTCTTATTAGTATCTATAAACCTAAATGTGGGCTGCATGTTTCTCTAACAACACGTTTCTCTAACAACACTGTATGTGTCATTGATTTCAGAATGTGACTGCAGTTGGCAAGGAAGAAGGAATACAATCGCCGTTCTTTTTCTTCCTAGTTTATATAATTTCTTCAGTTGTGCATGTTTCCGGATATTAAAGCCTAACCTGTTTTCAAAGAGATCCATGGAACAAAACCTGTACATATCTCCAAATTCGTGCTTGAAAAAGTAGCCAGGCTAACTAGGTGTTTTTATGTGATGTAGCATCCAAATTGTTTGTTTTATTTGTTTTTTAAACCCTAACCTGAACAACTACTATGCTTCATGAATATTCTTGGTTAAATTTTTGGATCTCTGGCTATAATAGGCAACAGAATCAACTCAGTCCAGTTAACCTATACAGTATACTTCTTATACCATGTGTGCAGATTTATAGAAACTTAGTTTCTTACTGCTGCATCTAGTTGCTTAACCTTTGTTCCCTTGCCAGATGTGTTTTTGTTGATGCTGGAGTTGCATCTATTGATCTTGAAACAAAAAGGAGAAAAGAAGAAATGAAAGCCAAAGAAGCTCAATGCAGAGCAGTAGCTGAGCATGGGGAATTAGCACTTATTACTGTTGATACTCCACAAGTTTCAACAAATGAAAGGGTGCCACTCAGACCTCCAATGTTGCAGGTAGTTATTTCCTTTTCTTGTAGTTCTCATTGTGGCCAAAGTTTTTACTAAGTAATACCAGTAGCAGTTGGTAAATCAAAACCGAATTATATTTACTAAGTTAAAGTCAACTAATACACACACACAGTGACACCGAATTATATTTATTACTCCAAGTTAAAGTCAACTAATCAAGATATATTTATTGCTCTATATTCTTACAAATTTCTCAAACTATAATCGCGCAATATGGACATATTTTGCATACGTGACACCAAGTCGATAAGTTAGTGATGACATTTCTCAAAATATTTAAAATGGAGGAATCTAGACTTCTAGTTGCAAAGTAACCAAACACCCTGAAAATGATACAATTTTAATTCTATTTTCGTCATTGAAGGGTGTCCCATTTCCTGCTTTATCTTCAGTAATCTACTTTTGCTTCAAGTCATGAAGCAAGTAAGCATCGCAGTACATAAACAACCAGTATGAAACCTTTAACCACCAGACCATAACTTAATAGTCTGTGTATAATATATAAACCAGTAATCTACTTTTGCTTTAAGTCAGTGTTAAGAGATTTTTAAATTGGTGGTTGTCCATAATATATAAACCCCAACTCTCTAATTATAATAGAAGAAATAACATATATGAGTAGCTTTACACAGTTTTGTACCCTATCTAATATTATTCAATCTTCCTTTTCCTACTATTTGTATAATGTGGTGGGGATTATGATACATCATAAACTGTCTGCATACCACAAGTATATGGGCTCACTCATTGATTCTGCATTGTATCCAAATTGCTTATATAGTTCCCTATGCTTCTTTTCCTTCTGGTGGAATAGTTATTTGTAGGTGGTATAGTTTGAAGTGTATTATCCTTCCCAGCAAATAATGAAAATACATAAATAAATAATTTATAATAGGAGGAATGCTATATAATTTCTCTTAATTTGATTACCATTCCAAAAAAGAAAAGAAGCTAAACATGCTTACAGGTGAGAGGTCAAAAAAGAAAAGAAGCTGAACATCTCTTAATTTAAGCATGCACTTTATTCTGTGTATCTGAAAAGATTGTCCTCCTCCTCTTTACATGTAGACCACTGTTATTTACTTTTTGTATCACTTTGATAAAAATGCATTGGAAAATAAGCTAAAGTTCATTTGATTGCATAGTAAAGAAAATTGCAGACAAATAGTATTTTTAGGTATAATGTTCATTTATCCGAGATGTATATATATACTGTATGTTTCTTACAGTACTGTATGTGTTCTTGAAGCTTATACATATGTTGTGAAGTGCTTGAAGCTCTTATTTCTGAGTTCGGATTTTATACTACATTTCACTTTCCCTTGACAAAAGAAAATTACATCAATAAAAATTGAATCATATAGTAGTTGATGCAGCAGTTAGATTGGTTAAGATCATATTGGTAAATTGATATGATATGATATGATAGTTTAAGTTTTCTTTATATTTGTCCAGATTGAGTCTTCTCATCATATATTCTTCTATTTCCCCTTAGCCTTGTCTAGCTCACACTTGGTTATTGATCACAACTGCTGGTTGTTGGAGTTTATGGCAATAAAAAAGGGTTGAGCTTTTAACTCAGTAAGATATAATTCAGATACTATCATTGCAAATGCTAAATTTCGGTTCTCATTATGGTTGAATGCAGTTCCTGATACTAAGATGAAGGCTAAGATGATTGATGCACTAGAAAATGAATTAGCTCTGGATCTGATGGTGGGAAACACTGCTTCTCAGCCAATTTTAGTGAGTAGCCATTTAGATTGGTTGTTTACAGCCTAGAAGAAGAGCAATCAAAGTCTGGGAAAGAAGCATAAGACGGAAGAAGAACTTTCTAAGGAGATGGGTTCCTGTTTTTGTAATAAACTTTTAACTGATTTAAACTCGGGTTGTAATATTGTCTGCTTTTTGAACTGCTGTCTGAAACTTCTTGTACGGGTTAGTAGCCTATTATGTTTTTGATTGAGATCATCCTGAAGGGTTTGGTGGTTGTAAGATCTGATAATCGGTGTAAGTAAAGGTGTACGACAAATTTTGTATATTGGATGAACTTTTGTATCAGTTTATTGTGTAGATATTTCTATGTTGGTATGTTTTTATATATTTGTACACAAATTTGCGAAACTTTTATAGTTATAATGGTGTATTGACATTTTCGATAAATCAATTTTTATTTGTATCTATAGATTTTTTTTGTATACAGTTAAATATGCTATAAATTTTATAGCATTTGCCGAACGCTATAGATTCTATAGCATTTTACAAAATGCTATAGAAACTATAGCGTTTCGGAAACGCTATAGAAACTATAGCATTTTACAAAACGCTATAGAAACTATAGCGTTTCGGAAACGCTATAGAAACTATAGCGTTTTGACCAAACGCTATAGAAACTATAGCGTTTACGAAACGCTATAGTAACTATAGCGTTTTGTAAAACGCTATAGTTTCTATAGCGTTTTACAAAACGCTATAGTTACTATAGCGTTTCGTAAACGCTATAGTTTCTATAGCGTTTGGTCGAAACGCTATAGACTTATTATAGCGGGGCTTTTGATAGCATTTGTAAAACGCTATCGTATGTCTACTATAGCATTTTATGAATGCTATCAAATGTCATATTTGTTGTAGTGGAGTTCCGTGGCCGGTGTGTCGTCCGTGGCCAAACCGAAGGACCATTATGACAAGGAAAGAGTTCCAAGTTGTTCGATTGGAGTGATCCCGTCATTCGTCGGACCAGAGGGGCCCTGAGAGGGCGGCTTCCCATTGTTTGAGATGAGAGGAGTGTTTCTGTAACGGTCTTTGTTTGTTTCCTCCTAACCCAATAAAGGAGTATAAATAAGGAATTCATTTCTCTCTTTGCTCCGGTCGATAGTGTACAGAATTATGAAGGGGGTGAGGTTCGGCTCTGTCGGTCCGTGAGGGATCGGCGTGGGGCGTGGTGAAGTCTTTCGGCCTGGGTCGGATCGGACCTACTGAGGCGTCGGGGATGATCCCGGGGTGAAGACTTGGGTGTCGATCCCCTCGTCTGGTATTAGGTCGGATCCACCGAGGCGTTTGGAGTATGATACAAAGAGATTTCCTTAGTATAAGATAGGGGGGCTGCTAAAAACGGCCCTTTACATACGAAAGTTTTACAAAAGGTTTACTTCTAGCTAAGTTAGAACTTAAGCTCGTCCCTCAAGGAAATTCACTAGGTGCTCGGCGTCCAATGGGAATCCCTCCGGCTCGACAGCAGGTCCGGAGTAGGGTCGTCCCTCTCTGGTTTGAATTCGACGGCATCGAGGGGGAACACCCCTCCCCCGATGGTGGTTATGTAGCATGATCGTGCCGCTTCTTGGCTGCCTCGGATGATGCCGACTCCTTGCGGGGTGGGAAATTTAAGCTTCAGATGGTAGGCCGAAGGCACTGCTTGGAGGGAGCATAATCCGGGTCGGCCGAGTATGGCGTTGTAAGCCGCCTTGACGTTGAACACCATGAAGTCCATAGACTCGGTCCTCTTGATGGGAGCTGATCCTGCGGTAACGTCGAGGGTAACAATCCCTTCTATCACAACAGGGACGCCGGAGAACCCATGCAAGGTATATCCGGCCGGCTTGAGCTTGCCTCTAGGTAACTTGAGATTCTCAAAGGCTTCGAGGAAAAGAATATTAACCGAGCTGCCGTTGTCGACGAGGATTCGGCAAACTTCACAATTAGCCATGTGGAGGCTAATGACGAGGGCATCGCAGTGGGGCAGGCGAACGCCTTTGAGGTCCTATCCTGAGAACGAGACTGGCATTGGCTGTAGCTTGGGCGAGGGATTGTCTTGGACAGTATTCACCTCCCTGATGAAGGCTTTTCGGGAAGTATTCGATTCTCCTCCCATCGGCCCTCCGTGGATACAGTGCAAGATGAATGGTGTATCCGCGGCTCCCTCGGACTCGGGATCCCGACCCTGGATGCGGTTCGGAGTAGGGTTCGGAGGCGAGAGCCTCCGGCTCCTAGTATCACGTCGATCCCGTGGGACTTCTCGGGTGAATTCTCGGAGGTACCCCCTGGAGATGAGTTCCTCAATCTCGTCTTTCAGTGCTCGGCATTGGTCGGTGTCGTGCCCATGGTCTCTGTGGAAGTGGCAGTAGAAGCGCTGATCTCGGTTCTTGCTGTTGTTAGGTCGGGGAGGTAGTCGAACAATGCCTTTGTCTTCGATTTCTAAAAGGATGGCGGATATGTTATGTGTCAAGGGAGTGTACCTCTCGAAGCGGGGGACCGGCGGGATTTTCTTTATGGCCCCCGCGTCCCTCGGAACCTTCTTTGATGGTTCAACTTCTTCGGCCTTCCGTTTTCCCTTCGAGGTGGCTTCCCTAGCATCTTCGGGGCTAAGGGCCTCTTCTGCCCTAATGTATTTCTCGACCCTGTTGAGGAGGTCGGGAAAGTCGACGGGGGGTCTCTTCGCCAGAGAAGCTTTCAGCTGTCCATGACGGACGTTGTGCCGAAAGGCCACAGAGGCGACGCCTGGATCAAGAGAGGAGACCGACCTCGCCTCCGTGGTAAATCTTCGGACGAACACTCTGAGGGACTCTCCTTCTATCTGTCTGAGCCTAAGTAAAGAAGTGCTGGTCCTTTCCGCTTTCCGGCTGGTGACGAAGTGGGCAAGAAAATTGCCCTCTAGTTGGTCGAAGGAGTAAATGGAGCCGGGGGTGAGTTTCGAGTACCATTCACGAGCCGGACCCCGAAGTGTGGCGGGGAAGGCTCGGCATAGTAGGGGATCCGAGGCGCTGTGAATCATCATGAGGGTTTTAAAACCCTCCATGTGATCAGCGGGATCTCCCTCGCCGTTGTAGGTCTCGAATTGGGGTGGTCGGAAATTCCTGGGTATTTCCGCCTGGAGGATGGGGGCGGAGAAGGGAGGACGGACAGGTCTGTACCCCTGAGGCGCTCGTCGGTCGCCGTCTCCTATATGATCGAGGCGTCCTCCATTTCTTGGAGGCGCCTTAGGAGTACGCCATCGTCTTCTGGCTGGATTGTTGACGGGCGCGACACGCTGGCCTAGGCATCCGATCCGGTTTGGGAGTGGAGGGTTTCCTCCCTGGGGGCCCGTTGGAGTGCCCCGAGAATTTCTCTCCGGAAGTCTTGGAACTCCTTGTGAGTGACGGGGGCTCCCTCGACCCTGTTGGGTCGGTCTGAAGGCTGCCTTCCGATGCGGCTGAGTGCTGACCTCCGTCCCTCGGGCGGCGGTCTAGGATGGTTCGGGGCCGGGTTGGAAGCGGCCCTTCCCCTGCTGCGGCTAATCTGTCGGTTGACTATTACTCCCCGTAGGTCGGGCTGGACCTGTCGGGTGACGCTCCTTTGGGGCCCATGATGGTGGGCCCTGTGTTTTGAAGGGTGTGGATCGGCGTTAGCGGTTGGTGGGGGCGAGTCCCGTCGGTTGACGGAGGAAGCAGCCCCCTTGCCCTTGGAGGCCATGAGAGTTCGGCTGTCGAGGTGCCTTGATGGTCGTGCTCGGGTCGGCTTCTGAAGCAGTGTTCCCACAGACGGCGCCAACCTGATGCGGTTTATTTCTGGGAGACGTGTGGATGCACCAGGTGTGAGTTCGGACTCAATTTATATTGAAGGAGAAAGCTGCTTGTCAGACGACCCTTGGAATGACCTGGCGGCTCCTGTAACGGGCTCGGAGTGAAGTGGATGCCTCGACTCGGATCAGAGGGTTCGGATCCGAGGTCTTGTGTACCTGCAGACGGTCCTGAAACACCGGGGTTTATCCCGGTGGCGGACCCTCCGACGATCTAGTCAGTCTCTGTGAAAGAGTAGCAATAACTAGGTGAATTTAAGTGGCAAAAGATTGGTTACCACCAAAGGTGGGTGAGGGTCTAGTATTTATAGAGAATTCTAACCGGGTTTGGATCCGCTTGGGGGCCGGGTCTGAACCCGAAAGCCCATGGGCCTGACGTGGCAGAAGGCCCAGGGGGTTTAGGGCTGACGTGGTAGTACCAGGAGTGGTATAGGGCTGACGCGGTAAAGCCCTTGGTGGTATTTGGGGCTGACGTGGCAGATCATGGGGCTTCTGTGTTTCTGGGAGGATCTGTGGCCCAGGCTGTGCCAGGTCATCCTCATTTTATACCAGGAGGGGCGGACGGCCCGAAGGGCTGTCGCGGATCGGACGTCGACGGCTGTCGTGGATTAACAAGAAAATAATTCATCATGAATATCAAAGAGTTTCATGAACAAGAATTTAAATCCAAATAACTAAATAAGTTGATGCGGTTTATTTCTGGGAGACGTGTGGATGCACCAGGTGTGAGTTCGGATTCGATTTGTATTGAAGGAGAAAGCTGCTTGTCAGATGACCCTCGGAGTGACCTGGCGGCTCCTGCGACGGGCTCGGAGTGCGGTGGATGCCTCGGCTCGGATCAGAGGGTTCGGATCTGAGGTCTTGTGTACCTGCAGACGGTCCTGAAACACCGGGGTTTATCCCGGTGGCGGACCCTCCGACGATCTAGTCAGTCTCTATGAGAGAGTAGCAATAACTAGGTGAATTTAAGTGGCTAAAGATTGGTTACCTGAAAAAGTGGGTGAGGGTCTAGTATTTATAGAGAATTCCAACCGGGTTTGGATCCGCTTGGGGGTCGGGTCTGAACCCGAAAGCCCATGGGCCTGACGTGGCAGAAGGCCCAGGGGGTTTAGGGCTGACGTGGCAGTACCAGGAGTGGTATAGGGCTGACGTAGCAAAGCCCTTGGTGGTATTTGGAGCTGACATGGCGGATCATGGGGCTCCTGTGCTCCTGGGAGAATCTGGTGGCCTAGGTTGTGCCAGGTCATCTCCATTCTACACCAGGATGGGGGGACGGCCCGGTGGGCTGTCGTGGATCGGAGGCCGAGGGCCATCGATGCTCGTCGGATACGAGACGACTAGTTCTGCGGGGGTGAACTTGAGGTTCGGCGCTGACCCTGTCTGGTTCGAAGCCCGGCCAGATTGTTGTTTTTCCTATTTTTGAGTGAGAGTTGTATTGGGCCCTGGTTGGGCCCCAGGCCATTTTTACCCTACCACACAAGCCCCCCACTCCTGCGGGGGTGCGGGAGCTAGTCGTGGAGGAGTGTTTACGGTTGTAGAAATGGGACGGCGAACCACTGGGCCTTCATAAGGGGGTTGTCCTGATTGTCTAGAGCGATCCTCGAGCCGGCGAGAGTCTATGGGTCGGCGAGAGTGATGACGAACTGTTTGAGACTTCCTGAGAAGTTTACCCTGGCGCCAGACCTAACCTCGAGCAGGCGAGGGATTATGGGTCGGCAAGGGTGATGGCGAGCCGTTGCGCCTTCCTGAGAAGACTACCCTAGTGCTAGACCTGACCTCGGGCTGACGAGGGATTACGAGTTAACAAGGGTGATGGCGAGCCGTGGAGCCTTCCTGAGAAGACTACCCTGGTGCTAGACCCGACCTCGAGCTGGCGAGGGATTTACGGGCCAACAAGGGTGATGGCGAGCCGTTGAGCCTTTCGGAGAAGACTACCCTGGTGCCAGACCTGACCTCGAGCTTGGCGAGGGATTACGGGACGGCAAGGGCGATGGCGAGCCAAGAAGCCTTCCTGAGAAGACTACCCTGGTGCTAGACTTGACCTCGAGCTGGCGAGAGATTACGGGCCAACAAGGGTGGTGGCGAGCCGTTGAGCCTTCATGAGAAGACTACCCTGGTGCCAGACCTGACCTCGAGCTTGGCGAGGGATTACGGGACGGCAAGGGCGATGGCAAGCCGAGAAGCCTTCCTGAGAAGATTACCCTGGTGCTAGACCTGACCTCGAGCTGGCGAAGGATTTACGGGCCAACAAGGGTTATGGCGAGCCGTTGAGCCTTCTTGAGAAGACTACCCTGGTGCCAGATCTGACCTCGAGCTTGGCGAGGGATTACGGGACGGCAAGGGCGATGGCGAGCCGAGAAGCCTTCCTGAGAAGACTACCCTGGTGCTAGACCTGACCTCGAGCTGGCGAGGGATTACGGGCCAACAAGGGTGATGGCGAGCCGTTGAGTCTTCCGGAGAAGACTACCCTGGTGCCAGACCTGACCTCGAGCTTGGCGAGGGATTTCGGGACGGCAAGGGCGATGGCGAGCCGAGAAGCCTTCCTGAGAAGACTACCCTGGTGCTAGACCTGACCTCGAGCTGGCGAGGGATTACGGGCCAACAAGGGTGGGGGCGAGTCGTTGAGCCTTCCCGAGAAGACTATCCTGGTGCCAGACCTGACCTCGAGCTGGCGAGGGATTACGGGTCGGCAATGGCGATGGCGAGCCGTTTGAGCCTCCCTGATATGACTACCCTGGTACTAGACTTGGCCTCGAGCTGGCGAGGGGTTATGGGTCGGCAAGAGTGAGGGCGAATCGTTACGCCTTAGGAATGTTGAGCAGGGTAGCCCGCTGTCTTTGCGGAGCATTTAAGGCGCTCCGGGATCTGTGTCATGTTCCAATTTCCCAGGGGCCTTAATTGCGCCGCCTAATAAATGCATGGCGCATGGGTTTCCATCGTTTGGTTTTCCCCACGTCATAAAGGCTGGCCTATGGGGGAGGCTATAAGTACCTCTCCCTCCGCAAGGGGTTGGATCACAGCAAGGGTGGTCTATTGGCCATCAGAGGTGTCTGCTCCAGCGGACGTCTATTTCTTGCAAAACTTTACCCCCGGTTGTGTTGGAGAGGTGGTTGCTCTGCCGCCCGGATCTTCTCTTGGATCTGATGGCTTTGACACGGTAGCCAGATTCAAGGGAGATCAGGGCGAGAGGGGTAATGACCGAAATCCGGACCGGTAGATAAGGAGCCTCGGATTGGTGGTGGCTCTGCCGTCTGGATCCTTTTTCGGGTCAGACGACCTTGATATGGCTGTTTGGCCCGAGAAAGATCCAGACGGGAGGGGCATCAACCGCATTCCGGACTTGGGCTGAAGAGCCTCGGATAGATGGGTCGCCTCTGATTGGAGGTAGGCCAATCTGTCTTCCGATAGGGCTCCAGGCGGTGGTGGTTTCTGTCCCACCCTCGAACAGTTCGGGGTTTCGGCTGTCGAGGTTGTAAGCCCCGAGCTGCTCGCGGGTGAGAGGGGAACCGACCGAGCCCTGGAGCCCGGGGCGTCTGTCGAAGGACGGTGCCTTAAATCTTAATTAAAATGTTGTTACCGCCAAATACCCCGTCCGAACCAACCCCTGCGTCTGGCTGCCAGCCTGGCATTGGATGACGTCAGCAGCGCACGTTTTGAGGACGTGGTGCGATTTTCCAGGCGGCAGTTGCACGTCAATAGGTGAACAGTAATTGCAGAAATCGAGGAGTCATTTTCATCCTCTATAAATATTCCCCCCTCTCCCCCTTTCGCTCACTTCTTTCTTGCTGCTTTCCTTTTCAAAAATTTCCTAACACTTCAACGCTCGTCCCTGCAGTTTGCTGTACTAGACTCGCCCTTCCGAAGTGACCCCAGGTGAGTTGGTAAGTCTGTTTAGTTTAGGCACAGATGGATAGGGCTCAGTCTGGCTCGTCAGCGTCGACGTCTAGGGGGAAGTGAAGCCTGTCTCCAAATCGACGTCATGGGAGGAGCCCGTGCTTGAGGAGGAGTCAGTACACGTTGAGGAGCCTTCCGATTCGGTTTCGTGGGAGGAACCAGTAGGTGAGGAGGAGGAGGTACATGGTGTGAGGCCGTTACGCTCTCGTCGTCCCTTCGTGGTGGAGAGTAGCGAGTTGGAGGAAGCGAATGATGGCTGGGACGGCGTCCGTGTTCTGGAGTTGACTTCCGAGGAGGAGGGAGGCGAGGGCGGCACAGTAAGAAGATCCACAGTTCAGGGTGCGGGTCCGAGTTCCATGCCGACTGGTCTGGGGCCCTTATCTACTCCCTCGCCGGAGCGAACCAAGAAGAGGAAGAAAGCTCCGAGGAAGGCAGGATCGAGAACTGGTGGTTCGAGCCAGGCGCCTGTTTACCGCAATTTGTGGACAGGTTCGCCCGTGCAGCCGAAGCCTTTTCGTCAGTATCCTGACGACCTATCTGATAAGGTGCTCTTCGGCGTGCAGGCCTCTTCGCCGAGTCGGAAGAGGGTGATGATGGACGCGATTCCGACCGTCTTGAAGGGCAGGGACTTAGAGGTTTTGCAGCTGGCGTACCACATAGGTCCTGGTTACGAATTGATGCTGCCGAGCCCTACTCTGCGCCCAACCGATCCCCTATCTGCTTGGTATTGCGTCTTCCCAGTGGACGCTTTCATCTCTGGACTGAGGTTGCCAGTCCACCCGTTTGTTCGGGAAGTGCTGAACTGGGCCTCCTTGGCGCCGATGCAGTATGGGCCGAACTCTTGGAAGCAGATAATTTGTTTTGTACTGATGTACGAGGAACAAAAGGTACCCCTGCGGTTGAACGTGTTCCGAGCGATGTTGATGATCAGCTCAGCGGCTGAGGGTGTTTACTATATCTCCCCCCGGAGTAAGGGGAAGGTTGTTCACAGCCACCCGGACTCCATCAAGGATTGGAAGAAAAAATATCTGGTGATCCGGAGTGAAGAGCCCTGGGACATTCCCACCCGGTGGAACCACTCCAAGCCGAGCTATCCATCGCCGAGGCCGAGGGATCTGACGACCGAGGAGTGGGGGTTCGTCGAGCGTCTCCGTCTGTCCCCTAGTATCGATTGGACGAAGGTGACGGAGGCCCACCTGGCGAGCGTTGGACTGAGCCCAGCCGTTCTGCGTATGTAGTTGTTTCTTTTCTCTCGATCTTTTCGTACTTTCTTGCTCATTGCTCTTAATGGTTTTTTCTGTAGATATGAATAAAGCATCGATCAAAGCAAGGAGGCTCGCCATGAAGAAGGAGAACGCCGAGAAGAAGAAGGGGGAGGCGACGAAGAAGCCGAGGGAGCCGTCCCTGGTTATCTCGGAGGCCCCGCTCGAGCCGAGGGCTAAGAGGACTCGCTCGAAGACGAACAAGGGGGCGGCCCCTTCGAGGGGTAAGGGCCCAGCGAGGGCATCCGATCTCGACAAGGGGAAAGGTCCCTTGGTAGAGGTTGAGGAGGAGGACCCGGTGGTGGAGATGTTGCGGCAACGGTGGGCACCGGACTAGTCGGTTTGGATGGGCGACTGTCTGACTGAGGAAGCCCAGGCCGTTGAGGTGGTGGAGAAGTTGGCGACCCCTCGCGATCGCCAAGTGATGGAGAGCGAGCCCGTAGAGGTGGCATTTACGCGCCTGGCGCAGGCCACTGTGCTGGTAAGTTTGTCGACCTTATCCCTCTTGTTAATCTTGCTTCGGGAGTTTTCTTCTTATCTGTGCTTGTCGGTCGCAGGCTTGTATGCAGGGAGCTAACGTAAAGAACCTCTACGAAGCGTCCCTGTCACAAGAGCGAGCTTGGGCGGATAAGAGCGAGCGGGAGATGAAGGAGATGTGGATTGAGCTCGAGGGTTCGCATAAGAGGGAGCAGCAGATGAAGCTCGAGCTTGAGGCCAAGGACGCAGAGTGGGGAAAGAGGGTGGTCTCCTTGAAGAAGAAGTTCGCCAGAGAGAAGGAGGAGTTGACGACTGCGTTCGCCAAGGAGAAGGAAGAGCTGACGGATGCGGGTCAGCGGATGGTGATCAAGGCCCAGGATGAGTGCTACGCGAAGGCCCTCAGTCATGTGAGGCACTTCTACCCTACCGTCGACCTGTCCAACTTTGAGTATGACATGGAGATCGAGGGGACACCGAAGACTCCTGCCGAAGAAGGACCCGTTGGCAACCCGGCCGTCCACCCTCCTGCGAACCCGATCAATGCCGAGGTGGGAAATCAAGTTGTATAGTTTTTATCTTTCTTTTTCCCCCCTTCGATTGTATTTGCCTTCCGCGGACTGGCCACCGCCTTTTTTGTAAGGAGCAGCCCAATTTATAAAAAAGTATTTATGACTGGCCAAGTGTTTTGACCTCGGATATTTCCGAACCTCCTTGCTTATGTACGTTGAGTTGGTTCTCTTGTAGGTTGTGGCTTCCCTTCCCGAGGCGGACCCCCATCGTTCCGACGTGGCGTGGCTCCGGAGCAAGGTTGAGGCATTGGAGGCCACTTTGGCTCGGTACCGTGAGAGGGCCCGTGACACTGATGCGGCCTTTAATTATTACAGGAACATGTCCGAAGCCCTTAGTGAGGAGGCGAGCCGGCTGAGGAGGGCGATGGTGGATCGGGAACTCGTGGGTGTCGGACTCGGATATACTATGTCGAGTTCCTCGGTGCAGAGGCCCTCCTCTGAGAAGCTACTTCGCGATGTAATAGTGAAGAAGGAGGTGGAGATACATCGTTACCGGACGATGCTGGGTGTCTCGGCCTCTTCCTTGGGGGGTCGGCGAGCGGAGGGGGTACCCTCTGCACTACTGCAAATGGAGCGTAGGTGACCCGTCGACGCCCAGAGCTCTGTGGCCGGTGTGTCGACCGTGGCCGAACCGAAGGACCACCATGATAAAGAGAGAGTTCCAAGTTGTTCGATCGGAGTGATCCCACCATTTGTCGGACCCGAGGGGCCCTGAAAGGGCGGCTTCCTTCAGTTTGAGATGATAGGAGTGTTTCTGTAACGGTCTTTGTTTGTTTTCTCATGACCCAATAAAGGAGTATGAATAAGGAATTCATTTCACTCTTCGCTCTAGTTGATAGTGTAAGGAATGATGAAGGGAGGGTGGTACGGTCCCGTCGGTCCGTGAGGGATCGGCTCGGGGCGTTGTGAAGTCTCCCGGGCCTGAGGTCGAGTCGGACCTACCGGGGAGTCGGGGATGATACCGGAGTGAAGACTTGGGTGCCGATCCCCTTGTTCGGTATTAGGCCGGGTCTGCCGAGGCATTTGGAGTATAATAAAAGGAGATTTCTTTCGTATAAGATAGGGAAGGCCGCAAAAACGGCCCTTTACACACGAAAGTTTTACAAAAGATTTACTTCTAGCCAAGTTAGAACCTATGCTCGTCCCTCAAGGAACTTCACTAGGTGCTCGGCGTCAAATGGGAATTCCTCCAGCTTGACGGCAGGTCTGGGAGCAGGGCCGTCCCTTTCTAGTTTGAACTCGACAGCGTCGAGGGGGAACACCCCTCCCCCGACGGTGGTCATGTAGCATGATCGTGCTGCTTCTTGGCTGCCTCGGACGATGCCGACACCTTGCGGGGTGGGAAATTTAAGTTTCAGATGGTAAGCCGAAGGCACCGCTTGGAGGGAGCATAGTCCGGGTCGGCCGAGTATGGCGTTATAAGCCGCTTTGACGTTGACCACCATGAAGTCCATAGACTCGGTCCTCTTGACGGGAGCCAATCCTGTGGTAACATCGAGGGTAACAATCCCTTCGATCACGACAGGGACGCCGGAGAACCCATGCAAGGTGTATCCGGCCGGCTTGAGTTTGCCTCTAGGTAACTTGAGATTCTCGAAGGCTTCGAGAAAAAGAATATTTACCGAGCTGCCGTTGTCGACGAGGATTCGGCGAACTTCACAATTAGCCATGTGGAGGCTAATGACGAAGGCATCGCAGTGTGGCAGGCGAACGCCTTTGAGGTCCTCTCCTGAGAATGAGACCGGCATTGGCTGTAGCTTGGGCGAGGGGTTGTCTTGGATAGCATTTACCTCTCGGATGAAGGCTTTTCGAGAAGTATTCGATTCTCCTCCCATTGGCCCTCCGTGGACACAGTGCAAGATGAATGGCGTATCCGCGGCTCCCTCGGACTCGGGATCCCGACCCTGGATGCGGTTCGGAGTAGGGTTCGGAGGCGAGGGCCTCCGGTTCCTAGTATCTCGCCGATCCCGTGGGACTTCTCAGGTGAATTCTTGGAGGTATCCCCTGGAGATGAGTTCCTCAATCTCGTCTTTCAGGGCCCGGCATTGGTCGGTTTCGTGCCCATGATCTCTGTGGAAGCGGCAGTAGAAGCGCTGATCTCGGTTCTTGCTGTTGTTAGGTCGGGGAGGTAGTCGAACAATGCCTTTGTCTTCGATTTCTAAGAGGATGGCGGATACGTTATGTGTCAGGGGGGTGTACCTCTCGAAGCGGGGGACCGGCGAGATCTTCTTCATGGCCCCCGCGTCCCTCGGAGCCTTCTTTGATGGTTCGACTTCTTCGGCTTTCCGTTTTCCCTTCCCGGTGGTCTCTCTAGCATCTTCGGGGCTAAGGGCCTCTTCTGCCCTAATGTATTTCTCGACCCTGTTGAGGAGATCGGGAAAGTCGACGGGGGGTCTCTTCGCCAGAGAAGCTTTCAGCTGTCCATGACGGACGTTGTGCCGAAATGCCGCAGAGGCGATGCCTGGATCAAGAGAGGAGACCGATCTTGCCTCCGCGGTAAACCTTCGGACGAACACTCTGAGTGACTCTCCCTCTATTTGTCTGAGTCCAAGTAAAGAGGCGCTGGTCCTTTCCGCCTTCCGGCTGGTGACGAAGTGGGCAGGAAAATTGCCCTCTAGCTGGTCGAAGGAGTAAATGGAGCCGAGGGTGAGTTTCGAGAACCATTCACGAGCCGGACCCCGAAGTGTGGTGGGGAAGGCTCGGCATAACAGGGGATCCGAGGCACTGTGAATCATCATGAGGGTTTTGAAACCCTCCATGTGATCAGCGGGATCTCCCTCGCCGTCGTAGGTCTCGAATTGAGGTGGTCGGAAATTCCTGGGTATTTCTGCTTGGAGGATGGGAGCGGAGAAGGGAGGGCGGACAGGTCTGTACCCCTGAGCCGCTCGCTGGTCGCCGTCTCCTACATGATCGAGGCGATCCTCCATTTCTTGGAGGTGCCTTAGGAGTATGCCATCGTCTTCTAGCTGGATTGTTGCCGGGCGCGACACGCTGGCCTCGGTATCCGACCTGGTTTGGGAGTGGAGGGCTTCCTCCCTGGGGGCCCGCCGGAGGGCCCCGAGAATTTCTCTCCGGAAGTCTTGGAACTCCTTGTGAGTGACGGGGGCTCCCTCGACCCTGTTTGGTCGGTCTGAAGGTTGCCTTCCGATGCGGCTGGGTGCTGGCCTCCGTCCCTCGGGCTGCGGTCTTGGATGGTTCGGGGCCGGGTTGGAAGCGGCCCTTCCCCTGCTGCGGCTAATCTGACGGTTGACGATTACTCCCCGTAGGTCGGGCTGGACTTGACGGGTGGCGCTCCTTTGGGACCCCTGATGGGGAGCCCTGTGTTTTGAAGTGTGTGGACCGGCGTTAGCAGTTGGTGGGGGCGAGTCCCGTCGGTTGACGGAGGAAGCAGCCCCCTTGCCCTTGGAGGCCATGAGAGTTTGGCTGTCGAGGTGCCTTGATGGTCGTGCTCGGGTCGGCTTCTGAAGCAGTTTTCCCACAAACGGCGCCAACCTGATGCGGTTTATTTCTGGGAGACGTGTGGATGCACCAGGTGTGAGTTCGGACTCGATTTGTATTGAAGGAGAAAGCTGCTTGTCAGACGACCCTCGGAGTGACCTGGCGGCTCCTGCGACGGGCTCGGAGTGCGGTGGATGCCTCGGCTCGGATCAGAGGGTTCGGATCCGAGGTCTTGTGTACCTGCAGACGGTCCTGAAACACCGGGGTTTATCCCGGTGGCGGACCCTCCGACGATCTAGTCAGTCTCTGTGAGAGAGTAGTAATAACTAGGTGAATTTAAGTGGCCAAAGATTGGTTACCTGAAAAGGTGGGTGAGGGTCTAGTATTTATAGAGAATTCCAACCGGGTTTGGATCCGCTTGGGGGCCGGGTCTGAACCCGAAAGCCCATGGGCCTGACGTGGCAGAAGGCCCAGGGGGTTTAGGACTGACGTGGCAGTACCAGGAGTGGTATAGGGTTGACGTGGCAAAGCCCTTGGTGGTATTTGGAGCTGACATGGCGGATCATGGGGCTCCTGTGCTCCTGGGAGAATCTGGTGGCCTAGGTTGTGCCAGGTCATCTCCATTCTACACCAGGATGGGCGGACGGCCCGGTGGGCTGTCGTGGATCGGAGGCCGAGGGCCATCGATGCTCGTCGGATACGAGATGACTAGTTCTGCGGGGGTGAACTTGAGGTTCGGCGCCGACCCTGTCTGGTTCGAAGCCCGGCCAGATTGTTGTTTTTCCTATTTTTGAGTGAGAGTTGTATTGGGCCCTGGTTGGGCCCCAGGCCATTTTTACCCTACCACACATAAGTAGTACAAATGAATTGAATATAAACTAGGCTTGAAAATAAGTTGGAATTCGCCAATAAAATCAGATCAAGTACGAAAACAAAATAATTCGTTAAATGTACTTTGATTAAATAATCAAGGAATAACGAGTAATAGTTATAATTATAAAAATAATAAAATCATACAATAAAATAATTATTCGGGTTTAACAATTTACTAAAATGACCTAATAAATACATATATATACATACATATATATATATATATATATATATATATATATATATATATATATATATAATTTGGACTCAAATACAAATAGTTGATCAATAACATCTAGAAAATAAGATCAAAACACATCATTATTTGAAATGAACAAATTTTCGATTAGAAAAACACTTTAATATAAAAATCAAAACGATTTTTAAAAAAATAATGAATTTACAATATCGAAATACAGAAAATATTCAGAAAATACGTATTTGCGGGAATGGGGGTTACAAAATAACAATCAATTTATTTTTTAAAACTGAGGTCGCTATTCGGAATAGCTGACTTAGTTGTATAAATGTTGCTATTCGGAATAGAGGCATTTATTGTAGTAAGATTGTTATTCCGAATATAGACCTTAGTTGTGTGGCTATTTTGCAAATTTTACAAAGAAAAAGTAGATTTAGTTTTCTACTGAGGTCGTTATTGTGAATAGCGACCAAAGTGTACTAAGGTCGATATTCCTAATAGCGACCTTAGTTTGATGATTATTTTACAAATCTTACAGAGCAAGGAGATCTGTCTTCTACTGAGGTCGCTATTCAGACTAGCGACCTCAGTTTTAATTTTTTTTCTCAAGTTAGCAAAAGTTCTCTAAAAATTGATAAGGGTCTTAATATATTCATTTGAGGTCGCTAATCCAATTATCAATTTCATATATACTTCGGTCGTCAGTGGGAAAAGCGATAACAAACAAAAATTCCAAATATTTTAAAACATAACTTTCGAAGTAAAGAAGCCGCTACCGTGACACCAAGTAGTCCATGAGCGCTACTAATTTTGAAACTGACCATAATCGCAAATATTTTCAAGAAGTGGCCTACTACGGCAAAAAGTCATAAACCATCTTCATCCTCTCTCTCTCCGCCGCTACCGCCATTCTCTCATTCCGGCGCCGCCCTCCTCGAAAATGCCCACTGCCTTCCACTCCCTCCTCCACCCCAAACTCAAACTCAAACCCAAACCCAAACCCAAAAAGAAGCGAAGAAGAAAACTCACCAAACGCCCAAAACCCCAATTACAACCAGAACCAGAACCAGAACAAGTCGAAGAAGACGTAGAAGATAACGAATCTGGTTTCAGACTAAAACCCGCCTCCGAAACCCGAACCCACCCTGTCCAACCCCTCGGCAACCTCCTACTCCTCTCCTCCTCCGCCGCTGCTGCCAACATCCGCAACCCCGGCCTCGGCTCCCTCGGCTCCCTCCCCGACGACCTCATCCTTGACCTCCTCTCCTTTCTCGACCCCAAATCCCTCGCCCTCCTCTCCTCCGCCTCCAAATCCCTCTACATCTTCTCCACCCACGACCCCCTCTGGCGACCCCTCGTCCTCTCCCACTTCCAAGGCGACTTTACCTTCGTCAATGGTTCTTGGCGCTCCACCTTCCTCGCCTCCTCAAATTACCGCTCTACCCCTCCCAAGAATTTGACTATCACCAACTTCTATTCCGACTACTTGTTCCAGTCCTACCTCTGCGCCAACCTCGAGATGAAGCCGGAGTGGCTCAAGACAGATAACATTCCTCGGCGGAGGAGATGTAACTTCTCCGTCGAGGAATTTGTTTCCTGCTTTGAGGAGCCTAACAGGCCTGTGCTTCTAGAAGGATGCATTGAGAGCTGGCCGGCGCTGCGGAAATGGAACAAGAAACAGTTGGTTCAGGTTTGTGGGGAGGTGAAGTTTGCGGTGGGGCCGGTTGAGATGAAGATTGGCAAGTTTTTCGAGTATGCGGAGAGGGTTAAAGAGGAGCGGCCGTTGTACTTGTTTGATCCCAAGTTTGTTGAGAAGGTGCCGGAGCTGGGGAGGGACTATGAGGTGCCAGTTTATTTTCGGGAGGATTTGTTCTCGGTGTTGGGGGAGGAGCGCCCGGATTTTCGGTGGGTGATTATTGGGCCGGCGGGGTCGGGTTCCTCGTTTCACGTGGACCCGAATTCGACGTCGGCTTGGAATGCGGTGATTAAAGGGTCGAAGAAGTGGGTCATGTTTCCTCCGGAGGTGGTGCCGCCCGGCGTGCATCCGAGTCCGGACGGGGCGGAGGTGGCGTGTCCGGTGTCAATTATGGAGTGGTTTATGAATTTTTATGGGGCGTGCAGGGAGTGGAAGAGGAGGCCGGTGGAGTGCGTGTGTAAGGCAGGGGAGGTGGTGTTTGTGCCGAATGGGTGGTGGCATTTGGTGATCAATTTGGAGGATTCGATTGCTATTACACAGAATTATGTGAGCAGGTGAGGTTCTTATCTATGTTTGATTTGAACTCTTCATTGTTTAGGTTGTTCTATATATTGATGGTCAAAACATAGGATATAACTGGGGTATGTGATTGATTACAGCTCAAATTTTGTTCTGTATGCAAATGCAATCTATATTTTTTGCAAACTAGTAGGAATTGATTAGGTTTCTTTTCTTTTTGCCAGTGGGCATGTAAAAGAAATCTAGGTTTCTGCTAGTCCGCTAAATAGAACCCTCCTATATAGCATGTAGAATTTAGAAGGTTTTGACAAGGATCCCGATAATATTTTCAAGGATATTTCCAAGAAAGGCCACACACAATTCTTTAAATTTCAAATAAGACACTCACAATTCCCTATTTCCATATACAATACCCATAATTCTTTAAATTTCAAATAAGACACTCACAATTCCCTATTTCCATATGCAATACCCACAATGTTCAAATCTAGGTTTCTGCTAGTCCACTAAATAGAACACTCATTGCAGGTTTTGACAAGGATCCCCATAATATTTCAAGGGTATTTTCCAAAAAGGCCACTCACAATTTTTTAAATTCCAAATAAGACACTCACAATTCACTATTTTTATATACAACACACACCGTTGGGCTCACTCCAAATACAACATTCTATTAAGGTTTGTTAGTTTAGCCATGGTTAAAAGTCAATCACGATCAGCAAATCACTAACATGCCATTCAATTAAACATACCCCAATTATATCCCACTTTATCTCCACCTAATGATATAAAATGAGGAGTTTGTGATAAATTTGGGATTTTACTTGTGAAAAATAAATGAGGCGAATCTGGAGTAACAAGTTTAGGAAACCCTAAAGTAATAGAGATGGGGATCAAAGAAAAATAGGGATGGAGTTTCTATGGAAAAGGAGAAGGATTATTAGTTGTTGGATAGAATGGAAAATGAGAGGGTTTCTCAGCCGTTGGATATAAAAGACATTTGATTAAGTGAGGGGGATGGGTAATTTAGACATTCTTTCCCCTCCCATTAGAGTTGACATAATATTGTTTAACACCATTGTGGTAGGGTAAAAATGGCCTGGGGGCCCAACCAGGGCCCAATACAACTCTCACTCAAGAAAGGTAAATATAGCAATTTAGTTCGGCTTCAAACCATTGCAGGGTCGGCGCCGAACCTCAAGTTCACCCCCACAGAACTGGTCTCCTCGTATCCGACGAGCCTCAGTGGTCCTCGGCCTCCGATCCGTGACAGCTCCACGGGCCGTCCCCCCTTTCTGGCGAAGCATGGGGATGACCTGGCACAGCCTAGGCCCTCCGATTCTCCCAGAAGCACAGGAGACCCACGATCAGCCATGTCAGCTCCAAATACCACCAAGGGTTTTGCCACGTCAGTCCTATACCGCTCCTGGTATTGCCACGTCTGCCCTAAACCCCCTGGGCCTTCTGCCACGTCAGGCCCATGGGCTTTCGGGTCCAGACCCGGCCCCCAAGCGGAACCAAACCCGGTTGGGATTCTCTATAAATACTAGACCCTCACCCACCTTTTGAGGTAATCAATCTTTTACCACTTAAATTCACCTAGTTATTGCTACTCTCTCACAGAGACTGACTAGATCGTCGGAGGGTCCGCCACCGGGATAAACCCCGGTGTTTCAGGACCGTCTGCAGGTACACAAGACCTCGGATCCGAACCCTCTGATCCGAGCCCAGATCTCCGCCTCGTTCCGAGGTCGCCGCAGGTTCCGCCCGGCCAGCCGAGGGTCGTCAGACGAGCAGCTTTCTTCTTCAAATACAAATTGAGTCCGAACTCACATCTGGTGCATCCACACGTCTCCCAGAAATAAACCCCATCAGGTTGGCGCCGTCTGTGGGAAAACTGCTTCAGAAGCCGACCCGAGCTCGATCATCGAGCGACCTCGACAGCCGAACTCTCATGGCCTCCAAGGGCAAGGGGGCTGCTCCCTCCGTCAACCGACGGGACTCGCCCCCACCAACTGCTAACGCCGGGCCACACACTTCAAAACACAGGGCTCCCCATCAGGAGTCCCAGAGGAGCGTCACCCGGCAAGTCCAACCCGACCTACAAGGAATAATCGTCAACCGTCAGATCACCCGCAGCAGGGGAAGGGCCGCTTCCAACCCGGCCCCGAACCATCCAAGACCGCCGCCCGAGGGACGGAGGCCAGCGCTCAGCCGCGTCGGAAGGCAACCTTCAGACCGACCGAACAAGGTCGAGGGAGCCCCCGTCACTCACAAGGGATTCCAGGACTTTCAAAAGGAAATTCTTGAAGCTCTCCGACGGACCCCCAGGGAGGAAGGCCCACAGGATCGGCGAGGTACTAGGAACCGGAGACTCTCACCTCCGAACCCTACTCCGAACCACATTCAGGGTCGGGATCCCGAGTCCGAGGGAGCCGTGGGTACGCCATTCACCCTGCACTATATCCACGGGGGGCCAATGGGAGGAGAATCCGATACTTCCCGAAAAGCCTTCATCCAAGAGGTGAATGCTGTCCAATACAGCCCCTTGCCCAAGCAACAACCTCTGCCAGTCTCCTTCTCAGGAGAGGACCTCGAAGGAGTTCACCTACCCCACTGCGATGCCCTCGTCATTAGACTCCACATAGCTAATTGTGAGGTTCGCCGAATCCTCGTCGACAACGGCAGCTCGGTAAATATTCTTTTTCTCAAAGCCTTCGAAAGTCTCAAATTATCCAAAGGGAAGCTCAAACCAGCCGAATACACGTTGCTTGAATTCTCCGACGTCCCGGTCGTAATAGAGGGGATTATTACCCTCGACGTCACCGCGGGATCGGCTCCTGTCAAGAGGACCGAATCCATGGATTTCATGATCATCAACGTCAAGGTGGCTTACAACGCCATTCTTGGCCGATCCGGACTAAACTCCCTCCAAGCGATACCTTCGGCCTACCATCTGAAACTTAAATTTCCCACCCCCCAAGGGGTCGGCATCGTCCGAGGTAGCCACGAAGCAGCACGATCGTGCTGCATAACCGCCGTCGGAGGGGGTGTATTCCCCCTCGACGCCGTTGAACTTGAACCCGAGAGGGACGGCCCAGCTCCCGAGCCGGTTGACGAATTAGAAGAGGTCCTGTTCGATGCCAAGGATGAATCGAAATGGTTCCGGGTGAGCCGCTCGCTCTCCAAGGACTTGAAGTCAGGCATCATTGCCTGCATCCGTCGCAACGTTGATCTCTTCGCTTGGAAGCCCTCCAACATGCCCGGGATCTCCGAAGACTTGATTATGCATCGACTAAGCGTCATCCCTGACTCTAAGCCGATCGTCCAAAAGAGGCGCAAAGTCGCCCCGGAGAGGCAACAAATTGTAAAGACAGAAGTGGACAAACTCTTGTCCGCTCGATTCATCCAGAAAGTCAGCTACCCCGAGTGGTTGGCTAATGTCGTCATGGTGAAGAAGGCAACAGGGGGTTGGCGGATCTGCATCGACTTCACGGACCTTAACAAAGCATGTCCGAAAGATCCTTTCCCCCTCCCCCGCATCGACGCTTTAATCGACGCAACCTCGGGGCATGAGCTATTGTCCTTCATGGACGCATTCTCGGGGTACAATCAGATCCGGATGTTTCCACCAGACATCTCCAAGACCTCGTTCGTCACCGACCAGGGTCTTTATTGTTACCGCGTTATGCCCTTCGGGCTGAAAAACGCTGGAGCCACGTACCAGCGACTCGTCAACAGAGTCTTCAAAGACCTGATCGGCCGCAACGTGGAAGTTTACGTCGACGACATGCTTGTCAAAAGCCGGGCTGGGCCGGACCACATCGTCGACCTCGAGGAAGCCTTCGGTGTCCTCCAACGCCACAACATGAGACTCAACCCGGCTAAATGCGCCTTCGGCGTCTCCACGGGGAAGTTCTTGGGGTTCATCGTCAGCCAACGCGGCATTGAAGCAAACCCCGAGAAAATCCAAGCCATTATTGACATGTCCCCGCCCCGGAATGTCAAGGAGGTTCAGAGGCTCACAGGTCGGTTGGCGGCAATCGGCCGTTTTCTCTCCAAGTCAGGGGAGAAGTCTCTCCTCTTCTTCAAGGCCTTGCGCGGAAAAGGGGGCTTCGAGTGGGGTACCCATCAACAAGAAGCCTTCGAACAGCTGAAGCAATACCTCGCCAACCCGCCTCTCCTCAGCAAGCCCGAGCCGGGCGAGCCGCTTTGGCTCTACCTGTCCGCCTCGGACAACGCTCTCAGCGCCGTCCTCGTCCGAGAGGAGGAAGGGGTTCAAAAGCCACTGTATTATGTGAGCAAAGTGCTCCTCCCAGCCGAGACGAGATACACAAAGATAGAGAAGGTGGCCTATGCGCTGGTCATGGCAGTCCGGAAGCTTCGCCCTTACTTCCAAGCCCACTCCGTCCAAGTACTGACCGACCAACCACTGAAGACTGTCCTTCACAAGCCCGAAAACTCCGGCCGCTTAGTCAAGTGGTCAATCGAGCTGAGCCAGTTCGACATCAGCTATCAGCCAAGGGCGGCCATTAAAGGACAGGCCCTCGCCGAGTTCATAACTGAGTGCACCGTCTCCGAGCAGCCTAGCCTCGAAGGGTCGGATCCGACCTGGGAGGTCTTTGTCGACGGCTCGTCATGCGAAACAGGGAGTGGGGCTGGCATCATCCTTCGTGGCCCCGACCAATTCCTGCTTCAATGCTCCCTCCACCTCAACTTTCCGGCCTCCAACAACGAGGCAGAATACGAGGCCATGATCGCCGGATTGACCCTCGCCAACCGAGCCGGAGCCAAACAAATTCGGGCCTTTAGCGATTCTCAGCTCGTGGTCAATCAGATCACCGGAGAATACGAAGCCCGCGATGAACGCATGATGAGGTATTTGGCGGCAGTCAAGCGACTCCTGGCGTCCTTCAGCTGCGCCACGGTTATCAGAGTCCCCAGGGAACAGAACGCTCAAGCAGACGCGTTATCCAAACTTGCCTCCTCCTTCGAGGGCCTCGATCAGACGGTGCTCATAGAAGTCCTCCTGAAACCGAGTATCAGTGACCCAGAGCCGGAAGCGATGTGTGTGCAAGATGGGACCAGCATGGACGACTGGACCACTCCCATCCGAAGATTCTTAATCAGTGCCGAGCTTCCTGAAGACAGAGCCGAGGCCAGACGAGTCAGAGTCCGAGCTGAAAGGTTTGTCATGATCGATGACATCCTCTTCAAGCGCTCGTACACCTTGGCCGACGGCAAACCATACCTCCGCTGCCTCACCAGCGACGAGGCCAGCTACGCCCTCAGAGACCTGCACGAGGGAATCGGCGGATGCCACATGGGGAGCAGGACGCTTGCTCGGAAGGCCCTGAATCAGGGGTACTATTGGCCAACCATGCTCCAAGACTCACAAGACTTAGTCAAGAGGTGCGGCCCCTGCCAAAGATTCTCCCCTATCAAAAGGCTTCCTCAAGCCAATCTCCGGTCCCTGGCAAGCCCTACGCCCTTCGCCATGTGGGGTATGGACCTTGTGGGGCCCTTCCCCCCAGCGGTGGGACAAAAGAAATTCCTGATCGTCGCCATCGACTACTTCACCAAGTGGATCGAAGCCGAACCACTGTCCAGCATCACCGAGCGCCAAGTGCAACAGTTCTTTTGGAAGAACATCATTTGCCGGTTCGGAATCCCTCGAGTCCTCGTCACAGACAACGGAACCCAGTTTCAAGGTCAAAACTTCCAAACCTTCTGCGCGGACATCGGCATCCAGCAGCGTTTCTCCGCCATTTGCCACCCTCAGTCCAACGGCCAAGCGGAGAACGCGAACAGGCAAATCCTCGACGGCCTCAAAAAGCGCCTCGACAGTTCCCCCAAAGGGCTGTGGGTCGAGGAACTGCCTAGCGTACTATGGGCGCACCGAACCACCCAGAGGATCCCCACGGGGGAGACACCATTCAGTCTGACCTATGGGACTGAGGCAGTCATCCCCGTCGAGGTCGGATTACCTTCTCCCCGGATTATAGCCTTCGATGAAGCTGACAATGCGTCCGGCCTGAGAGCCAACCTGGACCTCGTCGCCGAGGTACGAGAGAAGTCTTCAATCCGGAGAAGCATCTACCAGCAACGGATCGAGAGGTTCTACAACAAGAAGGTCCGCCCCACAAACATCAAGGCAGGGGACCTGGTATTACGAAAGCTATCTGTCTCCGATCCAACCAAGAAGAGAAAATTGGCTCCCAACTGGGAAGGCCCATACCGTGTAGTCGAGGCTGTCCGCCCTGGTACATACCGACTGGCGGATATGGACGACCGACCCATCAGCCGACCCTGGAACGCCGAGCACCTAATGAAATTCCTGGAAGAGCGAACCTAGGTTCTAGCCTGACTAAAGTAAATTAAAACTGTTGTAAGCTTTCGTGTGTAAAGGGCCACTTCAACGACCCTCCCTATTTGGTATAAAAGAAGTCTCTTTTTGTCAAAATCTAAATACCTCGGCAACTCCGACCTGGTACCGGACAATGGGATCAGCACCAAGGTTCTCGCTCCGGTATCGTCCCCAAGCGTCTCGGTAGGGTCGACCTAGCTCCGGACCAGGGAGTCTTCCTATTGCCCCACGTCGATCCCTCACGAATCTACGGAGCCAAACCTCGCCTCCACCGCCCTTCACCACACTGCTAACCAGAGCAAAGAAGGAAAAGATTTCTTTATTCATACTCTTTTATTTTGTTCGGGGAAAATAAACAAAGACCGTTACAGGACCACTCCACTCATCTCAAACTAAGGGAAATCACCGCCTTAGGGCTCCTCGGATCCAGCGAGGGGCGGGATCACTCCGACCGAACTGCTTGGAGCTCTCTCTTCGTCATGACGGTCCTTCGGTTCTGCCACAGTCGACGCACCGGCCACGGAGCTCTGGGCATCAACGGATCGCATACGCTCCATCAGAAGCATCGCAGAGGAAGATATCGAGACGCCCAACATCGTCCTATAACGGTGTATCTCCATCTCCTTCTCCACTATCACATCACGAAGTAGCTTTTCAGAGGAGGGCCTCTGCACCGAGGAACTAGACATAGTATATCCAAGACCGACGCCCCCGAGCTCCCGATCCGCCATCGCCCTCCTCAGCCGGCTTGCCTCCTCACTAAGGGCTTCGGACTTGTTCCTGTAGTAATTGAAGGCCGCATTAGTATCACGGGCCCCCTTTCGGTACCGAACCAAAGTGGCCTCCAGGGCCTCAACCTTGCTCCGAAGCCACGCCACGTCGGAACGACGGGGGTCCGCCTCAGGAGGGGGAGCCATAACTTACAAGAGAACCAGCCCACTCAAAACATATAAGCAATGAGGTTCGGAAGTATTCAAGGTCAAAACACTTGGCCAGCCAAAAATCCTCTTTTTATAAATTTAGTTTCTCCATACAAAAAATGCGGTGGCCAGTCCGCGGAAGGCAAATACAATCGAGAGAAGGAAAAAGAAGGACAAAAATTATACAGCTAGTTTTCCCACCTCAGTGTCGGTCGGGTTCACAGGGGGGTCGGCAGCCTGGTCACCATCAGGCCCTTGTTCGCCAGGGGTCTTCGGTGTCCCCTCAATTTCCATATCAAACTCGAAGTTGGACAGGTCGATAGTAGGATAGAAGTGCCTCACATGACTGAGGGCCTTTGCATAACAGTTGTCCTGGGCCTTGATCACCAGGAGCTGACACGACTCCGTCAACTCATCCTTCTCCTTCGCCGACATCTTCTCCTGAGCCGCCATCGTCTTCGCCCATTCCTCCTCCTTGTCGAAGGCCGCCTTCATTTCCGTCTCCCTCCTATGAGAACCTTCGAGCTCTACCTTCAACTCATTTACCTCCTGCTCGGCCTTGTCAGCCCGGTCTCGCTCTCGCTGCAAAGCCGCCTCATAAAGGCCTCTCACGTGGGCCCCCTGTACGGTCGCCTGCAGTAGCCAGACAATACTAAGAAACCTTTCTTAGCGACATAATCTGAAAGCAAGTGGGCTCGGTTGACTTACCAGCACATTGGCCTGCGCAAGACGCACGTACGCCTCGTCCAGGATCTGGGCCTTCATATCCGAACGGTCCCGAGGGGTCGCCAGCTTATCCGCAACCTCCACGGCCTGGCGCCCTCGGACCAGGCAATCACCCTCGCGGATCGACCAATTTGGCACCCACGGTCCCCGAAGTCTCTCCTCTATCCCGGTATCCACCAGGGGACCCTTCCCCTTATCAAGGTCAGCAGCCCTGCCCTGATCCAAGCCCCCCTGAGCCACCGCGTCCCCGCCTGTCTCCGAGCGAGTTCTTTTGGCCCTCGGCTGAATTGGGGCCTCGGAGACCACCTGGGACAACTCGGTCGTCTTCACCGCGTCCCCCTTCTTCTCGGCCTTCTTCTTCATAGCGAGCCTCGGCGCCTTAATCGATTCTTCATCCATATCTGTAAAAAAATCCATTAAGAACAATGAGCAAGAAAGTACAAGAAGATCGAGAGAAAAGAAACAACCACATACTAAGCACGGCCGGGCTCAGTCTAACACTCGCCAGGAGGGCCTCTGTCACCTTCGCCCAATTGATGCTGTACGACAGACGGAGGCGCTCAACAAACCTCCACTCCTCAGCCGTCAGGTCCCCCGGCCTCGGCGTTTCGTAGCTCGGCTTAGAGTGGTTCCACCGAGTGGGAATATCCCAAGGATCCTCACTCCGGATCACCAGATATTTTTTCTTCCAAAACTTGATAGAATCCGGGTGACCGTGGACTACCTTCCCCTTACCACGAGGCGAGATATAGTATACTCCCTTTGCCGATGAGCCGATCATCAACATCGCTCGGAACACATTCAGCCGCAGGGGTACCTTCTGCTCTTCGCACATCAGCACGAAGCAGACGATCTGCTTCCAGGAGTTCGGCCCAAACTGCATCGGCGCCAAGGACGCCCAATTCAGCACCTCCCGAACGAATGGGTGGATCGGCAGCCTCAGTCCGGAGATCAAGGCGTCCACAGGGAAGATGCAATACCTATCCGGCAGGGGGTCGGTCGGCCGAAGAGTAGAGTTCGACAGCATGAGCTCATAGCTGGACCCTATGTAGTATGCCAACTGCAGAGCCCCTAAGTCGCCTGCCTCCAGAACTGTCGGGTGTGCGTCCACCTTCACCCTCTTTCGGCTCGGCGACGACGGCTGGACCCCAGAGAGCTCCTCATCGGAGAGATCGTCGGGATAGCAACGGAAAGGCTTGGGTTGTACAGACGACCCTGTCGTCAAGTCACCGTAAACAGGCACCTGACTCGAGCCGCCGGTCCACGACCCCTTCTTCTTCTTCGGAGCCCTCTTCTTCTTGGCTCCCTCTGGCGAGGGTGTAGACAATCGAGCCAGACCGGTCGGATTCCGAGGCCCTTCGGCGCCATCCCCTTCGGGACCACCCTCCTCTCCGGAAACCAACCCTGGAGTCCGGACTTCGTCTGAACTACCGCCCCCCTCCTCAGAGTCGCTACTATCCACCACGAAATGCCTCCGAGATCGCAACGGCTTCACATTATGTACTACCTCCTCCTCGCCTACCGTCTCCTCCCACGAAGTCGATTTGAAGACAGACTTCACTCCCCCCCCAGACGTCGACGCCGACGAGCCAGACTGAGCCCTGTCCATCTGTGCCTAAGCTAAACAGACTTACCAACTAACCTGAGATCACTTCGGAAGAACGAGCCTGCTGCAGGAAACTGAAGGGACGAACACTGAAGAGTTGGAAGATTTTTTGAAAAGTAAGGAGCGAGAAAGAAGTGGGCGATGGGAGGAGAGGGGAGAACATTTATAGAGGATAGAAATGACTCCTCGATTTCCGCAGTTACTATCAGTGTTCTAAATGGCGTCCGCCTTGGACGCCTAGGCGGTGCCTAGGCGCTCAAAAAGAAGAGAACGAACCGCATATGCAATAGGCGGTACTCTAGGCGTTGAGATGGCAGTTAGGCGTACAAGGCGTCGATATGGCGGCGCCTAGGCGGCCGAGGCGGACCAGGCGGCGCCTAGGCGGCCGAGGCGGATCAGGCGGCTGACAGATTTTTTTGTAATTTTTTTTTTCAAATTCTTTAAAATAGTCTCTTCATCTTCAACAGAAAAAAGCCTCTTCATCTTCAACAGTAAAAAGCCTCTTCATCTTTACATTAAGGTGTTACTAGTTCACGTTATATTTGAAATTTTATATGACTAATTATTGTTAATGTCATTATGAATCTAAAGTTTACACCATAATCGTTATTAAACTTCTAAAATCATTCTGGCCTAGCATCACTTGTGAATTGTGATGCATTTAATCCCATGGCCTGGCCATTTTCTTCAGGAAGATTAGTTGTCCTTGATCGCAATAACTCCAATAAATTGTTTGTTTCATCCCTGCAACCTCCATTGTCATGATTAAGAATCTTTTAATCATATTAGGATAAAGATTAAAGAGTTCACAAAAATGATTTAAACTACAAGCACCAAAGTTCCAACTTCACAAAAAGATTTAGACTACAAGCAAAAATAGAGAAATGTAACTTTTAAAAAGTTAATATATTAATATTTAAAAAATAAAAACAAAACGCCTAGGTGCCGCCTAGGCACCGCCTAGGCGTCCTAGGCGGTAGGCGGTCCTTGGCCGAACCGCCACCGCCTGACGCCGTTTACAACCTTGGTTACTATTCATCGATTGACGTGCAACTGCCACCTGGAAAATCGCGCCACGACCTCGAAACGTGCGCTGCTGACGTCACCCAATGCCAGGCTGACAGCCCTGCACAGGGGTCGGTTCGGATGTAGTGCTCGGCGGAGACAATGTTTTACTTAAGATTTAAGGCTCCAGGGTTCGGTTGGCTCACCTCTCACCCGCGAACAACTCGGGGCTTACGACCTCGGCAGCCGAAACCCCGAATTGTTCCCGGGTGGGAGAATAGCCACCATCGCCTGCGCCCCGGGCTCCAGGACTCGGTCGGCTCCCCTCTCACCCGCGAACAGCTGGGGGCTTACAGCCTCGGCAGCCGAAACCCCAAACTGTTCAAGGGTGGTAGAAAAGCCACCATCGCCTGGGACCCTATCGGAAAGCAGATCGCCCCCCATATTCGAGGCTCTTCAGCCTCAGGCCCAGAATACGGCAGAGTCACCACCAATCAGGATCGGGGGATAAAATTTTTCAAGAAAGAGACGTCCGCCGAAGCAGACACCTCTGGCGGCCAATGGACCACCCTTGCTGTGATCGAATCCTCAGGGGGGAATTAGGTATTTATAACCTCCACCGTTGTCCTGCCACTATGGCGTTGGGAAAGCTAAACGACGGAAGCCCATGCGCCATGCATTTATTAGGCAACACCATTAATGCCCCTAGGAAATTGGAACACCTGCACAGATCCCGGAGCGCCTTCAAAGCTTCGCAAAGACAGCAGACCACCCCGCTTAATCCCTCTAAAACACCGCAGCTCGTCATCACCCTTACCGACCCATAATCCCTCCTCATCTCGAGGTTCGGCCCGGCACCAGGGTACTCTTCTTAGGAAGAAACAACGGTTCGCCCTCACCCTTACCAACCCATAATCCCTCGCCAGCTCGAGGTCCGGTCTGGCACCAGGGTACTCTTCTTCGGAAGATCCACCGGCTCGCCATCACCCTTACCGACCCATAATCCCTCCTCATCTCGATGTTCGGTCTGGCACCAGGGTACTCTTCTCAGGAAGAAACAACGGTTCGCCATCACCCTTACCGACCCATAATCCCTCGCCAGCTCGAGGTCCGGTCTGGCACCAGGGTACTCTTCTTCGGAAGATCCACCGGCTCGCCATCACCCTTACCGACCCATAATCCCTCCTCATCTCGAGGTTCGGTCTGGCACCAGGGTACTCTTCTCAGGAAGAAACAACGGCTCGCCATCACCCTTACTGACCCATAATCCCTCGCCAGCTCGAGGTCCGGTCTGGCACCAGGGTACTCTTCTTCGGAAGATACACAGGCTCGCCATCACCCTTACCGACCCATAATCCCTCCTCATCTCGAGGTTCGGTCTGGCACCAGGGTACTCTTCTCAGGAAGAAACAACGGCTTGCCATCACCCTTGTCGACACATAATCCCTCGTCATCTCGAGGTTGGGTCGAACACCAGGGTACTCTTCTCCGGAAGATTCAACGGTTCGCCATCGCCTTCCCCTACCCATAAAACCCTCGCCAGCTCGAGGTTCGGTCAAGCCTCAGGGCAAACCCCTCATGAAGGCCCAGCGATTCGCCATCCCATTTCCACGACCATGAACACTCCTCCCCGGCTAGCTCCCGCACCCCTGCAGGAGTGGGGGGCTTGTGTGGTAGGGTAAAAATGGCCTGGGGGCCCAACCAGGGCCCAATACAACTCTCACTCAAGAAAGGTAAATATAGCAATTTAGTTCGGCTTCGAACCATTGCAGGGTCGGCGCCGAACCTCAAGTTCACCCCCACAGAACTGGTCTCCTCGTATCCGACGAGCCTCAGTGGTCCTCGGCCTCCGATCCGTGACAGCCCCACGGGCCGTCCCCCCTTTCTGGCGAAGCATGAGGATGACCTGGCACAGCCTAGGCCCTCCGATTCTCCCAGAAGCAAAGGAGACCCACGATCAGCCATGTCAGCTTCAAATACCACCAAGGGTTTTGCCACGTCAGCCCTATACCGCTCCTGGTATTGCCACGTCTGCCCTAAACCCCCTGGGCCTTCTGCCACGTCAGGCCCATGGGCTTTCGGGTCCAGACCCGGCCCCCAAGCGGAACCAAACCCGGTTGGGATTCTCTATAAATACTAAACCCTCACCCACCTTTTGAGGTAATCAATCTTTTACCACTTAAATTCACCTAGTTATTGCTACTCTCTCACAGAGACTGACTAGATCGTCGGAGGGTCCGCCACCGGGATAAACCCCGGTGTTTCAGGACCGTCTGCAGGTACACAAGACCTCGGATCCGAACCCTCTGATCCGAGCCCAGATCTCCGCCTCGTTCCGAGGTCGCCGCAGGTTCCGTCCGGTCAGCCGAGGGTCGTCAGACGAGCAACTTTCTCCTTCAAATACAAATTGAGTCCGAACTCACACTTGGTGAATCCACACGTCTCCCAGAAATAAACCGCATCAACCATATAACTCAACTGAAGTATTGCTTTTGGAGTGAACCCAACATTGCAGGTGTTGTATATGGGCAAGTGTTGTATATGTAAATGGTGAATTGTGGGTGCCTTATTTGGAATTTACAGAATTGTGTTTGCGGAAAAAAAAAACCCTATTTTTATACATCAAACCAAAGGAGAGAATACTTAAGAAGATAAATTTGTACTTTCAAAATGCTTAAGAGCATGTGTCCCCTCCTTTTTCTTCAAACAATTGATGAGGACATCAGTTCAAGACGATTTGGGCGCTTCTATCAACGCATACATCGTCTAGGATGGCTATTTTATTAGCCTAGTATTTTTTTCAGCATTTATATTTGTTTTAGGCATTTTAGCCATATGTAGTATTTTTGCGATTTGCACTCTTTATTTTCCGTATTAGGATATTTTGGAGTTGTATTGAGATTTGTTTTGAGCCTATATATAGGTCTCTTGATTAATGAAAAATAATGCTTTTGATTGATTATAAATTTTGTGTGATTGAGTTTCATCTATTTTGTGTGAGACATTGAGAGAACATTAGAGTTTGTGAGAAATCCTAGATCCCACCTCTCCCACCACAACCGAAACCTCCCCCACTCCAAATCCCTAAATCCAATTCAAATATGAAACCCTAATCCCTAAATCCAATTCAAATCCGAAGCGCTAATTCCCAAATCTTCATTCAATCCCTTAACCTGATCTTCACATCAAGGTAATGATCTATGGAGGAGTACAACGCCATTGACGTCGACTAGTGGCTTCTTCTTCCTCCATCTGTGGCGACGACTCGTTTATCGAACCTCGGTAAATTCTTTTCATTTCTCCATTATTTGTGGTACTGTCTATCATCTCCAGAATATTATCTGAATTTACTGTCGTCCACAAGTATTGAATTTGTGTGCTTCTATTTGCCTAATAGCATATGAATCATTATTGAATATTTTACTTGCTAAGAAGTAAGAGCACTGAAGTATAATCATTGAATCTTAGGCTTGATATTTAATTGGGATTGCTAACTTAGTCTATTTCTTGAAAATCCATCAAACCAATCACTAGTTTTAATTTTTAACTTAATCGGCACTACATGTTGGTAAACTTAATCTTATAATATTCTTGGAAATTCTCTACCTAGTGTTAAGTTTACATCAACAATCTTCATAGAGAAAAAAACATGGGGCTGACCAAATTCATAATTGTGTTAAAAAAGAAAACTATTATTCCTCTTCATTCATATAACCATAACTGGCATTGGAGTGTCCCTGTCAACCTTGAGTGCCTCTTTATCTTTCTTTTCATCCAGGATTGTAACAATATTTTAACAAGGAAGGCTATGTACTTTTAATTCCATTGCATTCTGGACTGGAAATGATGACAATGAAGAAAGCTTTTTCTTTATTAACAGAAATGCAACCTTGCTTTATTTTATTTTACTTTATTTTGTTTTTGTGACATTCTGCCATAGCGGTCCACATCCAACTCAAGTTTGAGTCTCAACAGAAAAAGTTTCCAGTTTCGACTTCATCATTTTGTGCATTTCATTCTGAATTGGTACTCAAGCCAATTCTTGTTCAAGTCCCGTCAAATGAGCATGTAGTTAGGAAATGATGCAGTCTATTTCCACTAGTGCTGAAACTATTCAGTTTGGGAATGCACAAAGCATACTTATCTGATCCTTTTCTTTTCTCCATAGATTAGAAAAGTTACTAAGACATTTACTGAGATAGAATCCCATACGTGCAATCTGTTCAAATTTCAAAAGTTGATAAGAGTCCTCTATCTTTGGGGAATGCAGTAATAACTAATATAACAAGAACCAGGAGAAAGTACCTATTCAGATTATAAAATATCTCTCGGACATAATCACTTTAGGCCTCATTCAAACAGCTTCAAGTCTCTTACTGCATGATGATGAATTGATGGCTATCAAACCATTTTTAGAATTACTTGTTTTAAGGTTGCAAAAATTGTTATTAGTATCTCCCTCATTAACAAATTCATGCTTTGGACTATAAATGACAAACTTCTGCATTTTATACTTATCATTATTTATCACGTTGAGCATTGTTGTGCTTTGGGAAATAGCTGTGGCAGGTAGTGGTCAACCCAACTGGTTAAAGCTTTATTGTATAAAGCTCCATGTTCTGTTGCTATAATTTCAAACTTGTACGTCTTTTTTCTCAATGTGTTGCCTTTGGTTCAGGCTGATCAATTTCCCCAAAACGAGTTTACTTGTACAAATGAGTCGTTATACATATGTGATTATTTGACACCTTACATTCAAAGTCAATTGGTTGTGTGTCATTCATTTAATGTTTCCTAATTTTCAAATTCCATATTTTTATACGAGAAGTTATGAACTTTAGACTTTTCATTATATATACATTCAACTTAATGGAAACTCTGTACTGAAACTCATATATCATTCATTTCATTTTGTATGACCGTTTCCTTTTAAGTAGTTAGCGAGAAAATCTTTAAATAGACCATGGAAAGAATTTAGATTTGGAAACTTAAATAACTTCCTAATATTTTTGGAGAATAATAGTTGAACTTTGTCAAAATTTTCTGAATCTTATGTTTCCTTTATACTGGACTTTCCATGTCTACGAATGTTTTTTCACTGGTTAATTTTTTCGATGATTTACTTGTGATAGGAGAAACTTGTTAAATGTGCTGGATTTCCTCAAGAAGCCCAATGCAAGCGAGCTTGTTTCTGGAACCAAAGATCGGGTAAACCTACATGACAAGTTTAGAACTGCAGTTGAATCTGCTCTACCTGGAACGGTTGATCAGCTTACATGCAAAGCTGAAGAGAAGATGTTGGCTGAGAAGAAGAAGCAGAGCTTCTGGGACAAAGCCACTGATACCAATGTCGGGGGTTTCAAATTTTCTTTCTGAGACTTCCATTGTAAACTATGGCGCATATGGAATCGGAAGCTTGTGTTTGAAGACTCAAATTCGATGTACAACCTATTCATCAATCAGAATTCTGCAGAACGATCAGGAACCATCTTCATATCTATTTGCCCTAAAGCTTCTCAAAGCTCTGATGTATCCTGCACAAGTTCTTTCCTATCCAATCACAAGCTGCACAGAGAAGAAGGAAAAGAACCCATAGCCATGGTGTTTTAGCCAGAAATTTTGTTGTTGTATGGAGTATGAACTATTTCATCTCTTTCACTAATATTGTCTGTTTTCTATTGTTCCGGGTATTTCTTTTATTTTATATATCTAAAATCAAATTGGTTTAAGATTTCTCAGGTGCAACTCAAGCAATTTTCACATGAAGATCTTGATTGTTCTATGTTTTGTCTTGAAGATCTTTGATTAATGGATATCTTGGCACACACTGGCAATCTTCTTTTGAGTTTCCTTGGAATCTCATTTTGTGCTCTCTCTGAATAACTCCTTGTAGTGCACCTTTGTGTTGGACTTCAATGCCTTTCTTAGTGTTATAGCGAGGGCAATCATGAATTTTCTTCTCTTCTTTGTGGGCGGTTTATCTATCGGGCCATGTCTTTGTCTTTTGTTTTGATATATTGGAGACAATTGACTATATTCCATTTTTGTCAGAATTTTTTTGAAATAGTTGGAGATTCCGCCGACCAACGGCGGGGTTCAACGTCTATGGGGGTTAAATCCAAAAGAACGACTGAATATCAAGCCATAGTCTAACAGGACCAACAAATAACAGAAAACCACAATATGACCCGTATAAAAGTTGATTTGAATATGAAATATGAATTGACACATTCAGATAGTTCTGCGCTTATGTTCAAGATGAAATTCGAGGAACTTTTACATGAACATATTCAGAATCCAAACTGTTCTTTGACTATAATTTATGTCATACTGCAATGTACATGTGGTCTAAATCGAGAAAAAGTTGATTGTTGGAAATTTAGGGAGAAAACTGTTTTGCTGGTGTTATATTTTCTATTTATCGTTGTTCTTTTTCCCCCATTATTTACTCGTTAATGTAACTGAGCAACAGCAAAAACATGTGCCGCACATGTCGGACATTGGCCGCTACTCATTTCTTTATTTTAAAGTTTTTTTGGTGAAAACAGTTTACACACTAACTTAACTTAGACATGGTGCCGTCGGAGGAAGAAAAAAAAAGATTCGAAGTGCAAAAAAAATTACAAAAAAATTATAAAAATTACAAAAACATTACAAAAAATTACAAAAAAAATTCAAAAATTGCAAAAAAATTCAAAAAGTGGAGGGACGACACTTCTGAAGTGCCGGCCGAGAAGTGGGGGGTCTTTTTGGATCTTTTTGGTTTTTTTAAATTACGAAATTAAATTTTTTTGGTGGGACGGCACTAGAAGTGCCGTCCGACCATTAAAAAAATATTTTTTTTTGTGCGACGGCACTCGAAGTGCCGTCCGACAATTTTTTTTAAAAAAATTTGATGCGACGGCACTTGGAGTGCCGTCTCTCATATATGGATAATTCTCAATCTCCTATAGCGAAATATGCATAATATGCATATTTGGCCAACGACTGCAGCGTTGTTTTCAACCAAATATGCATATTATGCATATTTAGCAAACGACTACAGATGCTTTAACTTGGTATTTATCAAAAATATCAAGATTTTACTACAATCTATACCCTGATCTGCTGTTGTGTTTTGTTATATCGGTTTCTTCTTAACGAAACTGATCACAACGAACAACCAAACAAACGTAAACCACACCAAACACAAACCTAATCCGATATTATTCAACTAGAGACGACGTAAGAGTTACAATACTCTCACCAAGAATTTATCCATCTCTCAAGACTCACTAGAATTTACAATAATTTACGGTCGACATCTCCTGCTCTCCCAAAACAACAGCCTTTCCTTCTCCACCTTTACTTCAAATCCTATTACCATTCAGCTCATTCCTCTTCAACTCGAACCAAGTATGCAAGATATAACTCTAACAATCTTCACATTGGATTGCATACGAAGTACTTCCACACCTTGGGAATTATTTCTTCTAGACTTTCATTACTCCTTGTGTAAACAACACCATTGTCTGCTAGTCAAATTCACCTCCACATGTTATTTCTCCAATTGTATGTCCTCTTAAGGACATACCCTAGGAGGTGTTACCACAGAGATGTCATCCTCTCTACGACCACTCGACGATATTCGAACGTCGTAACCTTGCTTTAGTGATGCTTTAGGAACACAAGACTTTAAAACACTTGACCGAGTTTTTCTGCTCTCACAAAGCTTGTAAAGGTTTTGCTAAACACCCCTCCCTCATTTCCATCATCAACTTACGACGACATTTCCAAACTGATAGAACTCCACATCGAGTTGTGTACCTGCAATCCCGTGCTTCCAAAGTTCCCAAAGATATTAGGTTCGGCTTCAATAAAGGAACCTAAATGACTATCTGTAATGTCAATTCCTTCTCTTCTGACATCTCCAACTCAATTGTCCCCTCATCTACTATGTCACAACTCTCATCAGTCATCTTCCTCAAAGAACGACATGTTGTAGACATGTAAGTAGAAAACATCTTACTCTCGGAGCAAATATGAGAAAAACTCCCCAAATAAAGAAACCAAATATCTTTGAAACTTGAAACAAGAAGACAATCGAAGTTATCACCTGACTCAGCGACGTTAACTAAGCTGGCATCATCCTAACTAAAAAACTTGTGACAATTTCTCTTGTAATGCGCTATAGTGGCAACGAACCTCTTATTTATCTCCTTATAGGGCAAGATGCAAGCCTTGTTGAACTAATACATTGTTTACATGTCCTTTTTCCAGAGATACCAATTGTAGCGACTATGGGACCACTTAATTTGGTCATTTAGTCGAGATAGATATTTGGTAAATTAGTCTAATGCCCTATAGGACCCAAAAGGAGAATCCCTTATTGGAGTCTAAGGTCTAGACTAATTTAACCATCCAAACATCTCTTTATTTTTTCCATGTGGGACTATTATTCGAGCCACATTCTCAGCATTCCTCTGGCTCTACTTCCGACGTGCAGAACTTCCCTAACAACTGGTATCAGAGCAACCAGAGTGCTAATCTGATGGTTTTGTAATACCCCGGATCTTAATATATATAAATATATAGTATATGGTATCTATATAATAAAACACAAAGAAAGCTATCAAGTGGCTCTCCTTCAATCCCCCCAAAAATCAAAGGCTCGGATCTAACCTTACAAAACATATTTTCCCCCCAAAACTCAAATTCAAATCTCC